>JAUMHP010000046.1:12213144-12225210 GCA_032361065.1 Enteromius trimaculatus
GTTTTGGCATCTCGAAGCGAGATTCCTATTCGTCGGTCTCCGACGTGACGTCGAAGTGACCGACTGAAAGGGAACTGGGATCCGGTGTTTGTGGGTGCCATCATTTGGACGTGCTTTCCATCCAGTGCTCCACAGCATAGCGGGAAGTTCCACCTCTCTTCGAAACCCTCTGCAATGGACCTCCATTCATCTATGGAGGGCACAGCCATGAACTCCTTTACTAAGCAGTCCCAGATTGCAGTCACCAATTCTGGGACAACCTTGGAGACTGTGGAGACACCAACATGGAAGCTGCTGGCGATGGTGTGGAAGGAGTCTCCAGTGGCAAGATATCTGATAGAGAGAGACAACAGGTCATCACACTGGGACCGGCTCAGTCGGAAGTACCGCTGAAACCGGCCATCATCCAGGCGCAGCTCCTGGAGACGATGGTGAAACTCACCTAGCTGTGGGTGCGCCTCGGAAGGATCTTGTGGGTCCAGACACACGCCTGTACAAGCTCCTCCCATGCGCAACTGTTGTACGCGCGAATGAAGCAAATTTGACGCTCGAATGAAGCGAGTAAACTCAAAATGTTCATGCATCTAACTGTGTGAATAGCGTGATTTATTCGCGCAATTCGCGTCCAGTGTGAACGGACCATAAGACTCTGCCCTCGCGGCCTTCAGGGTGTGCACCCCCCTCTCCAGTTTTTGTTTGGTGTTTTTGATGTTACTTGCAGCGCAAGTATGCGCCTCTCCGGGAGGGGGAGGTAGATGTTACATTTCCTGCTTAGTTTAGTTCTGTGTTAACGTGTTCTTGTTTTGGTTTTAATCTGATGTCCATGTGCTTTCCCATATTTGGTCTTTCCTGTGTTTGTATGTAATCATTAGTTAATTTGCTCCCACATGTGTTTCCCCAGCTGTCCTCCATGATGTCATCTGTGTATTTATACCTGTCTGTTTGAGTTCACCCTTTTCCGTGATTAATGTTTGTAAATGTTTGATTGTGCGTGCTACCGTTTCTCTCTCTCCAGCGTGTAATATTAAATGATATTTATTTATATTCTGAATCTCCTTCGTTCCTGTCTCCACACGGCAAAAGACGTAACAGAGATCCTCCTTCATTTCCTATTTAATTTGCTGCGTGTCTCTGCATGTTGTCCCCACCAATTGATTGATTTGGATGAGAATTTTTTATTTTTTTTTAATTCATATTTTAGCAACACATCTAAAAAGAAAAAAAGAAAGAAATTGCTTTTTGTAGGCAGTGAAATGAGACTAAGAATAAAACTTTTTTTCTCAATCACGATTTTAGAAAAGTTATATCACAGTTATATTTTTTATTCTTCAGAATTTAAATTCTGTATTAAATGCGTGCTCCATAATAGAAGTGTATTTAAAACATTGTACGTATGAACTGCATTTTTAATGTTACCAAATAAATAAATTAAATTAAATCAAGGGGAAAAAAAGAAAAAGCATCACATTAATGATGCTCAACACACAAGAGGCAAATAAAGAACAGACTTGTATTCAAGCCCTTTTACGTTGATTTATTACCCTGAGCACATGATATTTTTATTACATCATTCTGAAACTCACAAGCCTTGGACTCTGACAAATGACAATGATCACCGGAAACAAATATAACAATATAAGTACACTCATTTCGATTTTTTTTTTTACTTTCTTCGCTCTTCACAATAACATGTCTATATGAATGATGTCTGTTTCAACAGCGCCACCATTTCAGCCAACATGTTTTACTATCGTCTAGCGCATGATGCAATTGTTCACACATTCTGTTAAGATCGTGACAAATGTCTCACCTCAGTGGCACTCAGTGACCATATCATGTCTACATCACTAACACATCACAATAAAATTGTAAGTAAGAGGAGTCATTTCTCTAGTTCCTCAGCCCTGACCTGAATAAACCAACCCCCTCCTCATACTTTGTGATTTTTAGTCTTTGTGACAGTTTTCATCTCACTACTCAGAACATCATACTTTTGCACATCACTAGGTTTTCTCAAGTACTGCGCATTCAACGAGGACTTAAATCATAGCAGGTTGAATCATTGCCAGAATTGTCCTATTTCCAGCAATGTCAGAGGCACTGCTGGAGCCAGGCCCGGGGCCAGGCAATGCCTGATTACATTACCAAAATCTGCTTCCTCATTGGTTACAGTAAAAAAGACAGAAGAAAGTTCAGTGTGAATAGAATTTTGATGAATCACATGGCAGTTTGAGCAGACAAATTTCTCTTTTCATTGTAACGCTGTATACTTTAAGACATACAAAGTCTGAAGGATTGTGGCGGTATCTTGCACCTATAAAAAACGTATTGCATATTTTTTTTTCCATTCAGGAAAAGGAAATGGTGACCGAGTCAGTGATGTCTGAAGTAGAGTGCCATCAACATCCAATCCAAAAAGACATTTCAGTATTTCATGATGCACCAGTGAGGGTCGTTTAAAGCTGTGTCTGGTGCAACTATGTAAAATTAACATAAAAATAAAGAAATAAAGAAAAATAAAATAAAAAAAGCAATTTAGTTACACTGCTTTATTAATCTACACCAAAGCATGATGGTATCTTTACAATAGAAACATCACTTTGAAGGACAGACTATTTTTATCCAGTCAGTTTGAAAAGAAAAAGTTAACCCTAAACACAGATTGCTTTATTCTATGTTGCAAGGATCAGAGTTAATCATTCACAATCACTTTTGAAACAATTGTACTCACTATTAGCATGTAGCCAACACTAATATAACAAGATTCACAAGGTGTACACCATTGCTTTTGCAAATACATCAGTAGAAATACAGAAATGAACAATTCCACAGTAAATACTGTTTTTCATAAAGAGCAAGTTTATGTTCAGTAAACAGGGAGATGTGTCCTTGGCAGATCCTGAAATAAAAAGTGGCACATCTGGAGAGTCCATAAAGTCACAGTCACCTTCACAATCACAGGCTCCCTCCCCACCCCCTAATGTCTTTCTGTTTCTAACACACATTCTCTTAGCTTATTTGCAATATCACTTTACAGTGGTGCAGCTGCCTTAATCATGTTGAGATTGCACTGGTTTATGTTTTGTCTGCTGTCAAGAACAGGGCAGAATTAACATGCTCGTCTCCCATCTGCTATGATAATCACAAAAACAGCTCTGACTGCTGATAGATTGAGGACAAATCCTCTGCAGGTTGGTATTTTTGATATTTTTGTTGGTATTTTCTTCAATGGTTCAAATAAATATTCCAGCAAACTCCTGTCACACAATTTGAATCAAAATAGTCTGGTGAATGGAAATGGTTTGCTCTATTTAAGGGACAGAAAACACTTTTGCTGACATTCACAGTGACTGGGACATTCATTCATTCAAGGTGAAACTAAAAACTAAAAAACTAACTGAAAGAAACGCTGCCATATATTCTGAAACTTTCCCAAACTACAGTATGCCTGAAAACATGCGCAAAACTGTGAGCCTTACTAAAGCTTCCAGAACTTCCTCCTCAGTTTAAAAAGATTTATTTAACACTCATTTCATTTAACACTTATTAAAAATGGGAAATGGAATTTTCTCATGTCAGACAGATGAATACATCAAAGTACGTTCAGCTGAATCACGGTGAGTAATGTACATAATAAGACAGGCAGACAATCCTTCCCAAATCTTGTGCTGTCTCCCCCGAAGGATCACAACAGAGAGCTAAGGGTCTATCTTTAAAGTCATTGCAGTTTAATAACAAGAATTCATGTTTTGTGAAACTGTCACAAGATAATGCAGGCCTGAAGAAGGAGTAGCTAAAGAAAGACATGACAGGAAACTTATAATCTATTTAACATGCAAAAAGAGAGTTTAAATGGAAAGGTAATGGATGGTTTTGGCACAAACAAACTTGAGGAACAAATATGCTTTAGGCAACTCAATCACAGTGCTACACCCAGACTCAAGTGCTTCAAATATTCTTGTTGCCCATACTTTCAGTCAGGGCAGAAAGGCAAGTGTGACTTACTATTACTATTACTTTCTGCTATATGTGCCAACAGCAAACAATCAGATTAATCTTTATCATGGCTCATTTTACCCTGTTTTGGCACGAGATAACAAATATGGTCCCTCCCACTGAAATTTGTTCCAGCATTTCGAGGGATCTGTCACAGAAGAGGTATGAAGATTTAATTTTCGTATTAAGATGCAAGTGCTATACCTAAAATCCCACATTTTTAATCCAGAAACAATGAATGATTCTGAATTATGGCAGTTCTAATACTTTCATGTGCATATAAAAATAAATCAGTAAATAAAATGATGTATTGTAAAACCCCTTACATCACTATACAGTAGAAAATGCACATAATGATTCTATGTATATACATCATTTTACAATAATTATTTTTGAATTGAATTTGATCGTAAAGTTTACAAGACTACAGCACATAAACTGCCAGATATGTCCAGTCGTATTTGACAACATCGGTCAGTACATTCATGCTAGCAGCAAAGACTACACAAAATAAATAAACTCCATTGTATACACAACAGTATAATGTTAATGTCATTTAAAAAGTGTTAGTAAATAATAGTCAATGTCATTTGGGATGTAATGAGCCTGCTATCACACTATTCCTCTCTCTTAAGCGCCCTAAAGTGAAGCTCCTTCCACGCTGCATTCAGACACTTTCTCTAGATCTTCCATCACTAAGTCTTGCTCGTTGACGTGATTCATCCTCCTCGAGCTGTTGTTCTCCAGGCTGTTAAGAGAGATGGGCTCTGTGGAGGGTTGGGGGTTTACCGGTTGCACAGAATTGCCTTGCACCCTGTGAGAATATGTCCGATGCTGACCGCCGACAGGACACAGGCCGAACTTAAACACGGCCTGAAATCCACGCCGAAAGTTCTCATTAAAGAACCCGTAGATTATCGGGTTGACGCTGCTGTTGAAAAAGGCTAACCAATGGGCAAAAGGGTAGATGTATATGTTAATAAGCTTGTACTGATTTTCAGTAAGTTTGACATAGTCTGTCAGCATCATCAGCGTCCACAAAGGCAACCAGGACAAGATGAAGAGCAAAGCCACAATGAGGAGCATTTTGATCACTCTTTGTTTTTTCTTCGACACAGAGTGGCGGTTATCGTGACCCGGTTTGGCGCCTGCCGGCATGGCTGTTTTGAACAGAGTGATGCCGATCCTTGCGTACATGATCACTATGAGGGACAGAGGAGCCAGGTAAATGTTAGCAAACAGGACAGTGGTGTAGATCTTCCTCATCTCTTGGTTAGGCCAGTTTTCCCTGCACCAGTAGAAAGGGCTTGTTCGGTTGCCATCTCCAAGGAACACACGGACACTTTGCTCTTTAGTCACCTGAAGCATGACGCCAGAGGGACACATGATGGACACTGCCAAGACCCAGATTATCACGATGATAAAGGTGGCTGTTGATATTGTGAGTTTTTGCTTGAAGGGATACACGATACATCTGAATCTGTAAAAGACACCCGGGCAACATGTTAAACATTTAACAGTCATGTCTGATATGAACAAATTTCAAGAGGTGCCTTTGTAGTGATTTTTTTTTTAAAGATTGTATCTATTAACTACATTCGGTGATGAACAGGGTGACTAGTTTAAAAGATGTTTTGCTCTCATTCCCTGTTCACCAAACCCGATGTCTTTGCTTAATAGTACTTTCTGAATAATTTTGATCTGAAAAAGGACATTATTTTTTCCATGCATTGTTAGTATGATTAGCTACTATAACCGTTTTTATAACTGAATCAGCCTCACTATTAGGTTAAATTATAAAATCCAGTTTCTGTCGCAGAATTAAAAAATAAAAATGGGGATTGTGACTTCTCACAATTCTGACCTCATCTCTCTTAATTTATCACACGTTTCAGACTTTCTTCACAGAATTCAGAGCATACCTAATTCTGACTTGTTTGTTTAGGTTTTTTGACCTTATTTATGATAAAGAAAAATTAGTTCATCTATGAAATAAGGGTGCCCAGTAAAAAATATACAAATTAAGAGAAATCGCAAGAGAAAAAGGTAAATGTAAACCTAGCAAACTTGCAAGAAATAAAAACGTATTCGTGAGATTAAGATTTGCAATTACCCTTTAACAGGCTTCAGCCCCAAAAAAATCGTAAATGCCACCTTTAACTGGCCTTTTCTGTTAAGCGCAAATGAAAGGTACACTCGCTTAATCAACTCTCTTAAATGTCCTCAATTATAAAATGACTTTTAACTTTTAAAGCCCTCTCTTAAAGAACTGTTTAAATACCAAGGTGATGCTTTAGTGAAAACCTCTCTAGAGAGGTACTTGCAACCTATGTTGTAAACCAAATGAGAAGCTATGAGAAGATAGAATATGATATATTAACAATATTTCTATTGTAGTGGAGTAATTGATGTGGAAGCTTGAATGAAAAGATGAATTTTGAAATACTGATAATTTACAGCAATCATCCTGGGGCACAGATTTGTAGATTTCATAGTAAAGGGTTATTATCTGCAGATCAGACAACAAATATAAAAGCTATTTGAAATAAGAAGCCAGATGGCCTCCATGTACCCTTGCATTTTCCCATACTATTTAAATATATATTAGGTAGGAAAGAAATCAACACAACACTGCAAAAAGTAAGCACACAAAATCAACTCCATGCCTTGCAGGCTATTCAACTCTTTAGCGATATGTGGGAGTACTTTCAATAAATACTTTATCATGCAGCATATCATTCAGAAACCTATTATGTATACATTTATTTTCTATGCCATACAGAATGTATTGCTACAAGCTGTGTCTGAAAGTATGTGCTATTGTCAGCTTTGCTAGGGAACAATTTAATTCCCTATATACAGTAGCATGCTGTATTTAAAAAACAACTAATACACTCTGATTTACCATACTCGTACATTCCGTTATGTTTATGCTGATTTAAAAAAACTAACTAAAATAATACAAACCAAAATTTCATTTGTAATTAATAATTTACTTTTAATCTTTAAATAAGTCTGCCCTGACCAGTTTCATATTTACATGTAAGCAAATTGACCACGAAATCTTCATGCAAACTATTCATTCAGTTTTTGGGGCAAGTTTGAAGACTTAGTTATTAAGTATTTAAGTTTACATTTAATAGGAATGGTCAGAATAAAAAAAAAAAAAATAGAAAATAAGACCAGACTAAAATGCCTGCCTTAATGGTTAATAATATGCACCTGTTAGTAATAAATGTAACAGATATAGTAAGAAGAGTCCACATACAATAGCCAATATACTATAGCCCTGTTTTTGTTATAATGCTTTAAGATAGTTAGATAGTAGATATAGCAACACTATATTGAAAATCATAACAATCATTTACATAATCCATATGCTACCTTTGTTGTAGTGAAGGAATCATATAGAAAGGGGATGTACAGAGATATTAGAGGGAAACTAAGAGTGAAAAAAACACACCCTCAGCTGACTAGTTAACAAGTAATTAAATGTGATGCAATGTGTAAAAAACATAAGTGGAGATCAGGGCTAATATTACACTCTAATTCACTGTCTGGTAGTTTTACACAGGAACAGATGCACTACAGCGATATAACACACAAGCACACACATCTCACTGCTTTCCCCTAAGGCCCCATGCCATGATGATATAACAATGACATCAGTTGGGTATGGAAGTCCAGCTTTCCAATTTAAGGAACAGAACCATTCCAATAGCAACAGCCTGGACTAAACAGTGAACTACTGTAAGACACACCACAGCATGGTGCTTGTGCTAATCAGATTCATCAAATATCAAGCTGCTCTTATGATCTCCACACTATTATGTGCCAAGCTTCAGCTTCAGCAACTCTTTCATAAGCAACAAAGAGGTAATATCAATCGTCTTACATCAATTTTCATATCGGTCAGACTTGTTAATGAAATATGAGTTGAATTTCTGTTCATTCATAGCTATGTCCGTGAACTGAATGCAAAAATGTAATAGGTAAAATTATTTAATGTATGGCAAAGCCTTCATATATTTTGTGTTTCCTAAATTAAGCAATATGTTATCTATTTTAAAACAAATTCCTTTCAATAAGTTCAATAAATTAATAAGTGATGACTTAAAAATGCATGTATAGTAACTTACACACCCAAAAATTTTAATTTGCTAAAAAATTACCCTTAGGCCATCCAAGATGTTAAGTAGATGAATTTGTTTCTTCATTGGAACAGATTTGGAGAAATAGTTGTACGTTACTTGCTCACCACTGGATCTTGTGAATGGATGCAATCAGAAGAGTCTCTGCAGAGGATCCATTGGTGAGCAAGTGATGCTGGATTTCTCCAAATCTATTCTGATAAAAAAACTGACTCATCTATTATATGGTCTGAGGGTGCATAAGTTTTGGGTGAACTGTTGCTTAAATATACATATATTAATATACAGATATAGCCTTTATATGTGGGCAGTTTAAATTTACTGTGTTGGATAACCAGGAGCCTGAGAACCTTTATTTCAAACATTCAACTATTTTTAAAATAGCAACTGTCATTCAAGTAATATGATCTCTTGACAGTGCATCCTTAATGCCTGAACTGAGGGACATGATATTACCATGACATTACCTGTCAACTGCAATTGCAACCAAGGTGAAAACTGAGGCTGAGACTGATATGCCCTGGACCATTCCACTCATTTTGCAGACCATGCTTCCAAATGGCCAACCTGGGGAAAAGATAGAGATTATATACTGATAGATGATCATGGCTAAACAATACAGGCAGATGCACATTGATTGGATTAAATTACTATTTGTTAAACTTGACTGTAAAAGGGTGTCCCATTATGTTTTCCCTGTTGAACTTTCAAAGCATTTACAATGATGTAGTTCATCATGTTGAGTTTTGTTTGGCATCTTAACTGAGTCTATTCAGGCAGCCGGTATTATAAATTTTGTTTCAAGTGGATGGTATTTTGCATGTTGACAACAAGGAACTCATTTAAATAACAGAAACACAGATATTATGAATCTGCTAACTAAGATTATAATTAACATTTGCCTGGAAACCTTGGTTATTGATACTGAATGTCAGTTCAGTTTATTTGGCCAGTTTTGCCTTTAAACCCCAATCAAAAGTGTAATCAACACACTGCTGTGGGCCAGAACAGAAACATGCCTTCAGATTTGCTTTGGTATACAGCATGTGGGTCGGTTTCTATCACACTTAATCTGGTGGGATTTGTTGTATTTTGTGTATGACTGGAGGTGGTGAACTGGCTTAAGGAAAGGCTTACCAATATTTTACTGTGGGGGTGGGGAGTATCAGTGTTGGAGACTGGATTAGTTTTGTTTTATCTTAGTGTCTCTTAGGGACCATTCAAACAGTGTTCTTGAAAACATGAGATGGAAATTTTATTTGATCATGAATTTAAAATGTATGTTTTGTAGCTTTTAGTCAGAAATATGTATACTTTATAATAACAATAAAAAATAAACAAAAAATCGATTTTATTTAAAATCTATATTACATTTATAATATTATAAATATTGTATTGTATTGCCACTTCGCCGCAGGACTTCAAATTTCTTTCTTATCAGTGACGTGCAATTTTGCTGTCCGAACAACAAAGCCAGCGCCATTGAAAAGCCTTAGCTGGATTATTTTTACTGCCGCTATCCGGCGTTTATACTACAAAGAGCAAATTTCTCTAATTGAGCAAATTTCTGAAGACTGACATGCCCGGTTATCCCCGGTCAACCTGCAGGACCCTCCTGCACATCGAGGACAGCCAGAGGGAGTGTGTTTCTTGCCTCAGCAAGACCCTCTCAGAAGCTGCTCTGACTGCTCACACTGTGAGTCTTTCTACTCTCCGCACCAGAGGAGCTGTCGGGCTCAGGTGACCCCACCCACTCTGCTCTATCAGATTCCAGCTCTCTCAAGCCTGGGATGCACGCAGAGCTCTTCTGTGTCCTCTCTAAGGCTGTCAGTGAGCTCGGTTTGGAGTGGAATGGTTTCTGCCGGGGCGCCCACAAGCCCATCGACAGAAGTTCACAACAAACTTACAAAGTCCTAGCGTTCTCCTTACTTGGCGTGACTCCACACTGCTTCTTTGTCTGCCTTCTCATCACTTGACAGTGCCAAGGAGAAGGGCTATGAAAAGCTACCACCGCTGCTATAGGCTGGAAAGCAAAGCCCACCCATCCGTCCAAGCCATGTACTGTAGGATGCCTGCACTGCTCTCGCCGGCCGAGCCTTTTCTTCAGCTGGACAGGCAGCCTCGGCCCTTCACTCCATGGTGGTGCTGCAAGTGTTTAAAGTGAAACTTCTCGCAGCGGGAGAACCTGGCGATGAAACGCTGATAGATTCGAGGGCTTTGCTGAGCGCTTCACAGAGGCACAGAAGGCATTCCAGGCAATGTGACACTTCCTGTCCAAGTCCTCCTGCTCAAGGCATCTGCTGGCCACCTCAGAAAGCCGCAACAGCAGCCAAATCAAGCACCGCGCCACCGCAGCCCAGGCAGTCAAAGCAAGAGTCGAGGAGTCGCTTTAGTTCAGCTACTAGACGCTTTCCCTTTCCGAGGAGACAGGAACTTTTAGTCCCCAAGCGTGACAGCGGTCTGAGACCTATACTCGATCTAAGACATCTGAATTGCGTCCTGATAAAACGGCCGTTCAGATCTGCAGGACACCGTCCCTCCAAGACCAAGTTTGCACAACCCTGAGTTCACGAGTTCGCACTTCCTCATAATACGAATATTAGCGAGGGCAGAGATGCTTAGATCTGATTGGGTGAAACGGGAATAGGCTGATGGAGGATATGCGGAGCCAGCTGTGGCTAATTATATATGCACGCTTCTCTCAAAGTTTGTTTATCAACATCACTTTGTGGTTAAGGAGACCTTAAGCCTCTTTCAGACTGTCAGCTCAAATACAATTTTGTGCATATTTGGATGGAATCTGATTTGAATAATTTACTGTCCACACAGTGTATGGCAACTGTTCATATCCAATTTGTGTGTCTATAAGCACTCTTTTGTTTCTCAGAATGTGCACTGGTTTCTATGGCAATGCCATTGCGTTGTTATGTCTACGATACATACAAATGTAACAGCAATACAGTTTCCAATGCGGATGTTGTCTTAATACATAACGTCTAGGTTACTAACGTAACCCACATTCCCTGAAGGAGGGAACGGAGACGTTACATATGGGACCTCGCATGAGAGACCGTTCGTCTTCGAGTCTTTGAAAAAATGCCAATGAATATTGGCGTGCAATAATTACAGCCAGGTGCACCTTATCACAGCGTGAGTATAAGAGGGCACAGCTGGATTGCACTCACAGCTTTTTGCTGAGGAGCCGAGTCGGCGTCAGCAAACCCAGGGTCGTGGCAGAAAGATGTAATGTCTCCGTTCCCTCCTTCAGGGAACGTGGGTTACGTTAGTAACCTAGACGTTACCCTTTCAGTCAAATCACTTCGTTACATATGGGGACGGACCCATGGAAAAAGCCACGACCCTGAGGCCACTTTACGCGGAGACACCGGAGCCAACAGGCGGGCAAGCGTGTCGACAGGAAAGTCTGACTGCGGGGCAAGGAGAAGAGGTTCACCTTGGCATCGGGGAACCTTTTAGATGCGCAGCAGCAAGCCGACACCAGCCGGTCTTCCCGCTACCTGCTTGTCACAGGTAGACACAGCCTCTTCGCGGAGGTCATAAAACCTGGCGAAGGTGTTGGGTGTCACCCAGCCCGCAGCTCTACAGATATCTGTTAGAGAGGCACCGTGCACCAATGCAGAGGTGGAGGCTACACTCCTTGTTGAGTGAGCTCTCAGACCTAGGGGGCACGGCTCTCCCTGGTATAAGTATGCCAGGGAGATGGCTTCCACCACCCAATGGGCCAGCCTTTGCTTGGAGACAGCATTCCCTTTCTGCTGACCTCCAAAGCAGACAAAGAGCTGCTGAGAGTGTCTGAAGCTCCGAGTGCGGTCTACGTAGAGGCGCAGGGCGCGTACTGGACACAACAACTCTAAGGCCGGGTCTGCTTCCTCCTGGGGCAGAGCTTGCAGGTTCACTA
>JAUMHP010000046.1:12247964-12272378 GCA_032361065.1 Enteromius trimaculatus
GTTGACATGTAGGTGCAAAGCTACTTATTGTCAACAGATTGTTCAAAAGGGACCATCAAAATAAAGTGTTACCAAAAGGACATTTTCAATAACACGTCAAGGCAGCTTATTTTTAATGAAGATTGGAGTTAGACACAGAATGTCATAAATACATAAACCTAAAAAATCTAAAAAAAAACCTCTGTAATATATGTGTTTATTTAAATCATTAGATAAAGGGCAAGTTTACTTACTTAATTCTGTCATCATTTACTCACCCTTTAAATGTTACAATAATTTTTGGTGAACAATAAGAAGCCTAGTACGCAATGTTGTATCTACTTACTAAAATGTTGTAATGTTGTATCTACTTACTAAAATATGTGCTTAGGATTACCTTCATATTAAAGACCGCTTGGAGCGGTGCATTTACATGGGTTGCTGTAGTAATGAATTGCTAACCATATGACTCCATATGACCTTGTCTTTATGAACTCTGTAATAGTTGTGTGAACTGTAAAGTTGTGTACACAGTCAGTCAATTGTACTGAGATCTGACGTGTTCTGAAAGAGTGATAAGAAGAACTGATTTTGTACTACACCAGATACTTAAAAATCAATGTTTATTGTGAACCAGTAAAGCTCTAAAGCTCCATAGGCCTATTAAAGTCTGGAAAATTGTGGTGTAGTAATGACCGATGATTTAAAAGTAGGACAGACCCTCAGCCGAAGCAGATTTCATTGATTACTTTGACTGCAACATTTATTTAGTTTTATTTTAAGAATGTGAACGGCGTGTGACAGAAGACACAGATTTCATAACCCGCCACTGCAAACAAAATGAACTAATAATGTAGCTCTACCTTTTGGATTATTGGACCATAACAGGTCTGGGATGGGAATTGTTGATCGATACTATTGATTCAACCCTGTCCATGGTGCAGCCTGTAATCTGCAGCCATAGTTACAAAGAAATGGATCTTCAACAGTTAGCAGCACGTAGGTATTTGGGGTCGTTTGAGTAAAATTGAAATGGTCTACCAAAAGGATCATTTTGTTTGAGAAAGTTGGAGAGGGAATGGAAAAATGTCTTGGGTAAGTGTGAAGAACCATGAAGATGGCAAATAGAATTATCCAGTTGGCACTAAAAATAAAGGTGTCTTGTCAATGGAAACAAACTTTTGAAAAAAAACTGAAAGCATAAATTATGCTCATGTATGTACAATTGTACAGTTTTTGGTTTTAGCATTGAACTTCCTGGTAATTTGTTAGCATTTGCTATGTTTCCATTAATATTTTTAGGTAAAACACTGGAAAGATTATACTGTTTTATGTTTATGTTATTTTTAAACCAATCCTATTTCGGTGTGTTAATGCTTTATCCTAACAGCTGAAGGAAGATGAATTCCCTCTTTCACACTGATGAATTGCTTGGACCAGAGCATGTCCAATTCATGGTTCTATTGTCCTCATGCATGAAATCTCAGTCACACAGACTTCATTGCAAAATGACCTATAATGGCACAAAAATCAAAAGTACTTTTATAAAATAAAGAAGAGCCAGCCTAAACTGGATTATAGAAAAATTAAAATATGTATTAGGTGTTTGTTTAAGCTCCTCCTCTTCAGAATAATCCTTATGAACGTAGACTGTGTATTTGCTCTTCCAGGTGATCTGAAAGGTTATTGTACCCAAACAGGTCATATTTTTACAACTTGTATTCAAGGTTTGTTTGCTCTTTTTTGGTTCCAGTTGCTGTAATCTAAAAGTTGATCAGAATTGATGTATTTAACATGCTTTGTATTCTTATGCTAGAATTGAGTCAAGAGGGCAGTATTAACCCAGAAAACAGTCAGTTGATTAACTGTAACATTAACATCCACTACTGGCTGGAGCCTATAGCTTATTATATACAGTATACATATATACCGATCAGCTACAGGTTTTCTCTCATTTAATATCTCAAAGTATTTCATTCAGGACATATTTGTATGGTAGTATAACTAAAATTTAAATTTCTTGAATCTGGCGTTGTGGTGTTGAATTAAAGGTCACTCTAAATTGCCTGTAATAAATTGAGTCCCTTTTTAGTTTCCCTAAAACATTACTCTTTTGAAACAACATTTTAAAGCATCTTTTGATAACCGTTATCCTTTCCCGTGAGAAGAACAAAAGGCTTTCTTGAATATAAAGCTGAAAATTAATAGATCCATATTAATATAGCTTTTTAGCCCACTCCTTAATGCCAGACTCAAATCTGAAGTCAGATCTAACCTATTTTTAGATAAACTTTAATCTTCTGATGTGAGGTTCTGAGCGTAACTTTTAAATGTCGAGTTACTGCTGGCAGAAAGTTTTTGATTTAGTGAACAGCTTCCAAGCTGTGTCACGGGGTCTAAAGCCGGAGTCTTGTTTGCACTGAAACATTTACATAGCTGTCTGTTTTTGCTGGTTAATTTTTGACCACGCATACTTTTGTCTCTTGTAAAACTGAAATACAGAGGCAGTTTCTAATTTGAACTCAACTTGAAATCACATTATAATCTGGGGTATAATATGAGGAACACAGCTCTCGTTTTCATTTCTGCTTTAATAGTCCCAGCCTTTCTGGCTGACAAAGGTAGGAAGAATAGACTTAATTGAATATCACTGCATTTTACAGGCTATATTTCCACTGTGGTAAAATGATTCAGCCAGACTTGATATTGTTTCTTTAATGAAGACTGATACACTGACGATTTGTTTAATAAAGTTCAACTAAAGTTTAACAGAATAACAATTGAAATTATGTAATATCAAGTGGAGCGCTGATGAATGCACCATGAAAGAAAGTCCTTCAGAAATTACAGCTGTGTTGACTAATGTATTTCTTCGTGCTTATGCTTGTGATTTATAAGATATTTTTGTATCTTACAGGCAAGAACTACACCAAGGAAAATGTTTGCCAGGAGCTCAAAGCTATTGGAATCGAGAAGTTCAAAGAAATGCAAGTATAAAGTTTTGTTTCATTTCCCTGAGTATACAGCCTTAAGTCCCAGCCTTATTCAAAGAAATAAATTCATTGCTTCTTTATATGCACAAAATATTTGGGTCTCGAGTTTTAAAAAGTTTTTTATCCCAGTTCATTTTGCAGTTCATTTTTCAATCTTATTTACTTTTTGTCCATACAAAATCCCTGCATTTCTGTTGTAATTAGTAAAGATTCTTTGAACATGCTTGCGTAACCTATTTTCACCTTTGATTCTCCCTTCAGGGTCACTGTTCTCTACAGTCAAAAGTTCCCAAATGGCACATTCCAGGAGGTCAGTTGTGTGGCAGATGAAATGACCAAGCTTGCAGAAAAATGCTGCAAAGATGATGCCAGCCCTGACTGCTATGATAAAGGAGTAAGTGGTTGTCCTCAATGGATCATCATGATACTATATGATATTGATACGTTATTCGCTGATTCCTCAAAAAAATCTATGGTACTGTATAATATAATTACATTCAGGAGTATATTAATATTATTATCATGTATATTTTATACAACCAGCTACAATTTTTATGAACTCACAAATTAGATATATAGATAATATAAAATATAGATAAATAAGATCTGTTTTCTTCAGATTTCATATTCTTTCAGTTTACGTTAAGACATTGGCACAGCTGTGCTTTTTAATGTAAATTTGGCTGTATTTGTTCGTCCAAACACAAATAAAGCATATGAGAACTTATAGATTCGAGAACAGTCTGAGATATAGGAGTCAAGGAAAATTGAATGAACAGTGCTGACTTTATTAAATTATAATGCTCTTTTTGAACGGTCAAAAAACCTTTGTGCCATTGTGTTAAAAGAGAAGTGACTGGAAAGACATTAACCACAGTTATTTGTATTGTTTTACATGCATCTGGAGACTTAAAATAAAGTGAATGACGTACACAGATGGATACGCACTTAATAAAGCAGGTGGTGAGCTTTATTACCAAATAAATTGTATTGACCTCATGAATATGCAAAAGCATGTTAACCAAAGGGTGGACAAGTGTGACACCGTAAAACCTGAATAGCTATTTTTAATTAATTGCTAACCCAAGTGTGAAATAAAACATGATAACCCATTATTTAAATAAACCTATATTTAAATCTTAAAGTGTACAAAGCCTAAACTAAATGCATGTTGTTTATTTGATATGTAAAAAGGGCAGAGTTGATAGCTAAACCCATTAAGACACTAAAATCTACCATAGCTAAATGTAGGATATGCTAAGTTTATACGCCCTGTATCAATTACTTCCAAGCTGTGCTTCCGGAAGCATGAACATTAAGCAGAACTGGAGCAGAATCACATGCTAGATGTAGCAAACATACCACAAATAGGCTCATGCTCACGTTCTAATTACTGCTGAAGTTCTGGAGGTAGTTAACTTAATTACATCCCTAACTCACACAGCCCATCTGCTCTGAAGTCTTTCACCCTTGATGGTCTTCTCATTGACAGGTTGTGCTTTTTATTCTGCCTGACTGTGTAAATCTCATCTTGCTAAATCTCTCAGGCTTGGTTTTCATCATACAGCTAAGCACATTTCATTACATTGTCATGTGTTCCAGTCGTCAAGCTTCTTTTCATTCTGTATAAATACATTAGTTAGGAGTGTTATATAATACTGATATGACCAGTGATTTATCTGTTTTCACTAATATAGGGTGAAAAAATACTAGCTTGTCTGACAGTGAGCAGCGGTATGGTTGTTTGCACACATGCTCTGACATATTGAGTCTGGTACTTATACAGGATATATGAGTTAAAATCTGCTATGTGACATTTTCCAAACCAATTCCCTCCACTTGTCCTTATTTATTCATGTCCTATATATCCTATATATTATAAAATAAGAAGTGGTAAAAGGTCACTCACTTAGAATGGTGAACCTAAATATATATAAAAAATAAATTATTTTTTATATATAGTTATATTATATATAGTTTTTTTTAAACTAAGCCATTTTACTTATTTTGAAAAAGAATATTACAATAAACACAAAATGTGAATATAAATGATAAATAACAACAAAATAAACAAAGAAATGTGTGTTTATTTAAATGTATCTGGTGGTTACCTACCAAAAGAGGTACAAGGAAGACCAACTAATGAATTGTTATTAGAGTCATGGGCCATGGTGCACCACTGCACATCCTGATTTTGCTGAGTTCGACGTGTTCCTGGGTTAACATATTTTGTTGACCCTGGAACAACATTTGAATCTAAAATTTTGGTTTTGACCATACAGTATCTCCACACCTAAACCTAACCCTACCCATGAGTAATACCTAAAATCAAAGGAAATGATAGATGACTGACACTGATGTACAAGCAGCAAACACTGATTGTAAGCCTAAACTTCACAAAAACTATAAACTGGTTCTTCAAATCTGATTGGCTAATCACAATGTTGTTCCAGGGACATGTCGAAATCAGCAAAATCTGGTTCTGCGATGACGACTGTCCAGGACCACGTGGATCAATGGATCATGCTTTCTGTTAGATCCTTTGGATGGCAGTATGTGTCTATCATTTACCTGTGGAGCAGGGTGCAAAATGGGAAGAAGACAGGCCAATGGAGGCACTGTTATGCTCTAGACAATGCCCTCTATGAAACCTTGGGTCCTAGCATTTGTGTGGATGTTACATATCACCTATGGAACACATAAAGTAATAGTGTTTCCTGATTGCAGTGACCGCTTTGAGTATAATACATCCTGCCACACAGCAGACACTGTTCAGAAACTGTTCATGACAGAGTTCAAAGTGTTACCTTGGCCTCCAAATTCCCCAGATAATAATTCAGTTGAGCTCTATGAGATGTGCTGAACATAGAAACCAATCCATGGAGGCCTCATCTTGTAACTTGCAGCATATGCTGTTAATGCCTGTTATACAGCAAGATACATTTTCATGAAAATGGTGATATGCTGGAATATACTATACGCGTACCCGCAAACCAACAGACGATAAGTGGTTTCTAGAATGCATTAACTTTCATAAGTATACCGTTGCTTAGATGCATCCTATATTTTTAAAGAAAACCTCTTATGTTCAGAATCTCTCCTTTAGTTTGTGCAGTGATATAATAACATGTATCCTGGCTGGAGGCAACTCCAGCTTAACTCCATAAGTGTTCCCGTTGCCAGTTCCAGCTCCAATCCTCGGCACACTTCAATGCAAATTAATTGCAGTGCATGTTAGTCGGTGTGGTTGCAGAGCACACAGCACTCTCTGTTTCATTCACTGTATTATTGTCTTTCTCTGGGGACAGCTTACATTCATGTCATTAAAAAATAATTACTTTAGCAGAATGTCCTCATCTGCCTCTACTTGCTGATTGCTCATATTGCATTTGCAATTTAAAATACAAGGACTGTTTCAATAGGCTTCAAACATTGCTGACTTAAAGGGTCACACACCCCAAAATGAATATTTTGTCATTAATCACTTACCAAACCAGTTGTTCCAAACCAGTAAAAGCTTCATTCGCATTTGGAACACAATTTAAGATACTTTGGATGAAAACCGGGTTGCTTGTGAGTGTTCCATTGACTCTTAAACAATTGCCACATTCAAGGTGCAGAAAAGTATCTGAATGCTTCATCTGCCATCAGTGGTTTATCCGTAATATTATGAAGCTAGGAGACTATTTTTATGGAAATAAAAACAAAAATAACGGCTTGTCGGTTTCATTCAATGGTTCTGCATGTAACAACACCGTAGCGCCATTTTGGAAAGCATCCTGTGCACGCACATATAGATCTGGCCAATCAAATTTCTTCTAAAATGTTTTATTTATTTAATCTAATGTGGTTATGTGTTTAAATTCTGTGTGACTATTCCTAAACATTATGGAATTTAATAGCAAGCACTTTGAGTCTCTTGTGTATTGTATTTATTTTCATATAAAAGCTGTTTATCAGCAACACAGCATGTGAGTGGTAATATCGCAATATCTGCATTTCATCTTGTAGGTATCTGTTCCGCTTCCAGAGCTCTGTTCAACTTTTTGAACTTGACATAGCAACCTGTTCATTATCAAAATCAAATACAGATAAAGGAACATATAAAACGTTGCATTGCTCAATTTAAATAGTCCATACAGTCTGCGCTTTAGACCTAATAAGAAGTATTTTTAAGTGGCCTTGATAAATTGAAAGAGAATTGAAAAGAAACCATGATAAATTGTTTTGCAATGAGAATTGTAATGAATGTTTTATTACAGACATATATAATTGTATATTTTGTTAGTACTTTACTGTGGTGTTGTTTTGCCTTCGTTTTGTGCTGTGTTGCTTGCTTTTTATTTGTTTATCAATCTCTTTCCAAGGCCACAGAGATCTCTGAGAAGTCATGCGGAAAAGACTCTCCATTCCCTAAACACCCAGGCATCGAGCAGTGCTGCACACTTCAGGGTCAAGAGAAGAAACTTTGTCTGGCCTCACTACGGTACTCTGCAGATGAGCTCCCTGCCCTGCTTGAACCCTCAAATGAAGAGATCTGCACTGAGTTTACTAAAGACGAGAAGGACTATGCTGTCAGGTGAGATTAGTCCCATAAAGAGTCCTTATCAAGGCAACAATAGGCTTATTAGTGGAAACAGAAACAGATTAAATCAATGTAAAAATTGCTGCTCACCTACCGATCACTTTCTTCTTTTATGTTTTTTAGCATAAACTCATCACTGCTACCCAGTCTTCAGAAACCATCCATTTGAAAGGTTATCTGTAGCATTTTTGATATAATTTTACAGACCTAGTTTAGAATATTTTTCGATTTGTGGTAGAGAAAGAGTATAAAAAATATAAGAAAAAATAAAATGTTCCTTGAGTAAAAATTGATTGTGCCTGTTCTTATATGTCATATTGGTAGAAAAGTTGAACTTGAATCTGCAAATTAAGCATTTCCTTCTGAATGCATTCGTTAGAATGATGTATCACAGTTTCATATTCTCAGGAAAAATTACTGGCTATTTAGTTTCTCTGAATAGCCAGGATTTTTTTTTCAAAACTGGTGTCCTAGGTATAGCATGATTAGGGAAAGAAATTTTCCATGTCAGTCTAATGAATTATGATGGCATCCCTTTGTTGATTAAAAAGACTACTGATAAATATGTGTACAAATTGTTGCTTTGTTTGTTTGGACCTGGAAACAGCAGTTGCATTGTTGTCTAAGGTTTAGCATTCAGATTTTATCAAAAATATTTTATTTTGTAGTCTTACAGGTTTGGAATGACTAACTATTGGTAATTAATAACAGAATTTTCATTTTGCCCTTTCAGGCAAGTTCACACTGCACCAGTGGTCTTCAGATAATTAAAAACATCTCTAGGTTACACATTTAACTCTAGTTCCTCGAAGGAACGAGACGCTGCGTCGACGAGATGCTATGGGAACGCCTCCAGCATGACAGCTCTAAATTGTGTGTAAAATCAGCCAATGATAAGTTGGGACGTCAGTGGCGGGTGACCTCACTGGCCAGGAAGTATAAAAGCACATGGAATGCTGCCGGCAGATAGCTCCTGTTATGCAGCGGAGCACCTACAGGGGATGCTGAAAGTGTGGTATTGAGACGTCTCGTTCCTTCGAGGAACTAGGGTTATATGCATAACCTAGAGACGTTCCTCTTCAGAAATGCGAGCCGCGTCGACGAGACACTATGAGAACGAGATGCCCACGCCCCCAGACTTTCAAATCCCTGCCCAGTGTGTGTTTGTGCACAGCTAGGACGAGAGAACAAAAGAGCCAGGAAAACCGTAAAACCAGACAAATGTGTGGGGACTGGAGGATGGTCTCAACAACCTTGGTTGAAAGACCTGTGGCTAAGAGTTGTGCCCCCTCAGAGGCCACACTCTCAGCTTCCACAACTCCGGACGAGGGTGCACTATGGTGCCCCTCACTTGTGAGAGGAGATCCCTCCTGATCGGAATTTCCCATGTAGGGCCGTCTATGAGGTCCATCAGGTCCGAGAACCATACTCGGCCCAGCCAGAATGGTGCTACAAGTAGACTGACCGCGTCCCGGCACACTCTCTCCAGAACTCTTGGGAGCTTGGCGTGACACTTTGATCATGTGAAGGGATTTCCCCTCAAGAAAACACCTTTGTTCCTGAGCCAGCACTATAGGGGCCACATGTGCAGCAGGCCAATAGATCCAACATTGAATGCAGCTGCCATCAGACCCAGTACTCACTGAAACTGCTTGACAGTGAGTGACCGGCCTTCTATTACTCTCATGACTGCATTGAGGATCGACTTGATCCGAGCAGGTATCATGCGAGCCTGCATCGCGGTCAAATCCACACTACACCAAGAAAAGTGGTTTTCTCTGCTGGAGAAAAGCAGACTCTTCTCGGCGTTCAGTCTCAACCCCAGTCGTTTCATATGAGTGAGTGCGACATCTCGATGTCTCTTCGCTTCGCTTGCCGACTGTGCTAAAATCAGCCAGTCGTCGATAAAATTGGGTATGCGGATGCCTTGGAGTCGCAACGGAACCAGCACACATCCACATACTTCGTAAATGTGCGGGGTTAGAGTGCAAGGCCAAAGGGAAGACCGATATTGGTACACTTTTCCTTTAAAAGCAGACCTAGGACTTCCTGTAAGAAGGATGGATTTCATTGGATTTCATAGATGGATTCCATAGTCATTCATTTCATTCATCCCCGTTACATTGTTTATGGGGACGAAAAAACGGGCGGAGAATGGCTGCGATTTCAACACCTGGCGAGGGGGAAGTAGCAGAGCATGCTTCCCTTCCCACCTGGCTAGCGCTAGACCCCGAGCCAGAGGATTGAGATAGGGAATTGTCCGTCTCAATTTCCTCTGCTGCCAGGCTGCGAACCCCGTGAGCACCAACGCCGCTCAGCCTCTGCTTGACCAGTGCCGCGAGAAATGCATATATAGGCTTTCTTTTTATCACCAATCCTTTTTATCTCCGGGAGCACATGAAGTGGCATTCTCTCACAATCTCTGCAGCTGTCCTCATTTTGTTGGAGAACTGTTTCAACATGCTTTGCTCCCTGGCAGACTACACATAGCGTGTGTGTCACCCGGCAATATATCTCTTGTACGGAGAAATACATACTCCAGCGTGATTCTCCCCTTTTCTTTTTGTCTTTTCTCTCTTTTTTTTTTTGACGGAGACACTTTACTGACAAACACACAACACAGAGTGCTTTAGCTGAATGACAAAAAGCTATCTGCCGGCAGCATTCCACATATTTTTATGCTTCCTGGCCAGTGAGGTCACCCGCCTATGATGTATTTTCTTACTTATCATTCACTGATTTTTCGCATAGCATCTCGTCGACGCAGCTCGAGTTACTGAAGAGGAACTATACTGCATGAATTCCAAATCCTGATTCCATAAAAGCAGTTCCTAAGGCTGCAAATTATATGGTGCTATATATGTTTATGCATTACAATAGCCTACTTTCAATCACTTTTAGGATGCCAGGTGTCTTTTTTTTCTCCACTGGTCTACTGGGAGTTAATTTTAAAATGAATGCCATCATGTTTAATTGTATGTAATTTATTCCAGGAAATATAGACAATATTACCTTATTTGATATACATGCTGTGGCAAATCTTATCCCCTTTTGCCTAGGAAAGACATTTGGGCTTAATAAGTGGAAGTGATAATTGCTTGCCGGTCTTGTTTGCCTCAGGGGAGACTTCTTGGTCAGAACTTCTATTTAAAGTCAATTTAAGTAATATTGTTTTTTTTTTTAATTTATTTTATTTTGGACTTTAACGGCACTTAGAGAAAGACTTAGTCCTGAAATAAATAAATAAGATATTGCCACCTCTATCAAAGTGCTAATTGCTTTTTTGTCCGATATAGTCTCCTTTGACTGTTGTTGCATTAGTAGTGAGGGGAGATAAGTTGTTGATGAGTTAAAGCAGATTTCTGAATACCAAATAACTGTATACATCGGAAAGTGCTTTAGTTGAGTTCTATGAGATGTTTTTTAGATATTTATGATTTAGTGAACTGTTTTATTGAACTGTAGTTACACAGGATTCAAACCATACTTGAAAATACCATTTTTGAAACTTCACATATGAAGCTGGATATGTGTGATGTTACAATCAAAAGCATCAGTTTTTCAATATCCCAGCATATTATTTGAACTCATAACATAATATTATTCAAGAAATTTGTGAAAATGACTCTTTATTAATCGAAACTTGTATGAAAAGGCATAAAAGATGTCAGAGTTGCCTCCAGTGTTAATTTCTTTTTGAAACTGAAGTGAAACGTACTTGCTGGTACGTATTTCATGTTTCGCTAAAAAGTGCTTCAAGATACGTTTATGCCGTGAGACCAGGTAGCAACTAATAATTCCAAAAGCACAAGAATGCAGCGTTTTATATATATAATATTTTTTTCCCTTACAAATGCTTAGTTCTCTCAGTTTCTGTTCAGTTTGTCTAGCTACATTAGTGCTTTGTAGATGTTTTCTGTGTTTATATTGAGATCACTCCTCACTGTTTTAGTTGACAGAACTAAGCGGCATAATGAAGCTAAATTGGTGTAGTCATATATGAATCATTCTTTTCTAAAATAATCCTTAGGAACAAAATGACAACAGCTTTTCCATGCGTCAGTATTAGGATCACATGCTGTTTTCATAAGAATAAAACAAAGAAACACTTTTTTTGGCTTTGATTTGAGGTTAAAAGTTACTAATAGGGAAACAGAATATGCTGTGCCCTTTATGACTCATTTCTTGGAGGGGTTTGATTTACTGTGTTGACGTAATGTTCATGTATTTTTTTTCCCCTTAGATATGTGTACGAGTTTGCCCGGAGGCACAGAAACATCCCAGCAGGCTTTGTTCTTAATGCTACTCAGAACCATGTGAGAATGGCAGAGAGATGTTGCCGCCCTGCTGTCAAAAGCTCTTGTTTCATCCAAGAGGTAGTGTGAACCATACATCTCTATGATTACACTCTTTGGAAATCCTGGGGTGGCACAACCCCAGTGAAAAGGGTGATGTTGGCTGAATGTATTTTATGCTGATTATATAGCAATCACACACCAATACACACAGTAGGACGCACATCATTCATCCCGTAATAGTTGTTATTCAGGTAAGACATCTAACTGGACCATGTTATTATTAGACGTTAGGACAAAAGTAACTAGCAAATTATAGATATTTTGTTGTGGGGTCCAGAAATAGCTCAGACATGAAAAATGCAATAGTCGTTGTTATGTAAGGGGAGACAGATACTGTAGTCCTCTGTCTTTCACCTCAGGCCCCCTTGAAAATCTGACATCTCTGATTAACTTGTATACTGCTGTTCCTAAAATATGCAATTATCTAAAGTTTCATTTATTTAAAAAATTGCATGTTGAGCAAGGCTTTAAACTTGTGACTTCTTATACTTAGGCAAGAAATACACCGCTAAATATTCTCTCCAAATAGAAGATTTGAAGAAAAACTCAAACTCAGATCATGAGCCTAAAATCATAAAATCAGCCTGTTTTTAAAACAGTTGGAATGAAAATGGCATTCACGGCATTAACAATAAATGTAATCGTTTTAGACAACTTAATATTGGATCTGACAGCTCAATTTAGACATTTCTTTTCTATTCTATGGGCATATGAAATGTTATAATTTGAATGCAATTTTGATAGCTTTAGTTAAGTGCTAATACTGAGTAAAAACAGTACTATAAAATGACCCGAGGGAAAAGTAAAAGTCTGATTAAGAATAAAACATTACTATGCTTCTTTTTCACATTGAAACTCTGAACCACAGCAGATTTGAATTGAACATTTGTCTCTCTGACTCTCTCAGCTTAAAAATATTATAACTCTTTGTCAGCCTGTGAGTACGAGTTATTGATCCGTATTCCTTAGTTTAGGCCGATGATACACGGGGCAAATCTTTGAGTAATTTTGCCAGGCAGCTTTTTGAGCAACATTGCTTGGGCACTTTTACATGGGTAAGAAATTTCTATCTGGGTATTTTGGGTCGGTTGTGAGCCTTGTGTCCCACCTGGTTGCTGATGATGGCAACATTTCCCAAAGTTCAAAAAGTTGCCTAGTGTATCAGCCTTAGACTAACCCATTCTAAATCGACCACCATATTGCAGTGCTGTCGATAGTGATACATTTAAATGAATAATGGCAGCATTTAAAATTATAGACAAATTTAGCTATTGTAAAAAATGTTACAAAATGTCCAAATAAACAACAGTAAATTTATTATATAAAGGATTTCTGAAGCTGTGCATGTATTAAATTCATATGTTTTTGTGCTGCGCTACATCCATGTTTTATTTTTCAGTAGATAGCTAAACATGCAAACATGCTTATCCACAGGCTTCAGCATGTGGACTTGGTATTATTATTGTTTTCAGAAGGTATGCATTCATAATGTATGCATTTTACATAACAGGCTGTCTAATTAGAAGCTCATGGATAATGTAAAAATAATGTACTTCAGGAATTGAATAAACAATTGGCACTTCTTGCTCTGTTGGCTTAATAAAACACAACGTAGTTAATGATAAATTAGAAGGTTTTTTTTTTTCTTTTTTATGTCTAGTTGTAAGTCAAAATGAGCCAATTGTTAAGAGATAGACAGTGCTTGTATTTTGGATGATGGGATGGCACACACACTTACTATGGAAGTGTAATTGCTTCATCTTTGTTGCTATTGTTATATGTATTTTCTGAGGACAATGAAACATAAGTACCATATGCTGCCATGTACAAGCTAAATGATGCTTTGCCAGCCTGTAATGGGACTAATAATCATCATTGTGTATTGTGTGTCTGCTTTTGGTATCAAATTGCCTGAAGGCTCTTGCACAGTCTATTGTGAGGAATAAACCGGGTTCCAGGATTTTATTGCCAAAACAAAACCTGTGATGGCAGATTCACATGTGCTGTTCATGGAGCTTAAATCTGCTTTTTGCTGCCCACACTGCTCTAAACAGCTACTAATTAAATGTCTTTATTTTAGTTGCTGTGTAGGGGGAAGAGTGCTATTTGTCTAGTTTTGTCTAGCAATTTGTCTAAGGGAGCCGAAATATAGAATGGAATAAAGTGATTATGAGGATAAGAGTGTAATTATATCAATCATTTTAAATCAGTTTAGTTTATGCAAGTCAAAGCCACAGTAATCATTGTGAAAATGAACAAAAACTATGATGATAATCATGCTAATGAATGGATGTGGATTTATTAGTAAAATATCTCATTACAAACCCTATCTGTTTACAGAGACTCCAAATGCGAAGTGCCAACATTTTTCTGAGGTTTCTCTCCAATGTTTGCAACAACCAAGTAAATTTGAAATCCTTCAAGTTCGGGTAAATATGCAGCTTCATCATACTTATACAGGAATAGTTCCGCAAAAATTCTGTTATTATCCACCGCACTAAACATGCATATGCACAAATTTTTGCATTAAATGTGCATAGAAATGTTTTCACAAATAAATCATTATTCATCAAAAACGTTTGTACTAAAATGTATTCTAAATGTACGAAAAAAATTCAAGAACAGCTCATACCACATGTCCACAATAATCATGTACAACCTTAAAAGCATGTATAAAGAACGTCTCGGTTACGTAGACATGTGCAGGGTTATTACACAACATAATGGACATAAATACATACAGTATGTTGAACTATTGCTAGAAAATACCATCATCAATTATTAATCATACATATAGGTAGACGTTCAGAGGAGCAAGCCGGTCCAAATAAATTTACTCTAACAGGATACAGCATCTTCTGGACATGATGTAATCCACACGGAGATTGTACTGTTTGTGAGCAGGCAAGTTGTTCATGACGTAGAACATGGGCAGACATTATGCAAATATGTTACTTAGTGACGTGGATCTGTAACAGAAAAAGATTCGAATTGCTGACATCTCGTTTTAATAGACAATACATTTATTTTCTGTGCACTGTCGGTGTCACAATTTTGCAGATAGTTTATGTTCACATACAGCTACATGACACTCTGCAGGAAAGATCATATTTGAAAAGGCATAATAGGGGCACTTTAAATCATAACAATACATGGGATCCAGTTTAGGAACACTGTGTGAATGAAATGTGCTTGTTACATACCATTGCCTTACGTATGTAAATTATGTCATATTTATAGATTGTCTGGATATTATGGAAATCTCTTAGGACTGTCCTTTGAAGAGACATCAGCCATATCTGGTCGTTTTCAGTCTGCTCTGGAAAAATGCTGTTTACAGCCACAACCTGAATGTATAATTGAAGAGGTGAGGAGAGAGGTCAGAGGAGGGGGTGGGCCGATCGATGCTGTGTGCAGGAAACCACAATGAACAGCATAAAGGTTCAAACGTATCTTGGAACAATTCTTTTGACCAGTGATCTTTCTGGTAGTGCATTTCTCCTGTTCGGCTTTACATGATATCTTATGTTATGAAAATAAATAAATAAGTAATTTGGTAACTGATAAAAAACATAGCAGCTCACCATAATTCTCACTTTTTTTAATCTAACAGTTTTTATTTTACTCAGTAGCTGTAAACCTCTTTTCATGGCCGTTTATTGGTTATTATAACTTTTTTTTGGAGTGCAGCATTTTTAGGCTATCCATATTTTTTTCAAAGCTGCGGTTCCTGTTTAATTTAGTGTTATCGTTAATGCTATACAAGTTTAGTGTGAATTTGACAGAGCTCTGATATCATGTGAGTGAAAGACATTCATTCGTCTTTCTTCATTTTATAATAGCTAACAAGCTTTCAGAAAGTTATCTGCGATAAATCCAAACTGGATGCCATGTCCGAGGATTTCCGGAAGTGCTGCAGTAAACCTGTCCTGGACACTCTTCCCTGCGTGGATGACTTAAAAAGGCAACCCCGTCAATCTCCAGACACAGCCAGTCCTGTTTCATCACAGCTCTGTGACGAAACTCAACCCCATGGGATTGACAGGTGCTAATTTAATATTCATCAAATATTGAGGCGTAGGGAATCAAGCGTGTCTTAAAGGTCAACTGGAAAATATACGTCTGATAGCCGGCTTATTTCATTATGATGTGCCGAAATCAAATGTTACGTTGAAGACCTTGTAATCACTGCACTATATTTTGATCTGCCTTAATGTGATGTAAATGCTAACGTGTTGCTGAGTAATATAATTGGCATATTGCTTGTTCACCATGACCCACTCTGGGCATAGTCACCTGGGTTCCCTTTCCCAAACAAAATGGAGAGCGTTCCTCTTGATTTTGATCTTTAGCTAGTTGGTTAACAGGCAAGAGTGCAAATAGTCATGAATTATTCATGGAGTCGCTTTGAATATGAGCATATTATCAGAATGACTCTCTGAATATGCCTCTTGTGTTTCAAAGATCACCTTCTCGCCAGATTCTGAAATTCAGTTATCAGAATAAAGGTAAAACATTTTACTTGCACCTGGAGAATGCACCATGTCATTGGTCTGCTGCAGTTGGCTATTCTATGATTAGCTCTTCCTGCCTTTCTCATTTGCTGAAAATGTAGCTAATATGCACAACATGCTGTGCTGAACGAACCATATAAAGTCACTTATGTGCCTGGGTGGACAAGAAAGAATGAACTCTTGCTGAGGGGCAGACAGCCGTGCACAGAAACGTATGTTTAATTTATCTTGAACTGTAATTAGATGAGCCACTCAATATGAAATTCGAATGTGTTCTAGCAAGTTCTGCTGAGTTTACCTCAGGGCCTGGTGTCATAAAAGGTGACATGTTCACAGTGCTTCTTGGGCTAATACCAGGTCATTTGTTGTAACAAAGTGTGTATGCAAGTGAAATTAATGTGAGACAGGGTGCTCGGGCAGAAATATGAGAAGAACAGGTTTTCATTAATATTAAAATAAAGGATATTTAAAAGCACACCAGCTCCCTGGAAAGACACTCATTCTGAAGTCATTATACTGCCCAACTCTACCCTCTAGTGATGGAGCATAAAACTTTCAAATCTTCACCCTTTAAATCTATAAATACTGTACGTCATTTTAAACAATAGACTAATGCCAACATACAACTTTATAAAAACTCCATACTATTAACTTAGGTAGCATTGTTATTCAGCTAGTTATTTAGGAGATGTCAGTGGTTCATAAGATCATTTAGAACATGTACGGAAATTATTAAATTATTTCAAACTATTCAAATGTACATAATACATTTAATTTTTTAGAAACAAGACAATAATAGTTGCTCGGTTTGTTAATAAATGCTGTAATTCATGATAAAGTCAGGTAGTTATAAAACATTTAGTAGTTGCCAGCCGTCTGTTTTTGTGAGCTCATCTAAAATAAGCATTATTTGTTCTAAAGTATTTACAAAGCAGATTGAAAGGCTAACTTATCTTCCAAACAGAAAAGTTAATCACAACACAGAGGGTTACAGAACACAGAAATATAACACTTGAAAAAAATGAAAAATAAGCTTAAAAACTTATTTTAAAATATTCAAGTGTTCAGTTTTATTTTTTGCATTTTAAATAAGTTCTGAGCCCTTAAATCTTATTTGTATTTCAATGCTAACTAATAACTATTAATGTTGGGACAATGCTTTATTCAGTATGAACTCACTAATGCTAACCTTATGACTCAGTATTTAAATGATAATGACAGTTATTATAAAGTGTTACCAGAAAGCACAGAAACAAGATAAATAAAGCTCTTAGCAGTAAGTTTATTCTTGTTGAGCTTCTGTTATGCATCTCATGTTTAGCAATTGTTAAATGATGCTAAATGTTGTTGTTGTTAACTGAAGCTTTTAAAATGTAGAACATTTCTGAAAATAAATTTAAATATTTTATGAATAAAATAAACCTAAAAACAAAATAGAACTGTTTCATTGAAAACTAATTAAAATTTAAAAAGTTATAAATAAAACACATTTAGTAAAACTAAAGTAAAAAGTTGTGTATGTCCTTGTATCAAATTTTGGAAAAAGGATAATTCACAATATATAAATAAATATATAAAAATAACACTGATAAAATAATATTAATGGGGTTTGGGAAATGCCTCCTTCCTATAAAAACTTAGTCTGCACATTGTTTGCATACTACTTGTCACTAGACTAGTAGTGACAAAGCATTTAATTCAAAAATTAATTGGAACATATTGACTCTATGTTAACCTTTGCTTTTTGAAAACCTAGACTATTTGAAATACAGCACTGGTAAAATTGATAAATACATATAAATATAAATTGGAAATCTTATGGATCCCAGTTTCAAAACCCCTGTCGAAGTACTACAGCAGAAACTTAGTGTGAAGAGACCAGAACCTCCTGCGGAGAACACTTTCAAAACACATAGAGATCTCGCAGCCTCTTGCTGGTTGACTATATATTTCTGCTCGCAGCCTGCCCTCATAACATGCGTTTATAGTAGTTTCCACAAAATCGAAATAAACTCATGATGCATGGCACAGCAGGGGAATCACAGCATGTATCCTAAAGTCAATGTATGAATGAGATCAAAGGCAAGTTTGTGTGTATGTGTGTGTTTTTCCAGATACTTATTTCTAATTGGAGCGAAACATGCCTCCATGTCTCTTCCTATGCTGACGACCGTTCTCAATCGAATCAAGATCACCGTATCTGCCTGCTGCTCATCTGCTGATGCAACAGCGTGTTTAACAGAGAAGGTGAGGCGACGCTATTCCTCTTGAGACTATCATTATCGGGTTCTACTAACATACAGGTGGACTTTGTTTCATAACGGGTTGATTTGAAGCCACATGCTCTATGCTTAGCAGCAGATTTCCAGTGCTTTGAATTACACAACCAAGCCATTCTTCAGATTTCAATCGTTTTTCAAGCTTATTTGTCTGGAAGACAGCTCAAAGCTCGGGTAGATGGCTATTGTGAGAGGCTTCGATCTTTCTAATGCATTTCCAGATGATTTGCAACACAATGCCTCTATTTGAGCGTCTTCATTTTGCTGAGAAGCAAAAAAAGCATCTCGGTTTTGAGACTGGGATTGTATTGTTTGAATGAGAATAATACGAGATAAATCGCATTGAGCTGAGGTAGAGGGCATTGCATGAGGAGAAAAACAACCTTGATGAAATCCTATTTGAATGCTGTAACCTGAGCTAACTATTTTTAATGCTTGAAGTTGATGCCAAAATCTCACAGGTAACCCAATCTAAAGCGTGTCACCGTTTGGTTAATTTAGCCTTCCAGTTTTCCCTCGCAGATCCTCCAATTATCTGCTCGCTCGCTGTTTTCCACATACAGTAAATGGCGAAGTGCGAGGAGCTGCTGGTGAGAGCGTCTAATTGAAGGGTCTATACTCAAACTGCATCTGTACTCAGCGAACCAACGCACGTCATTAGCATGCACAAACAGAGTTTGCTCGCCAACTGAGAGAGGGTTGCGAGATTTCAATTAATTTAGAGCGACAGGGTGCTCTTTGTACTCGCTGGGTGCTAACCAAGCCCGAACTGTCATAACAACGACACAGTACTCTCTCATCTTCTCTCCCGCTGCTTGACTTTGAACATTGACGAGGAAAATATATAGTCATTTTTGATTTTAAGGGTTGGATTTGTGGTCAAAATTTTCTTACACTTTTTTTTTTTCAACTTTTATCAAATAGGAGAGTACACTGAAAAAGACTACGGCACTTCTGTCTAAGTTGGATGACACTTGTTCGCAGTACTTCAGACTGGACCTGCCTTCGTTCAAAACTCTGTAAGTTATGGTTAGACTAGAAAAGAACATGTCAAATGACCAAGTATAGGTCTCTGCAGCAACTGTAATGGGAGTTACCAAATTGGGCCATTTTCAACAAGTTCCTGATTGGCTGACGTCATAGTGAGGGTAGGTTTAGGGGTAGGCTTAAGTCAGGGGGATCATTTTAATTGCATGGTTGAGAAACACCCAGCGGTTTGAAAATGCCCAGAAATTGAGAAACGCCCCCATCTGCTCTGCAGAGACCTCAATCTCCAAAAGACAGGGGGTTTGAAAGGAAGGAGCTGGTTGCAGAAGACTCAATCATCAATACTTTATTTCCTGCAGGATGCAGAAGGAGGTGCCGGGGGAGGAAAGTGAGAAGCGAACACAAACTTGGGTGGACTTGGCCACATCCTGCTGTTCCAAGCGCTCCCCGGCACAACTATGTCAAAAGCTGGTGAGCACTCTTACTCACTCATGCATACTAACTATCATGTCATTTTAAACCTTAATGCGTTTTTTTATTCTGTTGAACACAAAATAAGATCATTTGTAGAATGCTGGTGAACAAACAGTTACTGTTTTTGTTGTTGTTGTTTTTGTTTAACTTTTGTGTTTAACAGAACAAAAACACTCATAGGTTTGGAATAGCTTGAGTGTTATCAAATGATGATCTATTTAAGCAGATGAGGTTGCAGGGTGTTTGTATTAATTAATGGACTTTACAATATATTAAAATGAGGTTTGAGTAAAATCCGTGTTTTCTTTTTCAGACAGAGGATGCTATTAAATATGGCGAGGACACTGTTTAAAGTCTCAAAGGGTCAGCAATTATATACTGGATGAAGAGATGTTCTGAATTCCCTCTCTAATTGGAAATGTCATCCCTCGCTATCTGAGATGTTTTATTCTCTTTTAATAAACTTTCCACCCGCTTCAAAGAGTTTTGTTTGTTGTCCTCTTCACTTGCTCTTTTAGCTCAAGAGGCTTGTGGCATTTACAGTGTGAATTTATTAGGCTCCTGTATGAATAACCTTTACCGTTAACATAGCAATGTCTACAATAAGATGATTTCTGTTGTTGCTATGGCGTTTTATCACACACTGAAAATACTCTTCAAATTTACAAATGCTTTCTTAGCAAATGGATTGACAAGAAATTATTATTTTTTATACTAAATTTCTATATATTTTTCGCAATCTTGTTTTTTTTTTTTTAAGAAAGTGTGCTTGTAAATAGAATGTAAAGCAAATTGTAGTAGGCACCATTTGATTATGTGAGAATTGTATTTATCTTTTTGTCAAGTTTCATATAAAATCCACAAGTTAAATTAAAATCTAATTAAATTCATAAGTCTTCCCCTTAAATAGGCCCCTTTTTCCTCCCCTCCTTATCTCATTATGCATCCCTCCTCCACCGTTATTCCGCGTCTTCCTCCCGGGGGCGAGCGGGATCAAGCTGGACGGCGATCTCAGCCCTGGTTAGGGTTCTACCCCCTAGGGTTCCATCTTCTAGGGCTCGGTGTTCGCCGACATCCTGGCTCGCTCCCTGGACAGCTCGGCAAATACGCCCTAATTGTTATCATAAGGAAGCGCGAACACGTGGATGTCATTAGGATGACATTCACACATGGGACGATAAAAGTAAAGTGCAGCTTATTTTAAATATGGAACAACGCTCACAACAGTACAAATCCATAAAAATGCAGGTTCTTCTCAACGCCGCCAATCAAACTTTTATTTGCATTCTTAAAGTTCTTCATAAATGCACCATTGCCGTCATTTGTTTTCCTCAATGGGATTTTTATACAACATTAAATTTGAAATTCTATTAGCTTTTTTGCTCACATGAGGATCGTAGAGCAATATGTTGAAGAAACCACACAGTAAACGAAAATATGTTCTGGGATATGATTTAATAATATTACCACTGCAGTATTAAAACATTATTTCTGAATGTTCTCTTAATGCTCAAAATGCCCAGGTTTCATAGAATTTTACTGAAGAAAATTTACTGAACGTTTGCTCATAACGGTGAGAGAACCTTTCCAGAAGTTGTAGGAATGTTTCCTGTTAGCTGTGCACACTGTGCTTGAGGAGAAGCAACAACATCTCTCTATCATTGCTTCATCTCTGATGAAAGCTTTTCCAACTATAGTTTGGACCCCTAAATTTTTCCTTATCAGGTTGCTTCCCCAGCACAGAAGTAGACTTCAGCTTCAGTGGGGTCCTTTTGCCAATTTAAACTGCTGAAAAGGCTTCTTTAACTCTTTTCTCCGCTGTTTATCCGTGTTCTGGTGATTTTAAAGGGGGTAGCCTCAACTGAAGTAGTTTTCACATCGAGTACATGCATGGAGATAAATGCTAGGATGCTATGCATCACTTTAAAACGTTTCTGATGGTGATGGACTGTGGACAGGCCATTCTGGGCGAGGAGTGAGAACTACATGAATCGTCTGGAATAGATGTTTTTAGGTCCTAAACATGTTTTTCTTCTACAAAGATGCCAAGATGTATTGATCAGAACAGAACAGAGGTTTATCTATGGAGCCAGAGACTCACGCCTGTCTGCTTCAGCAGTCTAGATCTCATCTAAAGCAACAGAACAAAGAATGATGAAAGAGGACGAGCTGAATTTCTCCTGAAAGCCTTCAGCTGGACAAAACCACCAAAACTCATAAATATATCCAAATGCACCATGCAAGTGTTAAGAAGCAACAGAAAAAATTATATGATTTAACATTAGAGTTTACTGACTGGTTTTTAAATGATTTTTTTAGATTACATTGTATGATCATCTAGCCTGACAGTCGACTGACATACAGTGGGGCAAAAAGTATTTAGTCAACCACCAATTGTGCAAGTTCTCTCACTTTAAAAGATGAGAGAGGCCTGTAATTTTCATCATGGGTATACCTCAACTATGAGACAAAAAAAAGAAATAAAATCCAGTAAATCACATTGTAGGATTTTTAATGAATTGGTAAATTCCTGTGTAAAATACGTATTTGGTAACCAACAAACAAGCAAGATTTCTGGATCTCACAGACCTGTAACTTCTTCTTTAATAGGCTCCTCTGTCCTCTTCTCATTACCTGTGTTAATGGCATCTGTTTAAACTCGTTATCAGTATAAAAGTCACCTGTCCACAACCTCAAACAGTCACACTCCAAACTCCTTTATAGCCAAGACCAAAGAGCTGTCAAAGAACCCCAGAAACAAAATTGTAGACCTGGGAGGTATTCCAGAAAGCTTGGTTAACTTACCACTTGGTAAAACATAACCTCTGGGTTGATCAGTGGCGGCTCCTGACAAATATCTCTGGGGGGGCAACTGTTCTGATGATGGCAAAGATAACCACTAAATTGCCACTTCACATCCCGCCATCCATGTTTTCCGCTTATACCAGCTCCGGGAAAATCTGCGGCAGTATGTTTTCCCCACTTTTTTATATCTGCTTGCTAATAAAATTTGGTCTGAGTGGTTCTAATTCTTTTAAAGCCAATTTATCCACATTTTTTCAACGACTGAACGGTAAATCCCTCAAAGACACGATGGAGTTCAAGTTGCTAGTCATGATGTCAATGTCGTTCAGGTGGTCTCGCTAGTACCCGCGTGCGTGCTGTACATCTTCCAGCATGCATTACATACAGTGCGTATTACAAAATCACATTGGGGCGAGCCCTCTCTGTGCACCATTGAAATGCATTGTAGGGTCCAAAATTGGGAAAAAAAAATCTCACGATATAACTCTATGAGACAGGCTGGGGCGATTTTCAATCTGACTGAAATCTCCCCAAGGGGGCGGAGTTTTAGGTTGGAAAGTGACATTCAGGCTGTTGATTGGCACAGTAATATGCAGACTAGGACCTGCAAAATAAGACTCTTTTTCTCATCTCTTTTTTCCTGTGGCTCAAGGAGGGTGATACACTATCACCCACCATGGGCCAGCCGCCCCTGGTGGCTGATTAACCCCAAACCCGCATACCATGAGTATGTTGGTTCCAAAACACCTGAGAAGAGTAAGTTAAATCAACCTCCTACTGGTTACTCAGAGTTAATGTGCGTACATAAAGACAGTTTCAATGGTTCACCGATTTCACGAGTCAAAATGGCAGTGAAAAAAAAGGGAGCGGCATATTTCACAGAGGAGGAGCTAGAAGTTTTAATGCACGTGTATGAAGAACTGAAGCTAATAATAATGAATAAAAAGCAATACGACTAAAAAATAAAAAAAAAATAACGTTATGTATGTTTATGTTCAAGTTAGTTTGGGTTGTTAAAAACAATTTAACTGTTACCATCATGGAGAGAGATGTGTAGGGGACTCATTTGATATTGGCGTGCAGTAACACTAAAATTATTTGTGATTGAAAGATGTGCCACTTTGTTTCCTGATGTTTTATTCAAAATTAATGCTTTGATGTTTCCTATTATCACGTATTGCAAGATACATGTGAGCTTGTTCGTTCAAATGTCAAGACCTTACAATAGCTACTATAACTTTGTCATTTAAATTTCTTCTTCTCATCACATATATAAAGTAATCTTTAAAGAAGTTCACTTTCGAAAAAACTTTTGCTGATAATTTACTCACCACCATGTCATCAAAGATGTCCATGTCTTTCCTTCTTCAGTCGAAAAGAAATTAATGTTTTTGACGAAAACATTCCAGGATTTTCCCCCATATAATGGACACTATTGGG
>JAUMHP010000046.1:12281583-12306036 GCA_032361065.1 Enteromius trimaculatus
CTGTATCAATTCCTGCATTATTGATGTGGAGCTTTTTCTCCCCTTTGGTTTGCATCAGACTATCTGTTTAAATAATGCTATTTTTTAACGCCAAGCACTGATTCACATCCTCCAGACAAAAGATAAAAAGCTCTTTTTGTAAGAGACTTTCTATAAATATCCAATATAGTTGCCTATGGCACTGTGCGTGTTTCCTGTGATCCTGGGCGGCTCAAAGTGAGCGTGATAAACCATCTGGCTGAGGACTGAATCACACAGCAGAGTCACGGCAGGCCTACCTTCAGCTTGTGTTCCTTGCGATTGACAATGACAGCGGTGATCTGCTGATCCATGAAGAGCAGGATGGTGACCAGCAGGGCAGGCAGAGCTGCTGCCAGGTACACCCACCAGGGGTTCCCTCCGAACGGCGGCACAAACCAGCCACGGTTAGGGCTTGTTGGCTGGGGACACAAGGGAAGTGCAGTTTAAGGATCACCAGAGTTTGTGGTCAGGGCACTTGGCAAATGTTTACATGAAATAAATGGTAACATCCTGAATGGATTGACACTGACTCATACTGTGAAGTTGTGCTTCAGAAGCAGCAAACAGAGCATGCCAGCCAGTGTACTCTCTGACACTGATATTTGTTTTTCTGAGCAAAATCTATTTCTATTAAGCAGACCCTCTGGCCATCTGAGTAGAAACACCCCGTGGACCGATCCATGCAGTGTTTACTGTGCTAAAACATCATTTTAATCTCTTGATTAGACTATTTCTCACTATCTGTCATTATTCTATATATACATAGAATAAAACTTATTGTAAGTAAATTGCTTGTTTTTTTAGACAACCTCCAAAAAAAAAAAAAAAAGAAAAACTCATAATGTAACTTGTTATGTAAAGATAAGTCATGTCAATAAAGTTAGAAATAAATTATGGGCTTCCATACTTTATGTTTAAAACAGTTAATAATTTTAATTGACATTTCTAGAATGTGGTTCTTGTCATGTGAATTAGAATTAGTGAGATTTTTGTTGTTCTTGCTGTTGATACTTTTATTTAGCAAGAATTGCATTTAATTGATTAACATTATTACATTTGTAAATCATCTTAAATAATTATAAGAATCCAGAAAAAAATATTTCAATTGTTTTCAACATTAATAATAAAAAGAAAAAAATGTTTCTTAAGCACCAAATCAGCATATTAGAATATTTTCTGAATTGTCATGTGACACTAAAGACTGAAGTAATGGCTGCTGAAAGTTCAGCTTTGGCATCACAGGAATAAACTACACCTCAAAATATAATACAATAAAGAACAGTTATTTTAAACTGTAACAATATTTCACAATTTTTACAGTATTTGATCAAATTAATGCATCTTTACTAAGCATAAGACACTTTTTTCAAAAGAAAATCTTACAGTCCCCAAACTTTTGTACAATACTGTAGGTTTGTGTTAGAGTAATATAAGAAGTGCATCTCAGAGGGAACGTAACTTTACAGTACAATGACAGAAAGATTACCTTAAATTCAGTTGGCACTATGAGCTTTGGCGTATCGACCCCGACAAGAGCATCAACACCACAGAAGATCAAAATGGCCAGGATAATGGCAAAGTCACTTATGAGTTTTCTCACCTAAGAAAATGGAAAAAAAATGTTTTTTAGGAGCCACTGTAAGTAATGAGCATGACGTCAGTGCTCTTAGACCTCAACAACTGCAGTATTGATTACAAGTAGAGACTGAACTGACAAAACAACCTTGTCTACCTGCACACGTATAAAAATATTGACTGCCTCTACACATGTAGTATGATTACAGCCACAAACGACAAATCCATCACAAACACACCACAGGTGGACAATGTGGCTACTTACAGTAGTAGGAAAGAACGGGCTGGTCTTGAATTTCTTCAGACACATGGAGCAGGTGTAAGTGCCAAAGAACAGGATGAAGGACATGAGGGTGATGTCGGGCACAAAGTTGCAGGCTTTGCCCACAAGCTCCCCTCCGTATTTCAAGCATTCCTTCTTTGACAGTGAGGACCAGCTGGCATTCAAGCGCTGCAAAATTTTTAAACAAAATTTAAGTTGCTCTTTCACAAAAAATCATCACATTCCTTGTAACTCTCTTGTTATGAAACCAGCAATAAGTCAGAAATTGTTTATTGATTTTATAAATGTTCATAATAACTAAGGTTTGAATTGAAACTTTTTCCTATGGTAGTCTGCATTATTACTGTAGCACACAGGCCTACAATAACAAGACATACATTTAAAGGTGTGTGGCACTTGTGTTATGAGCAAAGACTGTACCAGAACATTAAACGCTCTCCGGTTTCTGTTTGAAGGCAGATGCTTTCCTGTCTTAAACCTCTCTGAAGATTTACAATGACTCTGTTACTGTTCAAGTTTGCACAAAGAGTGCAAAACCCTGAGCTTGGGCTCATTCAATCACAAAGATATTGGCAAGTATTTGGGCATTATGTTTCATTGAACTCAATCTGAGAACTACATCTGAATGAAACTACTAAGAGATTTCTATTATTCGCAGCTGGGAGCTCAGTTTGGCTTTAGAAGAGGATAAAACGTCAGGCAGGTCTAGAGAAAACATTTTATGAAAACAGCCCACAATTTAAGGATTAAAAGGAACCATGTATTTTCTGAACATAACAAGGAAGTTTTGTGTTGTGCAAGTTCAGTTTTGAGTTACACAACTCCAAAGTTTTGTACCCTTTCAGCCTGGAGCTGCTGATAAAGGTTGCCGAAAGTCAGTGCTAGTCTACAGATTCTGAATAGTTGACAGATTTCACCAATTTGATTTATTAGCTTTTTTTTTTTTTAGACTATGATTCCATTCAGTCAAGGATATGAAATATTTTTATTATATTTTTGGCTGATTTGATGATGTCTTGTTTTTTTGTTTTAGTTTTTTGTCCAGGTTCTCCCAAAAATGAGGAGCATGTTTCTCATGTAATATGTAATATGTAATATGGCCTATTTACATATATTAGTGATGTTTTGAAACACTTACTGTATCGCTGTAATTTACAGTCCAGATTAAGGTTGAATCAAGTGGATCCGTGTACACGTCTGAAGAATTGGCTGAAAAACACAAAGGCCAAAGGTCTGAAGTTGCCTTTAGAAAGATATCACATGGACTTTATTAACAATGTCCTAATTAGTTTTCTAAACCTTGACGATGTTAGGACCCTTGCTGTCAATAGAGGGTCAGAAAGCAGATTACTGTACATCAAAAATATATGAATTTGTGTTATTAAGAAGACCCTCTTACAGGTTTGGAACGACCAGCGTGTGAGGAATTAATCACAGCATATTTTATTTTTGGGTGACCTATCCCTTTAAAACACACACAAAAAAATAATTCTAGTTGTTTGCTCAGTTTACTTAAAAAAAAAAAAAAAAAACTAAAGCAACACAAATCTTTAGTTTTTACTCAGTTGTCATTTGCACTCAATTTAATTATGTTAAATGAAATCGCATTTGTAAAAAATTAAGTTAACTTAAACCATTTTTGTTTCATTTACAAATCATTTACGTTGCATAAACTCTTTTAAAACGTTCAAAATAACTAAACATTAACGCTTAAACTCTACCAGGCCTTTCCATTTTCATAAAAATGCAGAAAACTCAACAAAACTCTGCACAAAGGCACCAGACTGTACAGAAACAGCAATGGTTGGATCAACAAGAGTGAATTATGTTCAGGGAACATTCACATGCATTAAACTTGCATGAATTTTACTCATCAGTACAATTAACTTAAAAGTTCAAATAAATGGGTTAAAATGCGTGAAAATAGGTTTCATAATTTTATTAAGTTAGATCAACAACCTATTTTTTGAGTGCACTTGACTAATATTTTTTAACCACTAAATCCTTTAAAGTCTCAGAAAACATGATAGCTTTCACAAACAGATGCTCACACAAGTGCAAACATTTTATCACGGCTGCAGGCGAGTCAAGCCCAACATACGTGCCAACCAGTCCCCAATGACTGCTGTAAAATGTTCACCAGCTCTCCACAGCATTAATCTTTAAAGAGACTCTTTGCTGGGTTCCCCAAACTGGAACTAATTTCCACACAGCTGTTGTTTCCCTCTGCAGTATCAGATTGGAGAGAAGTCGAGGGAGGGCGAAGAGGAGCAAACAGCGGTTTAGAGGAAAACAGCGTGAGTGGATGAGCGTCCCACCCACAAGCTCCTCTCCGTACGGTCTTAATTCACCACACGCATGGAGGAGATTAACCCCAAACCACATCACGTCCACATCCACCCCCTAGATTGCTCCTTCACTCCTACCGAGTACACCACACCGCCACTAGCACAACAAAAATGAACTGAATGTCAAGATTGTTGCTAACTTGGTCACAAAACATTAGACAGATACAAAGAATAGATTTAATTATTACTTCAGAAACAAAGTTTTGTAATTGTTGAGTGGTCTGAATGTCAAACAGACCCAGTAGAGACATAGTTTAGCAGTGTGATAATTGACTAACACATTCTTTCACACCAATATAAAGCCTGCATGAAAAAAACGAGTAGGTTATGGCAGAATGTATCAATTCATGCTCTCAAGACATGCCTAAATTTGCCAAATCATTTGTGATCCAGCATCATCTACAGAAGACGCAAGTTTTTTTTAATGAATATTTGCAAAATCACCCTTCCAAATAATGTGCTAGTTAGCCAGTTTCGTGGCTGATGATTACAGTCTGCTCATCACTCCTAGGAAGAGAGTCAGGGGGTCAGCAGAGCTCATCAGCATTTAAAAGCGACATGGACTAGAATGGCTTGATAAAAACAGCTGATTTTGAGTAAAGAGGTTGGTGGAACATGAACTTTCACACCAGTGGACAAACCAAATAAGGTATAAACCAAAAGATTATGTGGTATGACCACTCTTTTAATGTGAGGTCACAAATAAGACATTTTCAGTATAGTGAAAACAGTTTACTGTTTGTCAACATTGAGAACTGACATAACTATTATTAACCCATTGCAAAACCAGTATGGTAAATACTTCTGTCTTATTGATATTCCAGATTGTGTGGATTCAAATTAAAATGGAAGTAAAAAAAGTCTTGACTTAAGACTTGTATGCAATTGACTTGAGATTTAAGATTTGAAAAGTAACATGAGACTTATGACATGTAAACAATCGAGTCTTAAACTTAATCCGATACATGAGACTCATAAACTGCTTTTGTCTCTGATTAGAGATGATTTACAAGTGTAAAGAAAACTACTGTCACATGGATTTGTGACGAAAGACTTGAGCCTTGACTTGCACTTTATATCAGACACCCGTTATCATCTGGATATTGCAGCTGCAAGCCATATGGTGCACTGCTGCATCATGCTAAAAGTTAAGATGCAAATCAAATGAATAGCTATGGCATCACTATAATTATATCCATTAAAAAAAAAATCACAATTGAACTCTGAGCACTGAGTTTTAAATATATAACGATAAAAGCAATACTCTGGGTCTGAACTATCATTTGAAGACTAGAAATACTACAGCAAACAGGACAGTTAAATATTTATGCTGGTCATGTTTATAAGACATGTGCCAGATGTCAACTTGGACACCCTTTAACAACAGCTGTACAAGCTTTGACTCTATAAAAGACCTAAACATCCATTTCGGTCACATTATTGTGCTTCCACTGCTTGTGTATCAGTGTCAATCAATCAACTTCATCTCATCTTCAATTTAAACTCAGGCCCAATTTCTTTCAAACTACCAGGTGGCCACGAAGTGAAATAAGTGTATGCCAGCTGCACTTGAGCTTAAAGCAGCACATTTTGTATCCCAGCGAAAGGGGAAAAAAAGGTCACTTTGTGCTACATCTCATCTGCTTCACTGAGCTAAACAATGTTACATATGCATCAGTAATCTTTCTTTTTTACTGTTAATTCAGCACTTGTTGTTTCTTGCATTTAGTGCGGATAAGTCAGGGACTAAGAAAGGTAGTTCATAATTCAAAACAAAAGTACAAATTTAGGCAAGTTCACAAACTTGCAAAGAGATAAAGGTTTAACCTCAATTAGCATCTAATCACCAAAGCAAGACGTCACAAGAAAAAAATGTATCAGGTCTTACCATCAGTGGGCGCCATACACATGCAGTCATACTGTGTGACGTAATCAATTTTAAAGTCTGAGTTGATAGGGTAATAATGAGCCAACTTCAGCATCTTCTTGAAGGCGTCATAGATGAAGATGAAGCTGATGAGCGAGGAGAAGCCCTCTTCTGTGAATCGGGTGAAATACTGCACCAGGAAACTAGCATCAGTTGCCACCAAAGCTAGGCAGAAGAAGGCCGACCACAGGCCGATCCAAAGACGGAACTCTAGGTAGTCAAAGTCATGCTCCCTGCGGAGGACAGCATGGACCGAAAATTAACTCCCTTAAACTTTCAAATCACCCAGCGAAGGAAAAGTACACTATCGTTCAAAATTCTAAGGGTGTTAAGTTATTCTTTGTGTTAAAGTGAAACAAATTATTAACATTCCAATAACTTTTCTATTTGAATGTATTTTAAGTCCAATTTATTCCTATGATGGCAAAACTGATTTACGGCAGTCATCAGTCACATGATCCTTCGTAAATCATTCCGATATGCTGATTTGGTGTTCAAAAAAGTCTTATTATCAGTGTTAAAATTGGCTGTGATGCCTAACAGAATCTTAGTTTTTAGTTAACTAGTTTCAGTATAGTTGGTTTGTGATGTAACATTCTGAACGGAGATGATGAAGCACCTGCTGAAGTTAAAGAGCAGCCTTTCAAACACCAGCACTGGCCCCGTACTGCTGAGGATTGTCAGAGGCTGGCCAGCCAGGAGACAGAAGACTGCTCCAGTCACCGCTGTGCCCAGAAAGCTCTCCAGCACACCCTTCACACAACACACAATGAAGAAAAATATCAAAGGGTTAGGGAATAAATCTCAGCTGAGGCTCACGCTTTGTGGAAAGAAAGCGCAGTTCATCCATGATTAACTGTACTTGTTCACAGACATACTTTGTACTTTTTACTGAGGTTATTTGAGGAAAAGCACAGATTCATATGGGACAAACCACAAAGTAAATTACCTATTTTCCTTTAAATAACTTATGCACAAAATGTTAATTAATTCTTAAAAAGGATGTTATATTGCCATCAAGCACACTGTATAATCTACCTTAATTCAATACATTGATTTTTATTACCCATAAATTTAATAAAGTGTTGCACATAACATTCAATAAAGTCCATATCCAGACTATAGACTCAAATCCTCACAATAAACTAGCTTTGGCCAAATCAGTATAGGAAATCACAGGTATTATCTATTAATAACTGAAATCCAAATATTGTTTGGAAAACCATCACCATTTTAAGCAGTGCTTATGAGACCGTTGAGCTAGCAAAGACACCCAGGTGTTTCCGGTCTTGATTTTGAATTTCTACTTTAACATGATGACTATAACATAATATAGTATTATTCTGTGATGAAGAAGTAAATAGTATAGCAAGTACAATTAAATCATAATGCATTAAATATTTTGAAGTATTTTTTGATTTTATTAAAAAACTTTTTTTTTTGCCTTAAAAGGGACAAATAGTCCTGTATAACTTATCTTAATTAATTCCTCTTATTTAAAATTGTATATAAATGTAATAATGCTTACATGTATAAATTCTAAATTAAGAATCCTAATAGAAGACCCTCTGTTTTGCTAGTTGACACATACTTTTCTCAAATGAAACAATGACTAGCCAAAGACATGTGCAGCAGACCTTAGCATTCATCTAAGATAATTATATGAACTGTGAGAGTTTAACTTACTAACATGACCTATGTACTCATGGTAACCTTTCAAAGGGAGGGCAGAGAAGAAGCTACTCCCAGTGTGTATAAGTTAAAGACTGGGCGAGACTGAATTACACTGCAATCCCCGCCAAGGTTGGACTGAACTTTATTTAGAAAGATTCGGGCACAGAGAGCGCTTCACATCCGTGCACTCATGTAGTTTCTCATGGTTTGCAAATGTATCTTTACCTGCATGTTTTCTGTGGCGTCGCCCAGCAATCCTCCGAATGTGATGGCATTGGTTACTGTTCCCAGGTATATGAAAAGAATGGCAGACAAAGACTGAATGTGTAGTGCGTCGTAGAAATCACTGAAGAAAAAGGGGGCTTTTCTTTTGATATCAAGAATAAGGCCTCCACAAAATCTGAAAAACAAAACATAAGATATGATATTTATTATAGTGACTGTCATTGAATTATATAACATTTCTACATCATATCTGCCAACCTCGATTCAGAAATATATTTCAATCAGAAATCAAAAAACAAGATTTGTTTTAAACCTTACAGTAAACATAAAATAAACTAAGCAACAATCACAAAAACTGAAAAAAAAAAAAAAAAATTAAATAATAGAAAAAAAAATTAATTTTTAGTAGCCATTATTAACATTTCTTTTAATTAAATATTAGTTTAGTGCTATTATTAATTAGTAACAGGGATAAAAAAAATCTATTTAGCACAAAATACTACCAGTACACAGCATTTTTTTTTTAAAAAAAGGTCAAGTCTAATGATGACAGTCTGTACTCCGTAAATAGAGTACATGCTGACTTCAATGTTTATCTAATATTAAGATAATTCTAGTCATTTAAAAGAGTCAAACAGACCTTTATCTGAACTAAACCACGCTGTTCAGAGGTTTAGCATAATCTGTTCCTTCTTAAGAATTTATTCAAACATTAACTCACTTCCCCGTCCTCTTAAGCTCATCGCCTACTGCGTGCCCCCCACCCCCATGTCCACCGCTGTGAGGCGTGTCTCCATTCATCTGTGTGCTGTCCCCTCCAGCATACATGTTCTTTCTGGACAACATAACAAACACATGGAGATTAATGAAAACACAACAACTCTGTTATTAATGCCCTAAAATAAATAAATGTTTTACGGGAGGAAAGCAAAAACGAAGAAAGAAAGATGACAAAAGACATACTCAGAGGACTGTTCATAAGTCATTTTAAAGCATAAATAAAAAATGCAAGCTCATACACTGGTCCGAAGATTATGTATACGAAGATACCTTAATCTGATAGATTTATCAAACAATAGATAAAACAAAAATAAACTGATAAAAAGACAGGCAGAGATACAGTACATAACGACCCAATAACTGATAAGATAGATAGACACGCAGATAGAAAAAGATTTTAAAATAGATAATTAGGGGAGATAAGTCCTAAATCCTAACAATGACAAAATTTCATGGTAACAATATATATTGCAATATTATTACGTATATATTTTCTGTTATTTTAGCATTAAATAAGGTCTTGAAGATATCAGAGAAAACTCGCAATTCTTTTCACCTCAAAAAACTGCATGTTCTTCGGGTAAATTATATATATATATATATATATACACTTATTAAATTTACAGCAATTAGGTCTGGGCAATTAATCGAAAAGTAATCGTAATCGACATTCAGAACCTATAATCGATCAAAATTTCCCTGGATGATTATTTAGATTACTTTCCCTTTAAAAACAATACCGTGTGACCCGCTCCGTTACGTTAACCTACGTGCACAACAGACACGACTTGCGCGAATAAATCACGCTATTCACGCGTAGTTGGACGCTTGAGCATTTTAAGTTTACTTGCTTCATTCACTCGTGAAATTCACTTCACAGCAAATGCGAATTAGCGTCAGTCATTTTCATTACGACAACCTGATTGATTGATACATTGCACATTAAAATATTTGTTTACAGAAGATGAGATGAGACAAGAGGTGCACTGTTTAAAATATTATTTACAGGATATGCAGTTATTTTATTTAGAAGAGATATGCTTATTTTCTACTTTTAATAAGAAAAACATTGAAAATATTTTTATTCTTACTTTTTTATAAGAAACCCCAGAAGATATGTGAAGTACAGCTTAATTGTTGTTCAAGAAAAAATAAATAAATAAATAAATAAATAAATAAACAAGATCATACTTTTATGTTAGTTTTAAGAAATTCACTTTTTTTTAATCGAAAACATACCGAACCGTGATACCGTGATTTTTGTGAACCGTTACACCCCTGATATATATAGATAGATTGACCCAGTGAGTCTGTTGTTTACATTCAACAAGCCACAAATTAATGTATGAGGTCCAGTGTGTGTAGTGTTTTGTGTACACAGTTTGTTATGCTGGCGTGACTGACTGCTGCAGGCACACAGCTCTGCTTTACGGCTAACGCAGCCTGGTACAGATTGAGGTGACAGGATGAGGAGGCATCCTGCTGTCACTTCACCTGAAGCCAAAGAGAAGTGACGTAATTCATCTAATTAACCACTGCCCTGCTCTACACTGAATGATTGAATGGATGGCCTGGCCAACTGGCCTTTGAAACTACTTCCTGGCTGTGTGTGTAAAATACATTATGTAACACACTGTATATGGCTTAAAGGGTTTGGCTACTTATAGAGAAAAAGACAGTTTTGACTTGTCTTTTATAAAAATCAAAGACTGAAATTGCTTTAACCCTTAAAAAACTACCCCAGGGACAGCCTTACAAATGCTATTTCACAATTGTATGAGTCATTTCAAAACAGGAAAATTGTCAGACTTTGATGTGGGATATTGGTGGGGTTTTAGTGAAAAAGTGTGACAGGCCAATATGGGATCCATACATCAGTTACCTTTTATCTGAGGATGGCAGGGATTTTGGTGGCTCTATTCTGATGGCAGGGTCCCATTCTCCAGGAGGGAGGACAATGACCTCATCCAAGAACTCGTCAATGCCAGCGAGGAGATCTTGTCTGTCCTTGGCTTTGTATGCAATTTCATGGAAGACCTTGATAAGAGAACTTTGATTACTGGCCAACTCCCCACATGACAAATCTTTTTCAAATTCTAACAGAACATTTAAGGCACAGAAACTTAGGATCAAAACATGTATGCTCAAAGATTTAATGTTTAAAATCGACAGGTCTGACTGTTAAATTTACCCATTTAAATTGACCTGTTAATACAGGAGTGGCTTGAATACTGCTTTTAGGATATAATAACTGAAGACGAGTTCCTTTTCTATTATGGCAATATCAGCCATACTGAAGTACTAAAATTAAAATAAATTAAAGCGAACTCAAAATATTTAAAAGAGACTACTAAATTGAGAGACTACAAAATTACTATTAAACTAAAATAAATTTCATTAAAAACTAAAACTATTTCAAAATATAATATAATAAAATTAAATTAATACTTGCTCTGTTTCAGATTGCAATCGTTTTTTTAAAATGTAAAAGCAACATTATCTAACACTATTTAACATGACTGGATGGCATAATGGGACAAAAAAAAACGTAAAATTAGTCTGTGCGTACCTCGTCAGACATCAGAGTAGCAATTGCTCTACCAATTTCATGGTATGACTTGGCTTTGCCTTTGGGTCCAAGAAGAATGAACAGAAATCTGGGAAAGATAATAAATATTACCTTAAGTAAAGCACACAGCTTTTCTAATGGTTTAATAAAAGCCTATTTTGAACTGAACACCCTCCATCACAGCTATATTTTGCTCTTTGGCTTTGTGGGATGAAAGCAGGTCATACCTGGTGGGCACAGGCACTTCAGTCAGCGCCCCCAACATGACAGCCTGCTGCAGCCTCACAAAGGCCACAAACGGACTGTCCAGAAAGTCCACTTCTCCTACGAGAACATTGGAAGCTTCAGCATCTCTGGGCAGTTTCTTCATGAACTTGTTCTTCAGCTGAACACATGCAGAATGGGATTTTAATGACACTCAGTAAGGAGGAAGAACTGAATAAATAAAGTGAACAAATCAAGCTCCAACACATGACCTCATTAAACATACTGCCCAGCTGCCAAGACTTTCATGAAAATGTGATGAATCCAACAACTGCAACTGTCCAACTAATGGAAATTACAAAGATTAGTGACTGCATGTGAGGTTGTTCATTCTAAGGTTCAGCAAAGGCCCACTGTGACTCCTGCATTCTTTTACTCTTAATTCATCGGAACCAGTGGTAACCAGTATGAAAACTGTTAATTTCATTTTATTTATATGGGTTGTTGTTGTTCCTACCAGTGATAAATTGAAGGCCAACTTCAAAGGCAGTGGCATTTGCCAGCTCAGACTTTGAGGTCATGCCAAAAGTGAAATTTACAAGCCAAAGATAATTAGTACACCCTGCTCACATAACCATAAATTGTTAAGCAACTCCAACTTGTGCCTCCAAGTTTATCATTGTGAATTTTAACAGCTAAAACCGTTACAACTAATCATTTTGGTTGCATATATAAAATGTTTTTAGGTTTATTACTTACTATTAAAGAACAATTAATGTTCAAATTATTGCAAGACTAGCACACATGACAAAAATCTAATCCTTAAGCTCATAAATCAAATTTGACAGCTCTGCTGATAACTTGAAAATGGGGTAAAAATGTCAGTCATTAATAAACCAATTCCTCAGTATACTTCCAACACATAAACAATAACATTTCCTCCTGAAAGTCTTATTGAAGAGTCAAAGTAAGCAGTTTTGTTAACCATTGATGGAAGAACATTAGAAACACAGGCACAATGGAAAACGTTTAACCTGGAGCAGCTGAGCACATGATGGGACAGACCTCTCACTCATCAACAGCTCTAGCATCATAGATCATTAGTTTTGAAGGTCTTGGTTTTATTCCATTGTACTGTTGCAAAACAATCCTATTACTGATTATCATTGATTAGCTGTTGCAAATATTATTTAAAATCCCATATCCCGCAACGTTAGCAAGTGTATTAACTTACATGTTTTGTCAATTCGGAAAGTTTTATGACACCTAAAAGAACCTTAATGACTCCTCTGTTATGAAATATGTAAATACTAGTTAAAGGGTTAGTTCACCCAAAACTGAAAATTTGCCTGTTATTTACTCACCATGTAAAGAAAAAAAGCTGGGGGATTTCTATACAATCCAAGAAGAGACTGATTTTTCTTTGGTAAAGTAAGGAAATTGCACTTCCTTTGCTCTTGTAAACAAACTCACGACTCACGAGATATCTCAGAGGTGATTGTGTGACGCATACATCCTACAACATCTGCTGGAACGGCTTCCATGATGCCTTTATTCATGCCCTGGAGCCGTGTGAGGCACATGTTATTTTGGATGCGTGTCCATTATTTAACGTGTTTTGGGCTGTTAAAGAGAAACACCAACTCACTGCAATGATAACACCTGGAATAGCTAGGACAATTTTTTGTTAGGGTTAGGTTTAGGGTTAGGGTTAACTCTGACTGGATTCATCTGTAAGAAGAAAGCAATATACACCTAGGATGCCCTGGGGGTGAGGAAAAAAACAGGCTAATTTGAATATTTAAGTGAACTAACCCTAAAAAAAGATATTTTATTTGTACATGTAGATTTTTTTTTTTTTAAATGTTATGCTTATTTTTCCATTTGTTTTCTTATAATTTGGTTGCATTGAGGAAAAAAAAAGCTACCATATCTTTGATCATTAAATCTACTCTATCCCCTGATGTAAAGGGTTCACCAATAAAAGAATGGTGAACATTAGACACCTTCTGTTTGACTAATACAGGGGGGAAACTTTTATTAACACTAAATTCAACTGAATTTAGAAAGAAAAGATAACTAATGAAAGATGACTAATGAAACTGTCACTAATGACAAGTGAAGAAGTGGTGGCTATAGATAGAGGGGGATGATGTCACTGATGTTAACTGAAGGCCAGATTGTAGACAGCATTACTAGAGGAGCGTAAAGGGATGATTAAAGTATTAGAAGGACACACCTTAAACAACCCATAGTGTTTTTCTCAGACTTATATGAATGTTTACCTCTGAGCTTCATTATCTAGAAGTCAAAAAAGGGTCAACAGACGGTTATGCTCCACCAGTTAATTCGTTTTAGCAGCACAATATGCTGAACACAACACCATACAAAGCCTTTTCCACAATGTAGGTGTTTCAATACCGGCAACTTCTGACCTATTAATATATCACACACTCCAAGCAACTCACATTAACATCAAACCTATAGCCATTCAGCTCTCTGGCAGGTAGTATGTGAAGTGGAAAGGCTTCACAACATTTCTGTCAAGCAGTGTCTTTTATTAAATATAAATATTAAAAATATTTTTAAATAAATGCTTTACAACTGAGAATGCTGCTGTTTTCTACTGTATTTGCCTTGTACCCCTAACTAAAAAAAAACCCAATTCATTTCAATTCAATTGAAGTTACCATTTATTTCCAGATTCTCTGAATGTCTAATCTCAGAAAGCAGGAATGACATCATCATCATCATCAAAAAAAAAAAAAATGTGACAAGCCACGAGGCTTTTACAGTGCATGACACGAACCCAAGCCTTCCCTCAATCTGTGCTTACAATCACAATCTGTCCATGTCTCTGGGCCACCTCACACAAGCAGCCTCTCAATCCCCCACTCAGCCAAAAGGGGCAAGGGGCATCTCCTCTGAGTCGGTCAACAGCTGAGGCCTTCCAGCAATCACATCCACACTGGTTTATTCAGCATGCAGAGCACACACTGAAACACTGTCAAACATTTGCCAGCTATTTCACTTAATGCTGCATTCAGCAAGAAGGGATGCATTCCCACGTAAAAAGAAACTATTCTAATTCCTCCGAGGTGAACTTCCGTGAAGCGAGTTAATTTTTATGGTTTGTCACCGATTGACACCACCCAAATGACCTCTTGGTTCTCCATCAATGAGAGCCCAAGAACTTCCCATTAGGAATGAAAGCCTGTTCTTCACACCAGCTATGTCCTTGTGTTAGACGCTCCACTGCTTCTGTTCTGTTCTAACCGCAATGTTCTGTTCTATCATTAGAAAAAACACTGGCTTCATCAGTTTTGTCATAGTGGCATTGACTGTGATGTAAACATTTTTATGTTTCAATCTAAACTAGTCAATTACAGATGCTTGTATATTTTACAAGTAAATGTGTTTTTAATATTTGATTATTAATAATATGTTATATTGCATTTCAGAATTTGGAGTTGGAAAGTTTTTTTAATGTTTTTGAAAGAGGTCTCAAACTCAAAAAAGCTGCATTTATTTAATTCTATTAAAAATAGGAATACTGTGAAATATTGTTAAAATGTAAATAAATTTCACATTTTAATATATGTTAAAATCTAATTTATTCCTGTGATAGCAATAACATAATTGTCAGCTTCATTACTCTAGGCTTTAGTGTTACATGATCTATTATTTCTGTGAAAACCAATTTTTTGTAAGTGTTCTGTGACAAATAGAACACTTCAAAAGAAAAGTCTTAACTTGCATGCACCCTCCCTGCAAAAATCAATAAATAATAACTATAATACAATAAATAACTCTTCCTGGCTCTAAACACAAAAACATACAAACGATCTTGAAACTGGACTCACCTGATCTTTCTCTGGCTTGTCTGAGATATCGTTCAGGCTGCTTGATGTCAAGTTGCGATGCGTGGTGGTTGGGCTACCTAATCAAAATTTATGAAAATTACACATTAATAACAAAGTAAACAAAGTCTACAAATATTGTCTTCAAAGAATTCCAAATGCAGAATAAGTAAGGGCGCTGAATGCCAGATGAACCATTGGGGAATAAGTGGGACTGACAACGCTGTACAGAACATTCATATTTTTTCACAGGCTGTGAATTGCTCGAGGCCATGCTTTTAAAAGTAAAATAACTTAAATTAGGAAAGATGATGTGCCAGGCAAGAAAGGAACCTATACTGAAAAGTTGATTATTAACCTTGCAGAGTTCAAGTCATTGTCATCATGCTGTGAACAGCACAGTGAAGCAAAGTATTCCCAATGCCACAGAAATCTACATGTAATATTGACTAAGATGTCAGTTTGATGCAGCCAAAAGAAGAAAAAAAAGCAGCCAAAAGAAGAAAAAAGAGGCTGAATGTAGATGAGGAAAGTTTTAAAGCTTCATTTATGAAGCAAAAAGAAAGAAAAAAATATTTTTAAGAGTAATAACTTACTCTTAATAATAACTTAAAAAAAAAAAAAAAAACGAACAAGAAAAAAATACTTCACATCCACCTTCATAAATCCTACATTATCAGATCAGAGCTGCTCATTAATATGGTTATGGTCATGATGACACAGTGATATCCACTGGAAAGTTCAGTCCAGTGTGATTATTAGACGACTTTGGAACTTACATTTATTAAGGGTGATCTACAACAGGGGATTCTAGATATGAAAATCTATTACATAATAATGACAGGACTGACTAGCTAAACATAGATGATCACAACAACAAACAAAAAAGGTCATATCATACAGCCTTAAAACAGGTTCTTTATTGGCATCAGTGGTTCCATGAAGAATCTTTATCATCCATGTAACCTTTTCATTTTTCATTGCACAAAAGGTTCTTTATAAAAAAACTTGCACGTGGTTCCTTTTGGATCAACCAGTCGGTTGATTTATTTTGTCCCTGATGTTTTATTATTCAAAGTACTCTTTAAATGGTTTTAGAGTTGGTCCCTTATGATATGACCCTTTTAAGCCACAATGCTCCTCTATTCTGTCACATTTACTGCATGTTACACACTGCGTGGGGTGAAAGGACACATATACATGTACTGGCAACTGGTAAGTTGGACTTACTAGGCCATCCCATGCTTGGACTTCCAGGAGCTCGCAACACCTCTTCGGAGGTGCGAGTCATTAGACAAGGCACTGAAGTCTCAAGTGGATTACGTGCTTTTAGTGACAAGTGAAGCAGAAAGGATGAAAGGTAAGAAGGATGAAAAGAAAGATTGTTAAGGTGACAGAGGTCAGTGGTTTTAGATGTAAAGTTAACTAGTTTAATAAAAGACTGTACAATCGCTCAGGAAAAGATAGGATTTGTTAGAGCTAGAGGTAGAAAAGCACAGTTAAAGCAAGTATTTCTTCAGAAAACAGAAGTTCAAGTGAATAACATTTATGTCACATTCAAAAAGTCAAATGGTCAGTGAATCACAGGATTCACAATATAAAAAATTCATGCAGCTCACGAACAATAAATATAATGAGCTGGAAAAATGCTGGTATGCTGGTAATACTATTAATACTATAAATACCATTGCTTTATTTGTAAAAAAAAAAAAAGTCTAAAAATAGCGCATACTGATGACTCATCCTGAACTGCGAAGAGTTTTGACCAATCAAATGTGGTGTAACTGAACCTTACTGGTTATTTAAAAACATACAATCCCTTTGATATGTCACGTGCAAACCTCATGTTGTAACAGAACATACACTACTGTTTGAAAAGTTTGGGGTTTGGTTAAAAAAAAGCGAAGTATGCATACATGCATTAAGTATGTTCTTCCTAAGGCTGCATTTACTTGATCGGAAAATACAGTTAGAATACAGCAGTACTGTAAGCAGGCTCATCTTCAGCTACAGAGGATCCTTCAGAAATCATTCTAATATGCTCATTTGGTGCTCAAGAATAGTTAGTTATATACCATCAATGTAGTAAACAGCTGTTCTGATCAATATTAGAAACCAAGATTTTATCAATAGAAAGTTTCAATAATTTGTTTTTGAATCACATTCAACATTATAAATGTTTTTACTGTCACTTTTGATCAATTCATGGTTAATATCCTCCAAAAAAAAAACAAAAATAACTCCAAACTTTTCAACGGTAGTGTCAACACCAAAGAAGGTGCTAGTGAAGTGATTTTGTGGAATCTTTAAACATACAGAGACAACTAAACGAAAAATATAAGCTGAGTCAATAATGAATAGAACAAATTGGTAAAACATTAGTAAAACCATTATTGTAATCTTTGTGAAGGTATTTATGTATGTACAAATAATAAAAAAATATTTGGTATTCCTATTGGTATTCCAAAAATTATGTTTTTGAAAAGTGTGGAGAAAAACAATCCACAAAAGATTTCATAAACTGAAGAAAAAAAAAAAAGAATCTTAATATAAAATATATCTAATATATATATATAGATAGATAGATATAATGATATCTTAATAGCTTTAAAGAAAAAAGGAGTTTAAAAAAATAACTGCACCAAACTGCCACCTATATTACCATTATCCGGGGTGGAAAACAGCCTACTTGCGCTGGAGACCGTCTTGCCAATGTCAGCTAAAGAGCGAAGATTGGACTTCTTGGTCTGGTGGCGATGCTTCCTCAGCAAGGTGTACATGACCTTGTCTTTCAGGTCAGCTTTCAAGAGACCGTTCTCAATCTGACTGTCAGTGATCATTTCTGAAAGAAAGAGACAAGAGTGAATGCCAAACAGAGAGAGAGGTAGACAGCGAGGTAGCAAAAATTGGCATTAGAAGGGACCTGCCTCGTCATTGTTTTGCTTCTATAGACTTTAAGAAGCTCATCACAACCCCTTCACAACTGAGCAATCTTTTCATTTAAATACCAACTTTACATAACACTGTACATTAAACTTTTAACTACAACTTGAAATTGAACTCTCCAAAGGAACTTAAAGTAAGTGTCAGTGAAGCGACACATTGCTTTCTATTCTCAGCTTTCAGAACTGGACGTCTAATGAGGCACTGGCTTGTGCATAAGATTGTCTGGTGGTTCCTGTAAGCATCTATTTTTATAAAAGAGGGTCAAAGACACGAGGCCCGGGCCCTCAGGCCCTTTTTGTGAATGGTTTGGCCCTTAATGGCCGATCCTTCAATTCATTTTCATCTCAAAGGGCACTCTATGAGGTTGACCGAGCTTAACTCAGGCAAACTTTACATTTTCTTTAAATTGATAATACGACTTGACACATCATGCTCTGAGTAAGAGATACGGTTAGGGGATTCAAGAATAGGAATGATTAAATCTCTTTTGATTGGTGGCAGTGGTTACAATCTATCCAGCCATCGTCCAGACAGCTACAGTAAATGTCTTTTATGAAAGAATCACTGCAATCACATACGTTGCTATCCTTGCACTACACTTATTTAGTGGCCACAAAATTGTCATTCTGATCTTTCTCATGCACTGCCTGAACTCAGTATAAAAGAAATGGCCATCCTGAATGGATGCAATCACCCGTGCATCTGAGCCCAGAGTTACAGCGAGGGTTGCGAGAGGACTGTATTAAACAGAGCTATGAATACATCTTGACATGTGAGCATTTGGAAACCAAATCGTGCATATCACACGTGCTATCTCTCATAAACCTTACAGTATAATTAAAAAAAGAAGAGTCTGATCTGCTCTAAAATGTCATCTTTGTGATGATATCTGATATTTATTTATCCCACTGACAGGGCTGAGAGCTGATGCATGCCTCTGTTATAGAAAAGACAGCTCCATGGCAGAAAAAATGGCTCCTAAAACCACGACTGATGCATAATTAACATTGCATAAAACTAGATTGTTTCATCCATTTGACAGAAATCCTATCAATATAAACACTTTGTTAAATTGCAAAGCAACACGTTATTAACATATAATATATATATATACATACATACACACATACACACACACACAATTATTAAATTACCGAAAAAATAAATTAACAGTTTTGATAACAACATTTGATGTTTATTTTTTTTAAACAAAAATATAGTTTTAAATGGTCCTTAGTTAGCCATAAGTTGGTTTAAGCTGGTCAAATGCTTGACCTAAGGTGGTCCTAAGCAACTACTGTGGCTCCAGATTTACCATCTTGAACCAATTTATAAAAAACTAAGGAGCAGCTTAAAACAGCTGCCATGCTTCAAAACATACCTAACCAGCATACTGTATACAGTTTTTTAGACTGCAACATCATATTAAAGATGAATGTCATTGTTTGGCTCAGTCACTGTAAACACAGGCCACTGAGTTCATAAATCTCTCTGTTGAGCACCAACACTATTTTGGTGAAAGAAGGTATTTGAGTGTTTTGCGTGTGTAACCAAACCTGGTTATGGTGGAAAAAGCATCCATTAATAATAGCTCCAGAAGAAACACTTACCAACAACCCCTGGCAGTGTGTTGGCCTCTAGGTCCAGCATGATGGTGCCCTTCTCTATACACGTCCTAAGCTCAAAGAGACTATGTAAGGACAGAGTGGCCACATGTGGTTTACTCCACCTCTCCCCACCTTTTTCCACCTTCTCTTCAAACTTGATCCACCTTCGAAGAAAAAAACAACTGAAGTAGGTAGGTTATGAAGTAGGAATGTGAACAGCTTTGTATAAAAGTACAACTGCAAGTCAGCTGAACACGGATTTATTGATTTTTGTTGCTCAAGAAACATTTCTTGTCATTTATATATGTAAATGTATATGTCCCTGCTGAAAACAATAGTATTTTTCAAAGGAAAAAAACTTACTGACCCCAAAACTTTTTAACAGTAGTGTATCTTTGTAAATCCCAGTATCAGAAACAAACGCAAGACCCAGACATGAGACTAGAATCTAAAGCAGCCCTCATATTCAACTCTAACCTTTCCCCTGTACAACTCTGTTTATTAAAACTGATAACCCTGCTTGAAAGGCTTTAATATGTAATCCTTAATCCTAAAAACACAAACAACCTGTAATCTCATCTCTAAAACAATCTCTCAAATACAATCTTGACTGAAATGAAAAGATCAGCAGTAATCATTCTTGTACTTATTTAATCTGTTAAATGCCCGCTTTGGCATGTGATAATGACCGCTGATTGGGGACCACCTGGAGTGCCACTCAACATTACATGAAACTGCCCCTCTCATTGAATCATCAAATGCTTTCAAGAGCGCACAGCTCCATAATTGATGTGTGCAGCATGCAAGACTCATCTTTTATTAGAGACCAAGCTGTCTGCTCAAATGAGCTCACAAACACGAGATTTAAAGCAACAGTTACTGTTAAATGATTGGATGTGCTTTTAAATGGATAAGCAAGTCAACCGGAAACATATGCACATTTTCTACTTTTTTTCCACACGGTTCCCTAAAGATCAATCGGGTTGGATTCATCCCTTTAGACACTGTCAAGTGTTTCAAATGTTTTCGTATACTGGCACCAAGCAGTCACTGGCAATGAGCCAGTACACTTGAATCTTCTTTTGATGAATTGTACGGTGCCTGTATAACAAGTCTAAAAGAGTAATTAAAACGGTCTTTATTGAAAAATGGAATTAACCGGTGGAATTAAATAATATAACTCGCATTAATATAACTGCTTTCTATTTGAACATTTAACATTTCTATTTAACATTTTAGCATTTAGTTATTACTCCAGTCTTCAGATGATCCTCACAATGATCCTTATGAAATAATTCAAATTTTGCTATGATGCTTTTTTTTGTTTTGCCATTTTCTTCTTTGATGAATATATAGCAGAAAAGAAAAACACAATTTGGGCAAAACCCGAGATAAAAAAATACTATCAGACACAAGTTATCAAGTTTTTTTGTTTGTTTGTTTTTTTCAAAAACTTGTTCCTGCTAATAATACGGGCTCTAACAGTTCTGGTCTGTTTTTGAGTCTCATTTAGAGTCCGAACCAAGCCACGGTGCTCTTACCTGGCAGTTTCCTTCCACTCCATCTCCTGGCCATCAACTGACAGTAGCTCGTCCAGCTCCGTGAACAGCTGAGGGGGTGCTGGACTGTCATCGTCCTCTCCCAGAATGAATCGAATGCGCTCAGCAGCAGGTGAGACTGCAACAGGAAAAATACTGCGGGTCAGAGGAGAAGGTACAGTCCTGCATATTTCCGGCTTGCCATCATCACTTATTCCATTAGGCCTGATCTCCAGCTCAGGTGGAGGAGGAATCTTGACCACAGACAGGTCTGAATCTGGGACCACATCCAGCTTGGAGTCAGACTCCATCTTCTCCTGCTCTCCAGCCTCACTCTTCTCCACATTATTGTTCTCAGTTGTGTTCTCCGGGTTGCTATCTGAAGCATCCATCCTAAAACCCAGTTGAAAAACAGTTCTGTTTCCCAGAACACGATCAAAGCTGGTGAGGATGGCGGAGAGAGGGAGGGAGGTCAAAAACACGAGACCTCACGCAGCCAGCTGCACTCAGACAGTCATTAGAGCCCTTCGTGTTGTCTGCTGTCCTGTACACCCCACTATAACACAGTGACACCTTGGTAGTTAAAAAGGGGGTCCCCACTTGTCACCCCAGAGCAACAGCCCGCCCATCGGCTGCTTCGGCTGAACCCCCTCGCCATTGGCCCTTCGACTTTGGCACCCTGCCCTGAGCCCCTCATTAACAATTAGGAAATGTTTCACAAACTGTTCATTCTTCACAAGAGGGCCTCACTTTCCTTCTCGCTTGTTTTCCAATTTGAATATTTATTCGTTCTTGTGGAACAAAATAATGCTTCATATAAATAAAGCTACTCTTGTCTTATTAATTAACTCCCATATTAAAGTTTCTTCATCAAAACTGGCAAAATCTGACAGTGAAATTCACTAGGAAAATTAAAATACTACTTCTATATCAATTTGCGAATAATCACCGAAATTAATATAATTTGCCTAATTTAATTCAGCCAAAAGAGAACCGATTAGAACATTGGTGACTGTTTTTCACGACCTTTCACAATTATTAGTGCTATTAGGGGTGGCCGATATAACCAAAATCTTCTATCACGGTAGAAGCAATTTGTGTCTGAAAATGCACAAATTAAAATTCAAACACAAAGAAACGGTTTCATATAATGTAATTTTATTTGAACTGAATTGCAGCAATCCTTTAAATAAAAAACAAGCATTCTGTTTACTGCAATGCATTGTAAGATTAATGTGTCTTTTCTGATGTAACGTATATTGCCTGACAGCTAGTATACCAGTTTCCACTGCTTGCTAAAACAGTGTTCTTGCATACCTTGCCAATCCCGTTCATCTCATTCGTATCACTTTTCCTATAACAAACCAATTCCACACCACAGCCGATGCACCTTTTTTATTTACAATCTCCTCGTTGCTGGTTTCGTCACGTGTATGCGAACTCACCGCTGCTGCAGTGAGACATGCACGCGCGAGCTGGAAAACAAGGGCTCGCGCCTGCGCGGCACTACCAGAGACTCGATGAAGTTTGTACAAGTCGCTAGATTTGTCATGTGTGCTGTTTTGGAAAAATGTCACCAAGGGGGTCTGAAAAGTGGCTAAATCTAGCGATCAAGTCAATAAGTTGGCAACACTGCTTCATCCAATGTCGAAGGTATTTGTTAATTGCGTGGTTATGTTACGTGCAACGTCACGTGATCTCAAGACGATCTCAAGACAATAGACTAAAATCACTACCGGTTGACAAATTTCTACCGATTCTATACTTCTAATCATGTCTACCAGTATATCGCCCATCCCAAGTGCTAAAATAAAAATAAAAAGTTTTTGTTTACATACTATAAGCATGTTTGCAGTTTATTACATATACATAAATACACACACATACATGCATATATTTCAGGAAAATAGGTTATGTTTATATATAAAATAAATGTATTTATATAATAAGTTAAATGCATATAAATATAAACATATAAATACACCTATATGAAGACTGGCAATGTCATGTACTGTATGTAACACTCTGTGTGATTGAACGGTCGCATGGGAATTTTACTGTAAATAAAAGGCAGACAGACTGTCCTTTTCCATTGCTTATGTCACTGGCTTGCGTTGACATTTCATAACTTTGATAACATCAACATTAACATGGGCACGAAGCTGTTTGAGTAAATGAGTAATCAGATTGTACAGCTCGGCACTGAATCAGTCGGATTTCTGACGAAACCTCCAGAATGAATTACTATCCATAAAGCCCTTGTGTTTCTTTGAAAAGATAATTAAACTACAGTATCTGATTGGATGAAAGGGCTGCACATAACACTTGCTGTCCAAAGCCAGGTTTTTTTCCCCCTCAACTTACTATCGCTGTTGATATGGTAAAAGGCAGGTTACAGATGTTATCAGCACCTGGAAAGGTGATAACAGAATGAGCAGAAATTTAAACTGTACTAGCTGTAAAACATCAGTAATTCCAACATTTACATAATATAATTAGACAACACAATATTGCACACCATTATGTTTAGAGTTCAAAACCTTGTAACTGAGACTATAAAAATCTGTGAAATAATATACAGAGATTTTGTCTTGATAGTCTGCAATAAAGTCTTAAAGACTTTTTTTTAAAAGACAATAATTCAGTACATATTTCTTTAACAATAAAGATGTAATGCTCATCCTTGTATTTATGTTAATATCTTTTTTTCAAATAAACACTGTCATCAAAAAGTTTTTTTTAAGCATTTGACACTTTTATTCAGCAAGTATGCATTAAATGGATGGTTTACCCAAAATACTCAAGCAAACAGTTGCTGGCAGGGGCGTCGTAGTTGGGTGAAAAGTGGGACTAAATTACCAGGGCCCCAAGTGGGGGAGGGCCCCTGAGGAGTGAA
>JAUMHP010000046.1:12316025-12328164 GCA_032361065.1 Enteromius trimaculatus
GAGCAATTTATTGCATCATATATTATTTAATATACATTATTTATATATATATATATATATATATATATAAAATTCTACATTATTATATATTTAGGAGTTCGAACACGAAGTGCTGAAACCCTCTTCTTTTTATTATTATTATGTCAACAAGAAAAAAACATTTAAATCTATTTATTAATTTAAAACACGTTTTTACATTATCAGTTGTTATTTAACAAATAACAAATAAACAATTAAGAACAGTTTTGGAATTTGGGATACAGGCCTATCCAGACATTTAACATTTTAGAAACTTGTCAGGTGACAGGTTGGTGGAAAGACTTTGCATTATTCCTTTAGTAAATCAGGGGTGAACACTTCACAGGCAACATCTGCGATAACACTATCAGTGACTGCAACTCATCCGAAGTGAATTTCAGGGAATACTAAAAGGCTCTTGATGACGTGGATAAACACATACAGAACTAACCGACTCAATCCACGCCAAGTAAATATAATAATGTCAGTCTTAACGTTGTTGTCATGAGATAAACGGCTCCCTACTATTAAGATAACACAAGCCACGTGACCATCTTCAACAACACAGTTCAACATCTGTAAGATGAATAACATGTAGTTTCACTAATGTCAAGAGATGGATGTCCACCGTTTGCTTGTGTCCTATTGGCTACAAAGCATGATGTAACCTGAGTAAAGATGTAAATGAACTGCGTGACTTCCTTAATGCAATTTATGCAGGAAATGGTGGGTTTTACCGGAGGGGTTTGCAGCAGACTGTCAAACTAAATATTTTGGCTGAGAGAGCTAGCAGGTAGTGCGGAACGTCCAGTGTTTAGATCCATATCATACAGACACTTTCCATGTCTCTCCCTCCATCACAAGCTGACCATCTGTTAAAGCTACATCCTAGCACTGTACTCCTGTGTAGCTTTTTTAGAACTTTGTTTCATTCTGAGAATGTTAAGCTTCTCCAGACTAATGCTACAACTGAACTGAGATGTTGGCATATGCAAATGGCATAAATTGTCAAATGATCTATTTACATTAGCACAGTGTGGTGTGTTTATACAGTTAAGCCTTAATGTTTAGAGTCAGTGTTCAATCAACACCTGCCTTTAAAGAAAAGAAATGTATTATGGAGCCAATAAATTATTCTTATTCGATGCACTGCATTTTAATAACAAATAAGATCTTCCTGAAAAGCAGTGATAAAACAAATAAATAGTATTCGGATTTATTCGGGTGCATTTAATTTTTCACTTACAACACCATCTTTACATCTTCACCCCAGCTGTGGTGCCACAGGTCACATAGTGATCATGATTCACACCATCAGAGAGACTAACAGACCACTACAGCGATTAATGAGCCTCACCACATAACCAAGCGTGACAAGGTTAAACGCAGGACAATCCCCACCATTAGTCCACAGATGAAGCCATTACATGCAGTAGCGACATGACTTGAATGGAAAGATATTCCAAATGACTATTATGAGCCAAATTAGTTCACACAAGAACATTGTGCATTGCTTTTGTTTTGTATTTAATTATATGTCAGTTTGGTCTATTCTAATTTCTACTTGGCTTAAAATTACTTCACAATATTGCAAAATGTAAACAAAAATGTTATGCACAACAGATTCAGGATGCACTTGTTTGAAAATCAAGGGCTGGATTGTTTGTTTGGAGATTTCTAGAAAAGTTGATCTATGTGTTTTTGTATTGATAATATGCTGTATGACTGCACTCCTGCTATGATTGTATTCAAGTGTTTCTTTTCAAACAGAGACAATCTTACATTAACCCTGTTAAAACCTATTAAAACTCTCCAGTACTGGTTCTGAGTTCGACCAGATGATTATCCACTGAATCTAAACACAATAATCTTTTTTTTTGTGCAAAGCCATATGAGATACATCCTCCACTCTTATTAATTATGCAGAGTGTATTTAAACAGGATTCACATCCCTGCTGTCTCTTTTCCCTTTCACTGCCAGCAAAAGATCACTGCATTTGAATGCTGAGCAAAATATTCTTTACAAAGGTGACGTGTCTTTTTTGTGTGTTTTGTGTGTGTGTGTGTGTCATCTCAACTTTTCATCTCTTTATCTTATCTTATCTTATCTGATCTTATTATAACTGCATTATATGTTCTTAATATTTCAACGTCTACCATAGATCATACTGTTACAATGCAATTTGTCACACTGTCATAATAGGAATTACTTTATATATTTATTTTGAACAAAACAAAACCTTACAAAAAAAACTGTAATTACTAAATGTTACTTACACGCAAACTGATTTTGGAAAAAAAAAAAAAGACATGGATATAAATCATGTAGGTTGAGGAAATGACTTAATTATCTGCTTGTCTAAAGTCAAATTGGTTTTCTCCAGGGCACATCCAGCATCTTTTCTGCAAACGTTCTGGAAAAGTATTGACCAATGTTGACATTTTACCATTTTCTTTGCTATTCAATAAACAAACAAATGGTCAAATATCATCAAGAGTTTATGAATAAGGATCCCACCTATGCTAAAACGGGCGAGAAAAAAAAATAAGGAAAAGGGAGTAAGAGCAAGGACTACTAAGAGAAGGAAAGGGAGAGGTAAGAGGGAGGGAGGAACCACAGATTGTCGAGCCAGCTTTGTGCCAAGCTTCCTGTTCTTTCGAAGAGACCCTTTTCTATGCGACCATAGAAAAAGGCCTGAATTGGAGTGGCACGCAATTCGTCACTGGATAAAGTGTATTCCCTAAATCTGGCTGGGCCCTATGGGCTTCATCATCTGAGCACCTTGTGTTACCGCAGTAACAGAGTTGTTGAGATGGAGGGTACAAGTACAGAAGATGGCAACACACCACCGTGCATGCTAATATAGCTGCTAATAAAGCTCCACCTAAAAGTACTGCTACACATGGGCTCTTTGTCTGAAAGGCACATGTTGCTCTGTTAAAGTTTACTTTGAGGGCAGGCCAATGCTATTTTTTGGATTTCTAAGACTAATGTTTTTTTTCATTGTACTACCGTTCAAAAGTGATTTTTTTAGGGTTAGAAGAATTCTTTCAACAGAGATCCATTAAATTGATAAATATCAAAAGACTACGTCACAAAAATATGTGTTTTCAACACTGATAATAGTAATATGAGCAGCGAATCACCTGAGGATCTGATTTCTGAAGGATCATGTGACACTGAAAACTAGAGTAAAGGCTGCTGACAATTCAGCTTTGTGTGACAGGAAGAAATTACATTTTAATATATACAGTACTACAACAGACAAATGTATGTTAATGTTTCATGTGCAGTTTTTTTGTGCACCTGCAACTGTAACATACTACTTCTCAAAACTTTTATGGCTGCATAACACTAATTTCCTTCCCCTTTTAAGGAATACCAGACTGTATTGAGTTGATACTGTGTAGTATTCAGCAAGCTGTAAGCTATTATTCGCTATGAACACAGCCTGTACCACACTTTGGCAGCAGGAAGAGGCGGAACAGTGTTCAATCAAGGCTGAAAGGCTAAGGAACACTTAAAGTCATGCAAATTGAAAAAAGAAAGAAAGAAAGAAAGAAAGAAAGAAAGAAAGAAGGAAGATGGTCTATCTCTTCTCCCTGCCATAATTCAAAAGCTAAAGATATCTGCTGTTTGTAGCTCAGACACCTATCGAGGACCTATTAATCACTGTGCTTTTTTATTAAGCCTTGAATTAGTTCACATGAATAGATCATACTGAGGTAGCTATTATGACGTAATAAGGGATGTTTTAACATAGTTTCGGGAACGCTGAGCACGCTGAGTGTCAGCACAACCGGCACCCAATAACGCTCATCAGTATTATCGCCCACTAGTCTATTAATTATTCCTAATTCCTTTCATCCGCCTCGGCATAAATACCATCATCTCCCTCCTCTCAGTATCTAGTTACGCATCCCTCCTTCCTCCCCTTCTCCGCCTTTTCCTTCGCACCTTCAAGGGGGGGCGAACGGGACCGAGCCTCGCTCCGAGCTCTGCCCCCGCTAGGGTTACCATCAGCAGGGCTCGGGGTCCCGCCGAGCTCCCGGCTCGCCCCCCGGACAGCACGCCAAATTGGCTTATTTTAATTTTATGAAGAAGTGCGAATTCGTGAAATAAATAATGAAATATATATTTGATAATTAATTCACTCATTTTATTCAGTGTCTTGATTTATTTTTTATTTAGTTTTATAGACTCACAATTTATTCTGATAGCTGTCGAACTCAAACCTAAACATGAAAACTAAACACGCTCTTAAATGCCATTCTGATAATCAACACCCACTAACACTCATTTAAATCTATCTTTGGACCGGAAGGAATTTGGCACAGTATTTGTGCTCTACATCTTCACCGCTATAATGTAAACATACTAAACAAACTAACTATAATCAAAGCAAAACCCAAATGACTCCACAATAAGAAACATGTCCTGGCTTCTAACTTTAAAAATGGTACACAGGCTTTAGATTAAAAATGAGGTACTAACCTTCCACTTCCTCCTGATCACACACGTGTTTGATTACCGAGGCCCCTCTGTCCAGCACGGCCTCATCCTCCATCCTGTAGTAGTAAAAGAGGAAAAAAGACTGCTCACATTTCTCTTCTAAAGACAACGTGGAGCCATAGCGCCGAGGCTCATTCACTTGCAGTGTGTTTCTGCTAGTACTAGCCATGTTCCCAGGTTAGCAGGTAACGCTAACAAGGGGTGAGTCTTTGGTTCTGGATCCAGCCCTGGTTAGTTAGTAGATGTGCAGTGTAACTTATGGGATACGGTCCTGTTCTGAGTGCTGCCCTTGAGGGGACGGAGGAGCGGTCAGGTAGATATTGGGAGGGTAATCCTGTCTCTGGGGGAAGGGACAGGCTGGGCAGCCTAGTAAGATGCTAATTGAGTCTGATGTCCAGGAGGTGTGAGCCAGGCTGTCACACACAGATTTCAGATCAGCTAATGAGCGATACTAATGCTAATACAACACGTTACATGTGGGTGGAATAAACACTGAGCATGGTCTCAAACACTATTTATGACAATCGGATTTCTCCAGCTGGTCTATTATACTCAAGTGATTATGAGGCATTATTTGCCCTTGCCGCATTAGATCAATAATGAAACATAACCTAATCTGACCCGATATAGGAAATTTTACAAACAAGTAATGCTTACTGTATTTTCCTAAAAGGTGACTCACATGCACATGACTGCAGTTGCACCAAGTCAAAACGTCATTGTTGAGAGAATAAAAAACACAGGTAAGTACTGCTGGTTTATTATTACATCAAGAAATAATATCAAACCACCGAAAAAAAGCTTTGGAATATAACTCCATCTGAAACTTACATTTCAGATAATTCAGTAGTTATAAAAAAATAATATTATGGAATTAAGACGAGGAGAAAAATGTATATCCAGGCGGAAACTTACTCTAATATTATATTCCAATTATAATATTAAAAAATAAAAAAATTTAAAAAACAAATAAATAAACATATATACACATTTTTTTATGTATACATTTGCAGTGTACTCCATGTAAAAGGCTGTGAAAATAAAATAAATAAAATGTAATTGTAATAAATAAATATAATATAATTAAATAATATAATATAGGAAAAATGTCTAAGTGGATCACAACAGCAAGAAACACTCACAAATGTCTCTGATGCACTGGATGTCTGGAATGAGAAGGATAAAGATCCATAGCAGGGCTGCAATGAACTCATTTCCTTTGTGGCATTTTCAATAATAAGAGGTGGTATGTTATGCTTTACTTTTTTTGTTCCTTTACAATACAATACTAATACTAATAATTGAGCCAACAAAACAGAGTCTGTTAGTCAACTCTGAGTGAACTTATTTAAGCAGTTTAAACCTTTATCTGACATGTCCTGCCTGTAGACAACAGCAACACTGCAAATCTCAAAATGACTTAAGGTTCTTTTTGGTGTTTCGGTGTAAAGTGTTTTTAGCCATTAAGATTCCAAAGAGTGCATTGTTAGAACACAGTGCTTCCATGTCCATTAAAACATAGAAGTTTAAATATTTTTAAAGTAAATTCTATGTAGTGTACGTTACATTTGCATCTAGGAGAGCATGTATTCATTTGCCCACTATAAGATTATTGCTCCAAGCAAGGTGTGACTGCTCTTTGTCACTTTAGAAAGAAGTCCAAAGACCAGAACGAAACATTTCATACACTGATATTCTCTTTCAGGAACAGAGGTGTGACTGAAAGTGTGCAGTAAATGAATATGATGTTATTTGTTCAGATCACAATCATCTTTAAAGGTTTATAATAGAGGGATTTTCGCTTCTAAAACCCATTAATAGCATTTAATGCCCAGAAAACACAATTAAGATAATGATTTCCTCTATGGACTCATTACATTTTTACAAAACCATAAATACAAACCAAGATGTAAACACAAACAGGAAGGATAGAGCTTGTTTCTCTGATAAGAGCGCAGAGCTCCCTGAGCGCACAGTGTCACTGCATATCTCAACTAGATGCAATCAAGCATGCTGAAAAGATGCCAAGTTTAAACACTCAATTCTGGAAGCCAGGCTCATTGAACAATTGTGCCTGTGGTGACATTTCAACAAAATGATATTACATTGCTTCTTGCACATTTCATAACACGCTCAAAGTAACACTTTTAAAATGAAATGTCCATTGAGTGGCACTAAAAGTTCAGTTTTAACTGAAATTTGAAGGTGAATCTGTCAACATTGGTTGTTTTTGCATTTGTACCACCTACACGAAACCCTATCCTATATCTATTCAATAAAAATGCATTTGCTGAATCAACAATGCCATTTTAGAATGCTTCAACAAGTCTCTTTTATCATGACGCTGGTTTCACTGGACTTTTGCCTCGGGTGAGCTACTGATCAAGTTTACTTTGTCAGAAAAGCCATGCACATGGAGCTTGCTATGTGATTCAAACGTAATATGTATTAATTCAGAGATCAAGTGAATGTATGGTTAAAGTGTTATGAGGTATTGTGCAAGGACCGTTGTGAAAAATAAGTAGTTTTTTTTACCGTCTCTAGTGTTAATTTCCACTGTAGCGAATTGTATATATGCTGCAGTAAAGCATATATATATACAATTCTATTTTGGATTTTTGCAAAAAAACGCAGGTAGTAAAATCCTTTTTTTAGTTGCAGTTCTGGCAAAGTGGTGCTGTACAGCACATCAAGATCTGTGTTATCCAAAGGACTACTTAACTTATGGAAGTTAAAAGTTAAGTTTTACACTAACCACCATTTAAAAAGCCATATTACTGGCACACAGGGTTTTTACACTTATATATGTTGTTAAAAAATAATTACATATAACAGGTTTCTGTGACACAAACAAAGAGGTGAATTATTTTATAGGTTATCTGTCACATGATGTAATACTAGATGAATGGTTATAGGTTTAACAGAGGTAGGGGTTTGGATATGTCTCAAAATTCATAACCCATATGATAACCACAGACAAAACAGTCCTGTTTATAGTAATCTCATTTTTACAGTACTTGCAAAGAAGGAAAACAACTTGGAAGCAACGGAAAACTCTCAATGTATCCAGAGTTTGTTAAAGGATAAAAATCCCTTGGAAATTACTTTTGTTGACCATTATAAAGTAGGCAAGAGTAAGTATGTTTTTTTTTTAACATCAGACTCAGACTCAGACTGTAACTTGTCCTACCAGACTAAAACTATCCCTCCTCCTTCCCCAATCTTCATTGCCACCTATAGAACAGACCCTGACACAGCAAGCACCAGCAGTGCACCTTCACATCAGATGGGTTCACGGTTTCTTGCAAATAGTTGGGCTAACTGTTGTTTACGCATGCATAAAACATGTAAAACTAGCATAGTAAACTACATCCACACTTAACAATAATAAAAGCAAAGCATTTGCAACCATTTAACTGCAGCAAAATAAATACAAATTGAAAGTGGCAATATACCCATCAAGGAATTAGCTCTGTTCTTTTCAGATGTCTTTGTTGTTATATTGCATAACAATTTAGATTACATATCTGACCTCATCTCCTGACTGTAATCTCTTAAGAGTAAGAGAATCATTCTTCTTTAAATATTAACTTGCATATTCAGATTTTGTCACTGATTTCTTGAGTACATGGACAAAACTGAATATATATGTGTGTGTGTGTGTGTGTGTGTGTAAATGCCTCTCATGTTTTTTTAAGGAGATATATAGAATTGTTTTGGGCGAAAAACATGGGAGGCATTTACCTAAGTTTGTGTGCAGAATATATTGCATGAATATAAATATTCACATAAATGCAATAGCTTCTGTTAGCATCGATTCTGAACTGTCACCAGTTTGAAAATCTAAAGGTGTTAATAAATTAGCCAAGTTTTGCATGTCTAGTTACTAATAACTAATAATAAGATTATCCAAATATCCAACAGTATGTCTTGTGTGATTGAGTTGGCATAACCTGTTATGGCATGAGTCATCAATAACTTTAAACATCAATTCCCCAAAAAATATAATAATATTAATAATAAATCTCTAGAGCCTGTGATGCTGTTGAACTCACAGCAAGTGAAATATGGAAAGAGGACCAGGATGACTTCAATATCAGGCTATCTAATTTTATAAAAGCTTTCATAAATAGTCCATCTGGCAAGGCTGAAACGCAAACTTGGCTACTGTAAGTTGTGGAATAAGTGGAAGAAGACTCAGCACTGTTAATTTTAATGTAAATTCAGTGTCTGTTGTTGCAGGGGGTTCAGACGCTATTCCACTATGATCTGGGTGAGACTTGTTAACTATAATCCTGATCTCAGAACCGATAAATAAAGGAACAGGTTTTGGGCTCTTACCTCTTACTGCCGCTCATTTTGTGAAGTTGAATCGCTGATAATGTATTCCAGTGGTTTGCTGCTTCAGTCCAGCGCGATCAATGGAAGCACTGAACGCCAGACGTTTCATTTACTGCGCGCTCCCAAAACACTAACAACACTGATTTTAATAACTCCTTATGAATAAAATAAGTAAGCAGCGTTACTTTTTCTACTAACAAAATGTAAAAAGTGACATAAAGTGAATCTAAAATACCTCCCGTCCTGCCTGAACGTGCTCCGCCGCATGTGACAGAGATAACGTGCGTCTGCTGAAGCAGCAGAACAACTGGACGCTTCAAATTGAGGCTTTCATTTATTACTAGCCGCTGCTAGGCACGTCACAGCACGAGTGGGAGGTCAAAATGTTGCGCTAAATGCGCGTTTACCTTGAAAAAGATGACACTGACACCAATTTCTCTTAGAAACAGCAATTCATTAACTTGAAATACACGCCTTAAAGTGTAAACACAGGGAGCCCGCGTTACCGCTTTAATGCGCGTTCATGTGATCAACGGATCCAAAGTGGATCCAAAGTTTGTCTGTGGGATGAAAACAGGTACTCCGCGCGCACCTTGCGCTCGCTTCACATTCACGTGAGACACAGCGACACCTTCTGTGGAAATCTCACACTGACGGCGTGTTTACACAGGAAAGTCGAAAAATTAGGATACGTGGACAAACGTGTAGATAAATGAAGTTAAGTGTTTGTGTTACATTTCATAGAACGTAAAAAAATAGCTTATCTGAATACGCTTACAAAGGGAAAATAGAGATTAGTTTGTATTTTGTTATTCTTTTCTTCATGTCAGACCGCAACATCATGTTATTATAAGCCTGTAATGTTTCTTCGGTAAGCATTTCAGCTAGATTAAAAAGAAACCGTGCCTACCGTGTTTATGCCGCATAGACGAAGCGAATGAATAGAAACCATAGAAAACTGTGTTTATGCCACATAGACACACACGCTGCAGTAAATGATACATTATTAAACGCTCAGTTGGAGAGCATGGTCTTTCTGAAGGTCAGCCATTCCTTTCCTCTCCCCTGTAGGGACAAAAGCCATATGTGTAAAGTGAGCAGACTTTACTGTACCATCAGCTGTTCGCATGTTAAGATGATAGTAGACAAAATAACAGTGGAAAATATGTATTGTATAATATTCATAAATTTATATGCATGCTTTTAGTTTCTTTCTTTCCGTACACTTCGCTCTCGTTTAGGCCTAAGTCTATGTGTCTGAATCACATTTAGCATGTGTTATGGGGATTCTCTATAGGCATTCAGACATACTTCACACAAAAATTTTCTTACTTTTAGGCTAGGCCTGTACTTCTAGGTGGATCTCAATAAATTAGAATGTTCATTGATTTCAGTAATTCAACTCAAATTGCGAAACTCATGTATTAAATAAATTCATGCACACAGTCTGAAGTACTTTAAGTCTTTGGTTCTTTTAATTGTGATGATTTATGCTTGCTCACATTTAACAAACCCACCAATCTCAACAAATTAGAATATGTTGACATGCCAGTCAGCTTATCCACTCAAAACACCTGCAAAGGTTTCCTGAGCCTTCATAATGGTCTAGTTTAGTTCACTGGGCTACAGAATCATGGGAAAAACTGCTGATCTGACAGTTGTCCAGAAAACAATCATTGACATCCTTCACAAGGAGGGTAAGCTGCCGTATCCACGTATGTTAACAGAAAGTTGAGTGGAAGGAAACAATGTGGAAGAAAAAGATGCACAATCAACCGGAAGAACCACAGTCTTGTGAGGATTGTCAAGCAAAATCAATTCAGGATTTTGGGTGAACTTCACAGGGAATGGACTGAGGCTGGGGTCAAGACATCAAGAGTTTGTTAAGCCACTCCTAAATTGGCCAAGGAGAAGAACAACTGGTCTGTTGCGGAGTGGTCCAAATTCCTCTTTTCATGTGAGAGTAAGTTTTGTATTTCATTTAAAAACCAAGGTGCTAGAGTCTAGAGGAAGGATGGAGAAGGTCATAGCCCAAGTTCAGTGTTAAGTTTCCACAGTCTGTGATGATTTGGGGTGCAATGAGAAAAGAGAAAAATAAGAAACAAGAGAACAAAAAACGCAGATGAGCTGAAGGCCCCTGTCAAAGAAACCTGGGCTTTCATATCACCCAAACTTATCATCTCATGCCATGCCCAATTGATGCAGTAATTAAAGCAAAAGGAGCCCCTACCAAGTACTGAGTACTTATACAGTAAATGAACATACTTTCCAGAAGGCCAACAATTCACTAAAAAATGTTTTTTTTTTTAATTAGTCTTATGAAGTATTCTAATTTGTTGAGATTTGAAGTGAATTTGGGGGTTTCTGCTAAATGTGAGCCTAAATCATCACAATTAAAAGAACCAAAGACTTAAACTACTTCAGTCTGAGTGCATTTAATTTATTTAGTACTTGAGTTTCACAATTTGAGTTGAAATACTGAAATAAATGAACTTTTCCATGACATTCTAATTTATTCTAATTTATTGAGATCCACCTGTGTGTGTGTGTGTGTGTGTGTGTGTTTGTGTGTGCGTGTGTGTGTGTGTATATATATATGTACATTGTTGTTGTTGTTTTTGTTTTTCTTAGCCAAAAATAAACAACACACATTTTCCCCTGATTTACTAAATTTACTCACTAAAATTTAATTTAGTGTAGCAACAATTATTAGCCATATTTACAACAAAACTTTATGCCACATTAAAAGACAAATAAATGTAACCCTAAATACAACTTGGTTTTTATTTTTACATTTTTATTTTTTAATTTGCCACTTTCCTAGGCTTTTGTCAGTAAGAGTTTTTATAACTATTTCAAGAGTTCGCACTTCCTTATGATGACAATTTAGGCGTATTTGGCGTGCTGTCCAGAGGGCGAGCCTGGAGCTCGGCGTCCGACTCAAACTCCGCTTTAAACCATATATATAAATCTATATACTGTAGAACAAGAGAGAGAATCCTATATATATACACAGTACAGGCCAAAAGTTTGGACACAATTTCTCATTCAATGTTTTTTTTATTTTTTATTTTCATGACCATTTACATTGGTAGATTCTCACTGAAGGCATCAAACCTATGAATGAACACATGTGGAGTTATGTACTTAACAAAAAAAGGTGAAATAATTGAAAACATCTTTTATATTATAGTTTCTTCAAAATAGCCACCCTTTGCTCTGATTACTGCTTTGCACACTCTTGGCATTCTCTCGATGAGCTTCAAG
>JAUMHP010000046.1:12329873-12373894 GCA_032361065.1 Enteromius trimaculatus
TCCTAGGCTATTGAGGGATTTATAAACGAGTAAAAGTACTTTAAAATCAATTCTATGTATAACTGGAAGCCAGTGTACGGACCTGAGGACTGGTGTGATATGCTCAGATTTTCTAGATCTAGTCAGAACTCTTTGATAAGTTTCTCTGTCTTTCTAAGGAGACAAACACCTGTCTGCCATTAAGTATTTGAAGTCCTTCGTTCCTCACTGTGGGTCTGCATGCAGGCTTTTTAATAACATTCCTTTGATGGAGATATTGAGACAAAGGCTTCAGAAGGAACAGTTAAGGGGTTTAAGACGGTTCCTTGTCATCTCTTAAGCCATCCAACACATTGTATGCCGTTGGCACATTCTTTGCTTCAGCCTCATGCAATGATAGGTTGTTCTGAAAAGAAAACAGGGTGAAAAAGTTCACAGTTCAGACAAAAATGGCTTTTCATTCCCAACTTTTATTAACAAACAGATGATTTTTTTTTTCATCAGGTGTGCAGTGCTGCATAAAGGATTAGACAGCAGAATGATTTATGAGGGGAAGATGAGCGAAACACCATTAGGTACTTGTCAAGTGGGATTGTGCCCTCTTGTGGCCAAAAAAAGGTTTAATTCCAGGTAACATCTGCATGATAAATTTGTGTAATTGATACCCTTACCTAAATAATAAAAAGTAGGAAACGGGTTTTTTTCTTCTATTTTTTGTTTTGAATCACAATTATGAAATCTAATCCTCTTCAGCAAGTACACAACCAGTATAAAACAGAAAAAGCAAACAACAAACATTTACAATAATTCACAGTTGTGCAAATAAACCATTTCTGAGTAGTTTCAAATCTCAGTGACTATTTTCATTGATCAAACCACATACATTAAACTCCACTGTTATTGAACAAGTTAATTTTACAGTGTAAAAAAATATTGACCACAACAACTATGAACTTGGCGTTGTTTGTCAAATGGCCACTATGGCAAATTAAGGCTATCGTGCTTTCTACATACAAAAAAGCTAAACATTTTATTAAAAACAACCCAAATCAATGTGCAATTAAAATAAGCTCTGACACAGACACTACTTTTTAAGATAATGCCTCTCTTCAGAGATCCTCCTTTCCTCCATAAAGACTGCATCAGCGTAGATAACTGTATTTATTACATGAAATGCTAGCTGCTCTTTTTTTAAAATTATGGCAACCAAATAATTTTCACAAAAAAGGACATTCCAAAAATAGAAAATCTATACATATACAAAAAGGGGGTAGACAAGATCAACTGTATACTGATATTAAGAAGGAATTTAAAATAATACAGTAATTTAATACTTAATACAAAACTGAGCACTTGTGTTTTAACAGTTCAGTTATAACAGGAAAGGAATATCATAAGACAGAATGGAGTGGCATATAGTGTCATTAGAGTGATTTGCAATGTTTGTATATATTTAAGCATATTTAAAAGGTTATGGGAAAGAATTCAATTATTTACTAGAGCACAACCCTGCTTTCCCCACCCTACACACTTATACAGATTAGATATAGATAGTGATTGTCCTAAAACTTAAATAATTCTTATTTAGTGTTAATAGAAATGTTGAACACTGCTATCTAATCTAACACATATAGCTGAAATTAAATACTCCAAGTAATAACATCCCCCGGCCTGTACACTCAAACAATATATATACCCTGTTGCTCACATAAATGTCTTCTGATCCTGAAACAGTATTCAGCATAAATGGATATTATATCTGAATTTGTAAGCATAGTAGATTCACACAGTCGATAAGTTTTTTTCTTGACTGATTTTTTCTTGTTCCTCTTCTGGGCCTTTCGACTCCACATTGTTCTCTATTACTGTGATCATGTCATATGATTGTATACTTAAATTGCTGAAACTTGGACATGTTTCAAGAGGAAACCCCCCAAACCTGAAAAACTACATAAAGGGAGAGAAAATATAACTTAATATTTTAATATATATAATATAATTTAATATTAATAATAAAATCTTCTTTCACATCTGACTCTAGCTGATGCATGGTCATGTGAAAGTGGGTAGCAGGCAAATAAATGTGACAACTTGCACATAAAGTAGTACACTTTTATAATTTGCCATATTAACATATGAGTGTCATTCAGGTACTTTACTTTATCTCAGAGAAATGATCATTGTAAAATATGGATGTGTACCTTTATATAGTGGTCAGGGATATTCCAGCGAAGTGGCTCCAAAAACCCTTTGACCTTTTTGTGGTGTTTAAAAAGTAGAAAAATGCAGACTCCAAAAATGGCCGCAACAAACAATGAAGTTAATATCTTAGAGAGTAAAGCACGGCTCTTTATTGCTTCAGCTACACAAAAAAAAAGGAAGGAAGAGGAGGCATTATGAATTATCAGTTTTACAATCCGTTTTTTTAATTACCAATTAAAGTGTGTCAGCAAAAATGATTTATCGCAGTTTGCAATTCATTTCAGCATCTGATTAAAAGCCGACTAATATCTGGTGGTGTTAAATCACAAACCATGTGAATCATAGTGTTGCAGTTTGTAATAGAAAGGTAAACGGAACTTACGTGTTTCCGGGATGATTTCACAAATTTGGTTGCTAACGATCCCATACGGCTTTTCGTAGAGCAAATACTGAACCTGAAAACAGTAGTTTTGCCCCGGTTCCAATTTATAAATGGGTTCGTTCTTGCTTTTTGTAATAATATTCTCCACCTGAAGGATTAAAACTCTTTGTCAGCTTTACAATACTCCTCTTACAACGAATTAATCATTTTACATGACTTTTTGTGTATAAAAGATAGAAAAGACCTTGGATTTTCCTCTGTTATTCACTTTCCAGAATGATATATTAAATGCCACATGTTCTCCGTCTTCTTTCTCTAAGCTCTCATCCATATGTGTCATAGTCAAGTACACCATTTCAGGCTTCAGAGACAGGTTCACCACTGGAGAACAGTGAACAGCTGTGAAATAAGATAAGCAAAGAAATATGGCTGTGAGCATGTGCATAAATTATGCTGCAAATTAGTTTGTTAATTGATAAACAAACATTTTAAAGCCCTCCTTACTATTTACACACTTGACTGGTTTTGAATACTGCCATTCTGACACGTTGTTTCCTTTCTCTGCGCGCACTCGAAATACTGCTCCATTAAACCCTGGAGTGATTTGAAAGGTCAGTTCTGTTCTGTTATGGCTTGTGACGTTGTACCATTCATCATCTGTTTTGCTAAAATCGAAGTAAGAGAAGAGAAGATGTTACGAGGGCAGTGCCAAGCAAAACGTTTTGTTAGGTTATGATGTTATATGATGGCCTCAGTCACCATTCACTTGCACTGTTTGGAAAATGTGCCAGTGAAACGTAAGGCAGTCTGTTATAGTGTCAGAAAGAACACCATAAGTGTTTGCAAATTATGCAAGAACTATTTTTGTTGTTGTTGCTTCTGTTGATCTATCCCTTTAACAAAGCACACTTACGAGGGAGGTTTATACTGCAGTGAATACAGTAAACTGTCATCGTCGTCTGGAGGCTTCTTCCACTGAAGATTTGATTGGACTATCTTGACATCCTGAGGCGGATTTATGCAGAATGTCCCATCTGAAATAAAACAGACAGGCGGTAACTTATTCTGTTATGGACATGAAGTAATCGTTTAAATATGACAGTTAGCGTACTGCAGTTCAATGCTTCATGCCTTTTGAATTCTTACCTATGTTGATCAACAGAGTCAAAACCACTCTTACGCAAACGTGGCGTATCATTTCGTCGATTTTCAATCCCTATCTTTCGCCGTGAATTCGGCCATCTAACGTTAGCTGGCTTTCTTAAGGATACACGCCAGTTCCTCTTACACTAAACAAAGCAAATGTTGCGTAACATTTCTACGTTAGTTACGTTAGCTGTAAGAGGCTCACGCTATATATTTAAACCACAAACATACCCGTTAAATCGAATAATAATGCCACAGCACTGTAAGTTTACAGTAAGTCGCCGATACAGAAATACAGATCCTGTTTTAATTCTCGCATCTTCCGCCCACTCGTTGCTAAAAAAAAAAAGGAAGTGTTAGCCGTCGCAAAACATCGCGAGAGTCTCAATTTCTGCTAACGTTATTACCGATGGGGTTAAGATCCCGATTTTGAACTCCAAACAAACACAACAAACCCGAAATGCCATTCAAGACAAGGGCGCAAATTACTCTGGAAATTACTCGGTATACATAAAATGTCATAATGAACTCTCGCGATATCAGCGGTCATTTCTCGGCATTGGCCACTAGTCAAAAGCGAAACTAAACTCACGTGTTTCAAAAATTCACATTACCACTTTAAAAAGTTTCATGGGTGTTCTGTGGACTCTGTAACGGTGTATATTTAAATATTTCTTTTTTTAAAAAATCACTTTTGTATAAACATATCCTTAAGTCGACCACAAAAATAAATAAATAATTATAAGAAAATTAATATAGCATACATTACCTACTTTTGTGACAGTGGAGTATGGTATAGAGCTTTTTTTAAATAAAAAATTTAAACACAACGACTCGGATGAAACGGATAAAACTATAAAACTATTGTAATTAATAGCTATTGCAACATAATACGTTTTACACCTTTAACATACATGCATGTCATAACATGTTAGAAAGGAAGCTAGCAAGATATGGACTTGTAACAGCTAAGGATTTTAAATAAATCAAGTGATGTGCTTGTAAGTTTGGTATTAACTTAACGGAACTTAATCTAAGTTTACTTCTAAATTGCAACTTGAAAACAAAAATGTAACAATTTCTTAACGTCATACTCTGTTCCTCTTCCAGAACAGCAGGTGGCGATATAGATATTAATTCCGGATATGCTGCTCTTCAAGAACAAGACGTTCAAATACGCAATCGACTCATATGGTACGGTATTCTAGTTTTTGTTGTTGCTGTTGTTTACAACATTGTACGTTCTTGCGAATGTGTCTTTAACTGTATATATGAGACAATTAATAACTCAGTTAATACTTAAGTAGTAATATCTGTTTATTCAATGTTCATCCAACCAAAAAGCACAGGGTAGAAAGAAATTATTTTGCCTGTTGTCAGAATAAGTTCAGTCGTTTAGCTTCCATTAGAATCAATCAACGTTACTGAGTTACAGTTTTTAATTTGGCTCCATTCGCAAAGATGAATTAATCCAGCCAAAGTAAATCGGGTGAAAGCGAAAGTATTATACAGAAGATGGAGAATCATCACGATCAGGGTGCTGTGAGCAGCAGCTCTGGGGCTGATCTTCTCTCCAGGATCGCTCTCAATGATAACAAAGCTGGCATGGAGGGGCTGGACAGAGACAAGATCAACAAGATCATTCTGGAAACCTCCAAGGTTTGCACAGCTATTTGTTTACTTAGGTTACACAGTATTAAACCTATGTGTTTAGGCTGTGTATTTAGGCTATGAGTGTTTTTATAAAGGTGTTTCAGTCTCGTAGGTGCCTTAGATGTATGATAGTACTGTACTGTTAAATATTATTGATTTATTTACGTATTCATTTTAATCTAATTTATTATTACATCTATTTAAAAAAATGTTTAATCATTATAAACAAACTGTTGTTTATGTATATTAAGTATTGCGGGAAAGCAAGTCTTGGTGCAAGACAGTGTTTAAACAGCTTAATGTCAATTACCTATTGTGCTGTAGAAAAAAAACACTTTATTTTGAATGACAGGGATCTAAATTTTATGAGAATGAACTGAAGAAGGAACAGCAGGTGAATCAGCGCATTGAAAAGATGATGGAGCAAAAAGCGAGAATCATGAAAGAACAGCTAAAGCAAGCACAGGCAGAGGTAACTCTGTAATCACTCTGTCATGAATGTTATGATTGCTTAACTGTTACTGTAATGTAAAAAAAATCACATTCTTGATATATTTTTTATTATTTAAATCAAAAGCTATCAAGCTATCTGTGACGTCATAAAAATAATGACACATGCATTGATGCGTAATGGTCCTAAAATATGCTGTATTGTTTTTATTCAAAATATAAACTGGAGTGAAACATGGACAGTGCATTCATTTTAGAACTCCTTTTCTAATGCCACAGGTGGACAAACTGACATGTGAACTGGAAAGGAGTCGGGAGCTGGGCCGTGTGATAGTTCATGTAGACATGGATGCATTCTATGCTGCTGTAGAAATGAGAGACTGTCCAGAGCTGAAGGACAAGCCAATGGCAGTGGGATCCATGAGTATGCTGGTGAGAATCTGAAATAAACCTTGCATTGTCACATGTCTACAATGCTGACATATTAAATCGTTCTCATTTTCAGTCAACCTCCAATTACCATGCTAGGAGGTTTGGTGTCCGTGCTGCCATGCCAGGGTTCATTGCTAAGAAGCTCTGTTCAGATCTTGTCATTGTGCCGACTAACTTTGACAAATACAGAGCAGTGAGTGCACAGGTATGTTGTATGTTAGTCCTACATTATTCAGTGGCCATAGCTACTGTTTTTTTATGTCTGACTCTGTCCTAAAGGTACGGGAGATATTTTCAGAATATGACCCTCAATTTATGCCTATGAGTCTGGACGAGGCTTATCTGGATATCACTGAACACCTGGAGCAGCGGAAGCACTGGCCAGAGACCATGCGAACATATTACATCTGTGATGCTGAAACAGGTGCATTACTCTAGTCTGTTTTGTAGTGCTGGGGTTTTTTAAGCTAATCGCACCCAAAATAAAGAAACTTGTTTACATAATATATGTGTGCATTATGTATATATAAATTAAAACTGGGCAACGATTAATCACTGTTAATCGCATCCAAAATAAACGTTTTTTTAATACAATACATGTATGTGCACTGTGTATATTTATTATGTATATATAAAGACACACATAATATTTAAAATATTTACATGTAGTTGTATATATTTATATTCATATAATTTATATCTAAATATGCTGTATTTAATAAATAAACATAATATATTTTTCTTAAATATATACATTTGTTTTTGTGTATTTATCATATAGACATAATAAATAAACACAGTAAACACACATATATTATTTACACAAAACCTTTCATTTTGGAAGCAATTTATCATGATTAATCGTTGCCCATAGTTTAGAGATAATCAAACGATGCTCAGAGATGCTCAAAGTTTGTTTTCAGCACATCCATCTGTGAATATTGTATTTAAATAAAGTAATAAATAAAATAAAAAAATATTTTACAGCATTATAGAATGTAGAAAACGGTGTGTGTAGATTCAACAAATTATTTTCCAAAGAAAATTTGACATTTAAAAGCATTGAAAATGAAAGTCTGTTTTTGGTCATAAAGTAATTATAGTAAATTAATTAATGTTCTTTGTTCTGTTTGTTTTATAGGGAATGATGCAGACCGGTCTGTGGCTGAATCCAAGAGAGTTGAGCTGTCTCCTGTGCTGTTCGAGGACAGTCCCAGCTCCTCGCCCTCTCTCTCAGGGGCTGATGGAAAAGCAGAGGTGTTTGGAACGAGTGCAGAGGAGGTTGTGAGGGAGATGCGCTTCCGTATTCAGCAGAAAACCTCTCTTACTGCCAGTGCAGGTGAAAAACAATGTTTTGTTTTGTACTCTTAAATTGCAAACGTAAGCATATACACACACATTATGTAAGAGATATAGAATATGTTTTTTCTTGATCTTTCTTATAGGCATTGCCCCGAACATGATGCTTGCAAAAGTATGCAGTGATAAGAACAAGCCTAATGGCCAGTACCGAATTCCTCCTGAGAGACAAGTTGTGATGGACTTTATGAAGGATCTTCCTGTCAGAAAGGTCTGTCCGACCTATTTATCTATAACAGTCTTATAGCTCATTAATGTGGCTTAATATTATCGTCTATTTCTTCCAGGTGTCTGGTGTTGGAAAGGTTACTGAGAAGATGCTGGCTGCTTTAGGTATTATCAACTGTGACCAACTGGGCCAGCAGATGGCGCTACTATCCCTGCTTTTTTCAGGAACATCCTGGCATAATTTCCTTCACATATCTTTGGGTTTAGGCTCCACATGTATCGAGAGGTGTGTGTGTTTTTTTTTACATCTTTGCGTAGTATTTTCTTGAGTTCAGAATAAGAATTTCACACTTTTGTTTCAGGGACTCGGAAAGAAAAAGCATGAGCACTGAGAGGTAGTCCGCTTAAGGTTTTCACCAGATGTTTCAGATCTAAACATTTCTAGAAACTTCAAATCAACATTCTGTTTCCTCATTCTCTCCATGTATTTGTGTTATTTCTATTCACTCTTTCTTTTAGAACGTTTGGGGAGATGAGTGATGCAGAGGAGCAGTATTCCTTGTGCAGAGATCTCTGTCATGATTTAGCACAGGACCTTCAGCGGGAGGGCCTTAAGGTACCTGGCTTTCAGAGCATATGTTTATACGAGTATTGGAAATAGCCAGCAGATAAATCTCAGATGCTTTGTTATGAACATCAACATTATTATCATGTACTAGAGTGGTTTTGTGGATGAGTGTTCTTCATATATATATATATATATATATATGTAAGTATATAATGTATTTGTGTTGTATTATCTTCTCAGCTGTTTCACTTATAAACGTGTCTTTCTCTGAATGATTTCCACATTGTTTAGTATGTGCAGAAATCTGTCAGATAAGCTCCATACACAGGTATTATAAATGTAAACATGCATGTAGACATGAGATGGACTGTATTTGTGTCTGTACTATAGGGCAAAACGGTTACTTTGAAGCTGAAGAATGTCAAATTTGAAGTAAAGACCAAAGCGTTTACGCTACAGTACGCTGTCTGCACTGAGGAGGAGATCTTTGCTGCTGCTAAGGACCTTCTCAAAGTTGAGATTGACAGTGTTAGCCCCCAACCGCTGAAACTGAGACTCATGGGTATATATTACACCTCATGTCATTCCCTAAGTTGTTATCTATTATTTATTTGACACATTTGTGTGTGTGTGTGTGTGTGTGTGTGTGTAAAGTTGAAAATCTGGTCACACTTTATTTTAGTCTAATTCTTACCATTAACAAATGATTAACTATGACTTTAACTTAAAAAACTGTTAATTTTATTAATAGTTACAGTAGTTGTTAAGTTATTAGTTGTTATTAGGTTTTAAGGTATTGGGTAGGATTAGAGATGTAGAATATGGTCATTCAGAATGTTGCTTAGTAAGTAGTAATAAACAGCCAATATATTAATAGCAATTAATTAATAATGAGAATTGGTCTTTATAATAAAGTTTTGCCATGTATAACACCAAGGATGCATTTATAAAATATATATTATATAAAACTGTAATATTGTGTGAAACGTTTAAAATAAATGTTTTATATTTTGAAATAACATGTATAATCCTTTCGAAAACTCTTTTAATATGCTTTTTTTACTAAAAACATTTCTTTTTATCCTTGTTGAAAACCAAGTTGTTATTAATAGCTCAATATTTTTGTCTAAAATGTAGTTGTATCAGAACATACAATATATACCATGACATTTTTTCGTCTTTTTTTGTGTGAAAACATCATCATTGCACTTTTGAATCTGAATATCAAATGAGACAATACAATCAGATATATATTTTTTTCTGAAGCTAGCTTAGGTATGTTTATTTCAAATTCAGTTTCTGAAATTCAGAAATGCTAACGAGAGATGTGTGTTTTGCAACAGGTGTTCGAGTGTCTGGCTTTATCAGCGCTGAAGATAAAAAGCCACTTCAGAGGAGCATAATGGGATTTCTGCAGAAAGGTGGATCTGATTCCGGCAGTTTCACGCAGTGTGCTGGATCTGTGCTCAAAGCAGAAGAAGACAGTGATGGTGCCAGTTTTCTAAAGCCACAGTCCACCGAGATGAAAGTCCTTTCTGTGTCTGAGCAAAAACCCAAATCTGTAGTACCCCAGCAGCAATCGTTTTTTCAAAGAGCACAGTTGAAAAGACTTCAGCAACAGCAGGAACAAATGTCCGTCATCGCTGGTACAGACACAACAAACAGTAGTGCTGACGCAGCTGCTGCTACACAGACAGATCTACCAACAACAAACAATCTGTCAGACACAACATCAGCAAAAAGTTTGTCAAATACAAACTCAGGGACAGACGCAACAAGCTACGTAAACAAACCTGCAGTTTTAAAGCCATCATTTAAAATCTCAACCCAGGTGCTGCAGTTTCTCACCTGTCCTGTGTGCAACACGGAGATGAAGGATGTAAACCTCACAGCCTTCAACAACCATATTGATGAATGTCTGAAGGGCAGTGCGGTGGATAATCTACACACACATTTGGATGCGCCTAAGGAACAGGAAGAGCTCAATAGCAAACCGCCTGCATCAAGTTCAGTAAGCAAGACTCAAAAATCTTCAAGCCACAATCCATCCTGTAATGAAGAGAAGCCGTCCACGAGCATCTCTGTGCACCTCGCACGAACTGATGACGACGGTGATTTCAAGACTCCTTTTTTTAGTCACGGGCCAAAGATAAATGGAAAGCGTTGTGTTATTTCTAAAAAGAAGATGCCTGTTGAATCTAGTTGTGAGGCATCACCCACAACACACAATCCTGAGGTTGTCACAGAGATGTCATCTGACTCGATGGGCTCGTCTTTGACGTGTCCCGTGTGCAGTCAGCCGCAAAGCACCAATGACCTCGCTCTCTTCAACCGGCATGTGGATATGTGTCTCAACCAGGAAGTTCTGCTGGAGTTTAGAGAATCTCATCCTCCTGCGGGTCATTCAGATGAAGCAGCACTCAAGAGCGAACGAGGTCAGTGCAGAAATATTTAATGGTTTGCTAACAGGGAGAATTGGACCAGTTCAGTGGATGAAACTGAAGAATGCAAGGAATCACATTTGTTAACAGTAACCATACCATAACAGGAAAGAAAATTATTATAATACCTTTTTTTTTACAGGCCAACCGGGGGACCAGGGACGAGTTTCTAAAGTGAGAGAAAAAAGCAAAAGGTATTTAACTGTTGTAGGCTCATGTGTCTCTGAAGACTGGAGTAATAGCTGCTGAATATCCAGCTTTGTTATCACACGAATAAAATACATTTTTAAATATTTTAAAATAGAAAAGCATTTTTAAAATATTTAACATTTTTATTTTATTAGCGTGAGAGGCTTAAGTGGCTTTATTCATAACCATCAAAGAAATCTTGCTAGCCCTAAACTGTGACACTGACGGTTATTATTTTTGTGTCTCATTATATTTATGTATCCTCTATTACAGGCAGGGATCATCTTCTCTTCCTCCCTCAAAGAAAATCAAAGTGTTGAGCACAAAACAGACAATCGACAAGTTCTTCAAAAGTAATTCCAGACACAAAGTCTAATTCTCTTACAAATCCAGAGAGATAAACATATCGTTTAATTCATGAAGAAGAGACTTTATATTCCATGAGGGTTTTGTTTGTGATACACTTCAGGGAATATGTTGATGGAACAAGTAAAGAAATATTTAGACTGAAGATTAATATATTGTGTAGAAAATCAGGTGTTCAATAAGATGACTTTTGATAAGAGATGTTTCAGATGATATCAAGCTGAAAAACTGCTTGGATACATATATATATATTTAAATGTGTATTTGTGTGGTGGAAAAATGCTTCTCCTTTTGGACTTGCCTCTTTCTGTATTTATGTAGATTCTTGATGTTACACATTTGTACATGTTTGAAGGAAAAGGCTAAAATATTTTACAATTATTTTATTATATGCATAAATATTAATAAGCATTTAAATTTGTATGGATATTGTAAAACACTTTATAAACCATTATATATGCTTACCATCTAAATAATAAAGATATACCAAATACATGGAAGTATCATAACTGATACATTTTTACAATTCTACATGTACAGTATATGTCTTATTTGTACAAAAAATAAACGTGAACAAAAACATTGCTCTTTTAATCTTGCTTTGTCTCATCATAAGAATAACCTGTCAATGTAAATGTCACTTTTGAGAATGCTGAATTGGTCCTTGCTAAATATATGTATTCATAATTGAGCGGAAATCACATCGACCCAAACTTTTGAATGGTAGTATGTATACTGTATGTGCATAATAACCTTAAACCTAATTTCTGCATGAAAACCTTGAAGACGTTTAACTGTGTGTACTCTGGGTGAGAGCGCATGTCTTTGGGGTGTGAGCTCTGAGTGCAAACAAAACCTTCCACCTGGTGTATTTTACAAAATACAAGTCTCTTCACTCAAAGAGCTGTGTGAACAGTACATAACTATGGAGAGGAAAGCTCAAGCCATAAAAGACTACGTACTGAAGCAGCCTGTTTGGAAAAAAGAGAACCTTCATCCCAAAACATGGTTAAATTCGGACCATGTCAAAGGCTTCGCTGAATTTATACTGCCAAAGGACATTTCAGAAGATGGTGGTTATGACAGTAAGCAAATGTGTGAGTATAGATTTTCTTTCTTGATTATGCTTATGCTATTTCTTACGGGTTAACTTAGGAAATTGATTCCTCAGTGTTGTTCATGTGTTAATAATTATCAAGCAAATTCAGAAGCAAGTCGTTGTACTAAATAGCCTTTATTAAATTAAGAGTTACAGTACATGTGTATTCAGTCTATTATTATATTTAAAGGAATATTCAGAATCAGCAGTCATGTGTACCATGATTTCCATGAAAATAAGTAAATAAAATTCACATTACCCTGAGACACCTATAATGGATGTGAATAAGGCAACTGTGTAAATAAGTAAATAACAAGACAAGCATTAGACACTTCGAACAATATATATACAAAAAAAAGTATATTAACGTAATTTTAGTGTAAGAAAAAAACTTTTTTTCAAAGTTTAATAATTAAAGATATTTAACATTTTATACAATTTTAGCAGAAGAATGTATAAGTGATATTATTAATATCACATTTCTGCTTGTATGTTAAAATTCATCACCATTACTTCCTTTTAAGTACCTTGTACTTTAAACCTTAGTTTTTCCTTTTTTAACTTTTTTGGGAATCTGAAATGCTCTAAAACAGCAGCTTGGCCAGACTAACTTTGCTCGCGAAAAGAATGTAGCCTCAAAGGAAGTATAGTACCCAAATCCGTAAGACCTTTGTTCACTTTCAGAAAACCAATTAAGATATTTTTGATGAAAGAAAGCCTTCTGACCCTCTATAGACAGCGATGCAACTGTCATTTTACGAAGCTATACGAGATTACTATTTGTGTCCAAAGAAAACAATAATAACATAATTTATTCAACCATTCTTCTGCTCAAGCTACCGTCTTTAATAAAAATGTCTTAATTTCCAAAGATGAACAAAGGTCTTAAGGGTTTGGAACGACATGAGGGTGAGTAATTAATGACAAAATGTTTTTTTTTGTGAACTATCCCTTTAATATATATAAATAATAACAATGACTCATCCCTTTTTTTGTTAAAAAGGAAAAACTAGGGTTGTAACGTTAGAGGCGAGCTACTTAGGAAATGATTGTGATCAATTTCTGCAGTACTCTCCTTTAAACATATATTTTAGAACTGTACCGAACTTGGAATGTTTCTGGAATTCAGAATTCAATCACACAAATATAACTTCAGAGGTAACTGAAGTGTGAATATTGGCCTGTCTGACTCACAATTGACATCATGTCTTTCCTTAAAGTGAACACCCAAAACGCAAAGTGTACTCAGTGATATTTACACATCTCTGTGTACATCAAAAAGAAGAGTAGTTTACTTTAAAATTTTTTCTGTAGTCACTTATAATTGAAAATACCATGGTTTTGAAACAAAGTACCATGCTAAAACCATAGTGAGTACCGTGTAAAAACCATGCCATATAATCTAATACATTACTGTCTTTTCACTAAGCCTTTTATGTAAAGTACTATTCAACTAATCGTTCAAACTACAGTGTTGGAGGTTGAGAAAGACTTCATAGAAGCAGCAAAAAGAAACGACGTGGAGGGCATGAAGCTTCTCGGGAGAGGCGTTAATGTCAATGCTAAGAATGTGGTATGTCAATAAACTGCTCTTAGCTCACTTACACATGTGTGCGATGAGTGTTTAATTTTTGTTTTAAATCCAGACTGGTTTGTTTACGTTCTCTGAGCAGTTCTTATGAATTTGTGTCTCATGTCAGAACGGTCGAACTGCTCTTCATTATGCTGTGGCCTTCAGAAATGTGGAAGCTGTTGATGTGCTCCTTCGAAAGAGAGCCAAACTAGATTTGCAAGATAAGGTACTGTTTGCCCAGTCATTAATGATTGACACTGCTTCCCTTAAGATCAGTGTGGCGCTCATACTGTGTTTCTGCAGCATGGGCTGACTGCTGTTCACTTAGCAGCATGGTTTGGGAGTTTGGAAATCCTCAAGTTACTTGTGCAAGCTGGAGCTGACCAAAGCATTGAAAATACGGTGAGATGAATTTCAAGTGTTGCGGAATTTCAAACTTGCAGAAAATAGTTCTAACCTTTTGCATTTCTTTTTTTTCCCCACATAAATAATTTACAATTGTTACGTTTTTGAATGAAAGACCAAAAGGATAAATAATGCAGATGTATTTTCATTTTCTTCGCTCTAACCAACAGAGCTAATAATCCCAACTGTATAAAAGTGGGGTTTTTTTGACAAACAAACAATGACCATTAACCTCTTAAGAAATACCTTGATACATTTATTTCAGCTTTTGTTTTTAACTGTAGCGCCACTGGACCTAAAATGAGTAACTATTGCTTTAAGGTAAAATAAATTTAACTATTAATTTAGTAAACAAATTCATATTAAATTTTTATTAAGTATTTTAAATAGTATTTGTTTTGTTTTTTTTTGTTGTTTTTTTTTTCATTTGAATTGTGTACACTGTACAACATCAATATAACATTATACTTGCAATTATACAGTTACATAGTTGCAGTTGTTTAACACCTCATATGGCTTATTCATAACGCATTTAAGACATAAATGTAAATATTCTGTGTTCAGGAGAGTCTGAACATGATGCACTGCGCTGCCATGAACAATCACACTGATATTGTAGCGTACATTGTTGAAGACCTGCAAATGGGAGAACTTGACAAAGAAGACCAAGTAAGAAAACAGCAGATACAATAAAAGCAAGAACCAGAATAAAACAAAACACTCAAACATAAAGTTTGCGTGTTGTTCTTCTGTCAGTATGGTAACAGGCCTTTTGCCCTGGCTGCAGCACATGGCTGTGTTCGCATGCTACAGATGCTGATGGAGGAGCCTTACAACATGGCCACCATGGAGGAAAATAAGGTTCATTTATTGCATTCATTTTGCATTCATTTTAGTGCCCCTATTATGGGTTGTGAAAGGTTCATATTTGGAGTCCTACAGTAGGTTGACATGCATGCAAGGTCAAAAAACACTTTCATTTTCTTATAATATGCATTTATTTTTACCTTATTTATTCAACGATTCCCAAAAGATTGGTTTAACGATTAATTTTTTCCAGACCCCACCGGTGACTGGTCGCTGCCATTTTTTTGAATTTGCATTTTCATTTAGACCAACGTGAAAACACCAACAAGTAGGCGGGCAATAGGCTCATCATGAAACGGTTTTTAAAAAAATGATTCAGAGTCGTCTCTTTCTGAGAGTCAATTACTTTCAGTGCACTTTCAGATTTAAAACTTTGCAGGATGTTTTAATTCGCATAGAGTTGTGTTACACGTCACATGAAAGGTCCTTTTCAAAAATCCAAAATAGGGGCACTTTAATTTAAAAAAAAGTACTTGTTTTAGCTGTAATCATTTTTCTCTGGTTTGATTGACAGGTTGGGGACACACCTCTGCATCTGGCAGCCAAAAACAATCAATGTGAAGCACTGCAGCTACTTCTAGACAACTTTAACATTCGCAATGAGGTCAACCAGGTATCTGTGTCCTACAGCATATAATGTCAACCAGCTAAAACCAGCTTCTTCTAGCTTAAAGACCAGCCAACCTAGGGTCAAGACAGAAAATGCACACACTAATTCATGTGATGTATTTACGGGGTGTATGTGTGTGTGTGTGTTTAGGCAGGGCAGACCGCTCTGTATCTGGCTGCGGATGGAGCTCATGAGGACTGTGTACAAACCCTGCTGGAGGCACAATGTGACCCAAACATCGTCACCTTAGTATGTACCGAGTATGTAGAGAGGTGATTTTAAACATCTCTTTTGAGGACAATGTTAGTGAGAATGTTTAACCATGTAGTATTAAACATATCCATATTCAGCATTGTTTCTGAGAGAATCGTTGCCTGTGATGATTTTCAGAGCAGAAGCAGTCCTCTGCATCCAGTCTGTGAGAGGGGCCACTTTCCTATTGTCAGACTTCTCATCAATAGTGGAGCCCAAATGAGCGCTCAGAACCAGGTGAGGCATTTCCAACAGTTTTTCTGTTGCCTGAAGATTTCAAAAAGGAAAGGAAGGGAAGGGACGTGACATGTGGCCAAGGTATGGTTTCCGATTCTAGGAATCGTGCTCTGCGTTTAACCCATCCAAGTGCGTGCACACACACACACAGCAGTGAGAAGTGAACAACCATGCACACACACAACCCTTAATGACAACATAAGTATAATCCATATCAAGCATAGGCCTAAATCCCCTAATACTAAAGATTGACTGACTGATCGATTGCTTTATTTTAGAATTTGCACACTCCATTTCATCTGGCGGTGAAGAACTGTCACATTCCAGTAATCCACACCTTACTCGAGGCTGGCTGTGATCCGAACGTAAAAGATCATGTGCGTTATCTCTTTTCATTCATCATTTGCGAAATGATATTTATCACTGCATGCGCGTTTCAATAATTTATTATTCATCCACCACACTCAGCTGGGGCAGACTGCACTCCATATCGCTGCTGAGATGGGGAAGGTGGATGTGGTGGAGATGATTCTGAAAGCTGGGGTGCATCTGGAGATTCAGGACAGGGTGATAGACCGTGTCTGACATTTTACACTGCCTGATAATGCTTTTAAAAGACTGTAGGGAAATAGGCAATTTGTAAGAAGTTATTTCTGTACTTTTTATTTTCTTCCACAGCAAAATAAAACCGCTCTTGGAGTGGCGGCGAGGGGAAATATGGTGATGATTGTGGACATGATCATCAAAGCTGAGAGATATTTCAGATGGAAGCAGGATTTTCAAATTGTAGGTATTCAGATTTCCAATGTGGGTCAAAACAGACCGTAAATAAACGCTATACTGTTTTGTAAAAGAGTGGGAAGCACATTTTCCTCCCACCAAACATCACGGTCTGCTATAACTTCTGTCATTTTCTATTAAACCTGGTGCAGGAGGTGTAATGCAGCATTAAAACGTGTATAATTCAATTCAGAAAGGTCACCACAGCGCATTTATTTGCACATGGGTTGCATATGTCAAAAATGATCATTCTGAATAACAGCGAACATAATATTCATTGTGCTGTAAATATACCCGTGCTAATTTCAGCACCTGGCTTCTGGCAAAGCTGGCCTTTCTCAGAGCTGGATGTTATTTGATTACCCTTTCAGACTAATACAGACGCTATTGAGAGCCTTCACAGCGAATCACCGCTGACGTTTAAATTAGATCACTCTTCTGACACGAAGCCAGTGCGCGATATAATATGGGACCTCGCATACAAACACCTCAAGCGCAATGACTGGAAGAAGTTGGCGGAGTTCTGGGAGTTCACGGACGAGCAGGTGGCTGCCATCGAGGAGCAGTGGACAGGTCAGACAAGATGCTTTAGGATCAGATGTTGACATTTAAAAAATGTAAAAATCAATCAAAAAATAAAAATAAAGATTTCATTCTAAAATACATATATATAATATATATATTTTAATTAGTTATTTTTGAAATAGAAAAAAATATACCAACCCCAAACGGTTATTTGTTTAATAAAAATGTTTTTTATTGATAATAAAATGTGTTTGACTGTCATGCACGCGTTTATTTCTTCACTACATCAAATGATGGTCAAATTATTGTTAAAAATGACATAGAAGATAGAAAATCACACAAATCTCTAAAATATGTTACAAATAAATCTGAATCAGTGACACTGATTAAGGCCCTTATTAATTCTGTTATTTATTCAACCCTGTAAGACCTTTGTTCCTTTCCAGTAGACAAATGAATTTTCTTGAAACATCTCAGTTGCATTGCTCTCTATGGAGGGTCAGAGAGCTCTTGGATTTCATCAAAAATATCTTAATTTATGTTTTGAAGATGAACGAATGTGTTACTGGTTTGCAACGGCATGAGGGTAATTAATGACAGAATAAAAATTTTAGGGCGAACTATCCCTTTAAAATCTTGCGTATTTTGTTGGACTAGGCCCTAACAGTTTCCAAGAGCATGGGAACAGGATGCTTCTGATCTGGCTTCATGGAATCATGATAGAAGGGATCAGCCCAGCCAAAGGCCTGTATGAGGGACTGCTTTCTGTTGGGATTACAAAGATTGCTGGTAAGATTTATTTCCACAATTTTATTGTCGATTATCTTTCTTTCCTGAGGGATGTGTTGCTAATACAAAAAGCAATATGGCTTAGCGACTTGTAAACTGTACATTCATGCTTTCACAGGTGAAATCTCATTCTATACTTTTTTTCTCATTCCTAGAAAAAATAAGAATGGAAGGAACACACGCTGATGCACGGAAATGCACAGTTTCATGAATCCAAGGTTCTACAGAAAAATAAAAGACTGCTATGAACTAAAAACAGCACTTTAATGTCTAGTTGATCCAACAATTCACTATGAGTACCACCTATGGATTAAGGTACAGTACAAAGTAATACAGTAGCTGACTGATCTGAAACAACGAATCAGAAAAGTGTTGCAGATTTTGATTATGGCTTTGTAAAACATTATACAGTAAATGGTGACAAACAACTTAATAAATACAAGAAACCACATTATGTAATAATGATTCTTCAATTAAAATCTTGGCAATTTTAGTATAAAACAACTTACCTTCATTTCATGTTATGAAAAAATAAATTACATTTAGTACTAAAAATGTATTAATCTAATTCAAAGCCTCTTAACTAATCAAATACTATTGAGTTACAATATCCAGACTCAAGACCTGACAGATAAATGAACGAGAGAGTGTGTGTGTGTGTGTGTGTGTGTGTGTGTGCGTGTGTGTGTTAGTCCACAACTTTGATGGAGTGGATGTGAAAGGTGGAGGAGGAGGGGCCTCTGGGTTGGCTGGAGGAGCTCTTGCTACTGGAGACAGTCTGACTCTGAAGAGCAGAGCGAGGGAATTTAGCGGCTGTTGCCTGGCCAACAGTGAGCTGTAAATTTTGAAAAAAGAAGAGACAATTGAATGAGCAAGTTGTGTTTTGATATTATCTGATGTACTTTGACATCTGTAGGGATGTTAATACCTGAGTGACAGGGTGGTGTCTTTCTACAACAACTGAACTCATGGGAGGAGCCACGCCCATGACGTGCAGAGCTGCAGGGGGGCGGCCTGTCCGGTTAGGCTCTGGTCGTCCCGTCAAACGAGCGGTCACTATCTTGGTGGCTTTTTGCTTGCCAGCTGTTACTATCCGTGTGCTCGCCTAAAGAAAAGAACAGCAGTGCCATTAAAAAGCAAGCCGTTTTCAAAACATCCCATACACAAATATGTAAATTTAAATCACACACATTTTGAGAAGGTAGGTTAGAAATAGATTGAGAGGGATGATATAAAATAGATTCATAAATATACTTGCAGTAAACTCAGTACCTGTCTGTAAGAGCTTGTACTGCCCCCTGGTGGTCCGGAAGAATTCACCATAGTGGTTGAGAGAAAAGTATCTGCTCTTGGGCCAGTACTTGAGCCAGACTGAGAGACAAAATGTTCCTGAAGAGAAAGATAAATAAAAAGGATTTAAAAACATTAGACTGTCATGCATAGGTTTCTAGAAAATAAAACAAAAAATGCACAAACAAGCATTTGGTCCTAAATGAAGTAATTGAGGTTAACTTGAAAACTAAATAACATCTGTAAACACACACACACACACACACACACACACACACACAAAATACTACAATCTTGTTATGCCGTTCCATAAAGCTTGATACTCAGATGAATATCACTGCATACATAGTGTTCATCAATATGAAAACTAAATATGACTTCTGGGATCAAAGCATTGTATCTTGCACATCTCACCTCCTCTACATCCTCTGTAACGCTGTGGGAGGGGCCTAGATGTGCTGGACTCTCCATGACAACTGGACTGAGCCGTGATGACGAGACAGTCCGTGGAGGGTGATTGGCCATTGAGCTGGTGCTTGGCTCCTCTCCTGAACGTGGAACATCTAGGAAAAAAAAAAGAAAAAAGAATGAAATAAAAGGAAGACTAGAGTCATGAAATAAAAAAAAAGAACATGGTTTAGATAACGTATTAAGATATTAATATCCCTGCTTTAATTTGAATGATTGTTCTAGATCCAATTTCATTCAATTTCTCTACTTTCAATGGGCATTGGCTCAAAAAAAAAATACAGTGATAGTCACAGTAATTTTCAAATTGAAAAAGGTTCCTTTTTCTGATATCAACAGTGCAGCAATGTATAAGGCACAGCTCACACAGAAGTCACTTTCAAACCAAGCAGATTTTTGTTGAATTAATACTGCAAGTTGTTTACTAAATGTTTCCTGAACTCCGTCCTTCTGCCATTTGTTTATAGCCAAAACCTATGAACGGCTGGCTTATAGTTGTCTGCACACCATGGAATATATTTCATTATGAGCTACATGTGGGACAACAGAAGGGAAAAAGCTTGATTATAATGCAGGATCATTAAACTTCTGATTAGTAAAGCCAGACACTATAAAACAGTTATCAATCTGATTTAGTTGCCATGTAAAATTATATGCCTAGAGTGCATTCAGTTATGATCTTTTGTCAAATCCTCGATTTTTAAGACTAAACTTCTTTCTTTTTATTTTTTTGCACATTACAAGTAATATCTGAGTATCTGTCATACTCTAGACTTCAAGAATGTATCAATTAGTCAGGTTAAACTGGTACATCAAGCCTTAAATGTGATCATTGCCACTGTAATTGAGCAGAACATCTATCATCTTACCGCGGTCCAGTCTGCCCGCTTCTCCAGTGTTGAACATGCTAAGGGCCTCAATGTTAAGCGCACAGACTCCACGCATGAAAGCTTTCTTCATAGAGTCCTCATAGCGCTCTCGCTCCGTGTGCAGCCTGTGGATTTCAGCTTGAGCTTTCTGGAGCTCCTCTACATGCTGACAAACAAAGTAACAAAACTTTCATGTTATGTCCAAATCCAATAACTTGTTAAACAGCTTACATTTTTAGTAAAATTGCGGTATGGGTTCCAATCACCTGTGCCATCTTGGCCTCGTAGTCTGTAGAGAGCTGCATGCACACGTCCTCTGCTCTGGCACAACACGCTCTCTCCACGCGCTCCCGCCACCCGTTCTGGATGAGCGAGTGCCAGCCTGCCCACACCTTCCTCTTGAGCTGCAAATGATAGTGCTGCTCTGCCAGTCTGACTCCCTGAGCCTGAAACACACACAAATGCATTTTCATTCATATTATATTTAAAAATAAATAAACACGGTTTCTTTGGCTGAATTATTTGATAAAAGTAAAACAATAATGCTGTAAAATATTTGTACGATTTAAAATAACTTTTCTGTATTTTAATATATAAGTTAGTCCTGTAATGGCGATGTTGAATGTTAAACAGCTCCAGTTTTCAGTGTCGCATGATCTTGCAGAAATTACTTTGTTATCCTGATTTGCTGCTCAAGAAACATTTCTTACTGTTCTTATGAAGGTAGTATGAATATATAAAAAGGAAAAGAAACCTACCCTTTTTTTAACTTCTTTGAAACCGAAAACACAAATGTTATTTTTATGCAGTAACTAGTAGTGTAACTTATAACTAATAGGATTTCAGTAATTATATTTCAGTTTTTGATGCCTCAACCCCTACTGGTTTGAAGTCCAGTGATCCAATAATTCCTACATTTATTTCAAAGCTTTTCATGACTGATGAACACATGAAGTCACCAGAGCAGCGGGCAATCTTGGAATATGGAAAAGCTTACATTGATTTAATAAATAGATATATTGCCATTACATTGATTTTGCACAGTGTAATTTGTGAAATTACTTTACCATCCCTTCACATCCATTTGATCCCGCTATAAAATTTTATTGCTATAAATTAAAAATCTTTTTTATAAAACAACACATTTTCTTACACCTTAAGGTTGTTTCTTGAAAGAAAAAAACCCCCATCATGAAATATAAAGGTAACAGAACTATTACAGCTTCAAACTACATGTCAGTTAAAGGCTAAAACAACACTTGAAAGTCACTATCAATCACCACTGACTGTAATAACTTTTGACTGCGATCGAATGTGGATTTCGGCCAAACATTTCAAAGCTATCTTTTTAAATGCAGATACCCTGTAAAACGGCAATTTCTCCAAGAAAAGAAAATGTATACAAAACACAAGTCTGTCTGAAGTATCAGTATGACATGAGTAAACAACATCTGCCCTGTGTGTGTGTGCTGTCAGTCTGAGCTGACCCGTCTCACCTCCTCTCTGGCAGCACACTGCTGTAGTCTCCACTGGGTGAAACTCTTCATCAGCTCCATCTTCTCCCTCTGCCTGTCAACCGCCCTGCTCAGATTCACGATCACCTGAAAAGGGCAAAGGCCAATGAGGGAGTGACAGACTAGAAAACAGATACTTACATCCTGTAAAAAACTGACACAGATCCACATTTTGCACCCCATACAATGAATGTCAAAGCTTTATATTCAATACCAATATCTCTAACCTTAGCAAATGTTTATCAGCTTCATATTACAGGACCAGCCTATTAATTATCAATATCTGTGCGCACCTCATCTTTTCTCTGGTTAGAGATCTTGTAGGTGTTCAGCAGGTCTTTAAGGCCATCTATCTCAGCATTTACAGCAGTCATATGTGCTGCATGTTTCTCCCTCTCCTTCTTAAGCTCCAGTCTGTGCTGCTCCACAAAGACCAGTTTCCATTTCCTCAGCTCCATCATCACATTGCTCTGTACACAGACCAAGAAACAGTTCCTATTATGCATTACAGTATGAAGAAAAACATTACTTACCAGTGTTATTTTAATATCCCTGAAATACTATAATCATTTATTAAAATTTGATAATAAGTTTTATAATAATATTTTTATTAGTTTGTTTTAATATGCATTTATATGTCTAGTCATTTTATTTTATTAATATTTATTAATTTATTAATATTTTATAAGTAATTTTAGTACATCAATAAAAATGTTGCCTTGACAGACAGGTTTTTTTTTTTTATTATTAAAATGTAGTTTATTTCTATATATTTTTTTATGGTTTTAGTTTTAGTTTAATATAACACTGCTACTTATAATAGATAAAGACAAAGCAAACCTTAAGGTTTGTGCTCCAAGTGTCCAAAATGTTCTCCATCTTGTTCAGGTTCTCCTCTGAGATGAACATCTCAGTCATGACGGTGGTCAGAGCATCAGGGCTGCTTTGTCCTGATCTGTCTGATCCAGTCTGCGACCTCGCTGATCTTTCCCCAGATGACACAGATCTGTCTGCCATGCTCTCAGCTGAAGTAAAAGCAATATTACTAAACAAATCATTCAAAATTGTGATTGGATGAAACGCACTGGAAAGCAAAAGGGCTGAGAGTTTCTCATTTAAAAGGCTTCAGGACGTTACCCTCAGATGTGCGACTTTGAGGTCTGGATTCTTCTAATGGCGGAGTTGGCGTAACCCTGTTGTTTGAGTGCCCTTCACTATCTGAAATAAAACAAAAAGTGTTCCTCAGACTTAAAGACCACTAACTCCTCCATTGTCCAAGACATGAAAGCTTCACAAAATATTTCTGATACTTTTGCTATTATGATATAGTAAAATAGGAAACAAAATATATATTATAAATTACAATAATTGAACATTCTACATGCTTTACACTCTTTATTACCAAATAAATTTACATAACTAATTTACATGCGATTAACAAGTTTTTTTACTCACAAATATTTCTACCTGATGAAACATTTTAAAGCTTTATGAAACATCTCAAATTAATTCAGATTTTAATAATTTCCACAATGTCTCCATGTCTACAAATTACAGTTTCTTCATTCAGTATAGAACCCTAAAGGGAACAAACTTTTCTTGCATTGTGCATCGACCTAATGACATGGGGATCTCAAGAGAAGTCAAAAGTCACAAGCTAAAATTCACTGCTTTAAAACTACAGACCTCTCAACCAAAACATTAATTGCAACATTGTCTGCTATGTGGAATTATATAGCATTATTGTCTCCTAAATATGCATTTTACAGTATATTAGTAAGGGTTCTACCTTCAGTGTGTTGAGCAGGTGTTACTCTTTTGGTCGTAGGCTGTAAACTTCTGGAGAGTTGGGAAGTGCTCAATGGCTGTAATGGGAAATTCTGTTCATATTTAGGAGTCACAACAGCATATCGAAGAAGTTCTTCATACTCATCCTGAAAATTTGAAAAAGAAGGAACAATGCCAAAGCTTCACTTAAACTTTCAAAAATGACAGAAAATCTGTGTCATATGCCTTAATGATCTTTGTGATGGTGGATATGATAACTCACCTGGAGCGCAGAGGAAACTGAGCTGCCTCTGTCTGAATCTCTGGGTAAATCTGGACTATTATGCTCCCCTTCATCCGATGACATCTGAAATACAAAACGGATCAGGATATGTTACATATAACCGTGTTTAAGTGACTTATTTCAAATTGACTTAATTCAAATAAACTAAAAGACAATTATTCTTAAACGTAAAAACCGTATTGCTTGATGGACATTTCCAGTGCAACGTTACTTTAAAATAGTTTAATATTATCCAGCTCTAAGGTATTGTTAAAGCACAATCTAACAGTAACTCGAACTATCAACTAGAAGTTTTACATACAAAACACTACTAATAAACTACCAATAATGTGTTTACAGAACTAAAAGCAGTAATTTCTCGACAGTAATTTTCTCGAAGTAAGGAAACTTAGCAAAGTTTCTGTTTGCTAATGTTCATAACAATATGCATGTAATAAAGTCAAATACAGACTCAGTTGTCATGCAGGTAACCGTAAACAGACACAAACAGCCAGTTCAAGAACCAAAGGAAAAGAGCAGACTGTAAGTTCCTGCTGTAGCTTCTCAGCTCTGTGTTTAGCCTCTTACGGAGTTCCTCGGCTAAATCCGCTAACTTCAATCATTGTGTGTAGTGCAGCAGAGAGATAAAACAGTACGATCGTTACCTTGTGTTGCGTTTACAAGGTATTTGTTCCTTTATAACACAACGTATCCTTTAATCTTCAAGTACCCACTCTACTGTTAAAAAGCACTCTTTCAAACTGCTAGACGCTGCAGTAAAAGCCGTTTTGATTGGTTGAAAATTTGGCACGACTCTCTTCGCTTTTGTGATTGGGTAGAATGTTTCCGTAGTAACAGGGACGCGGAAGCGTCTGTTGTATTGTCCTTTTTGACATGTAGATAGCCTACAATAGCAAAAATACCTGTTGGGAGTCAAGACTTAATAAACAAACGAGAACATCGATGTATTTTATTTATTTATTTGCTTATTTTATTTATTCATGCTTATCAACTCTTTCAAAGTTTCTTTATTTATACATTTTTGCATTTTTCGTGGTTGGATAGAGATATGACAACGAGTGTGTAAGACATTGGAAAAGGTCCACGATGGATTTGACACATGTCGGTGCACTTACCCACTAGCCCACACTCACTGCAGTAGCTACACAAGATCAATTCAGGAGTGGAGACATATAACCACTTAGACGCCTCAATGGCCACTGTGCGATACCTCAACTCGCCCGCCATGTAAATCCGAACAAGACTGCGCTAAAATCAAGTGTAAAAGGTAAATGGGGGCTGCGGTAACGTTTATATTTATCAGCCGATTTCAGTGGTTTGTGATTTACCTTGACTTAAAATAACTCTGCCTCCAGTTATTTACTGAGGCTTGGAAAATTATTATTTTTTAAATGAAAGCTCACACTTACACACACTCCCGATCATTTTGTCAACAATACTTATATTCATGTATAACTGTATTATGTGCATGTTATTTCGTTTTAATGAACATTCAGCCTGCTAGTCTGCTTCCTATTTACATGGCACTCTAAATAAAAACTTCACAACAAACATTAATAAATGTAACTGATAATCCTTTATGGATCCAGTAAAACGTACAGTTACAGTGGTAAAATATTATACACCAATACAGGGCGCAGTAAAATAGTAAAAGTGATATGTGATATTACAAGATTACAAAGTAACAATAGATGAATAATAGCAAATAGAATATGTAATATCAGAGGTGGGATAATACAGAATAAATAATGAAGAATACATTAATAGTAGATTATAAAGTAAATCAAATAAATGTGAAAAGTAGTTTTATAATAGTATTTGTTTAATAATTATTAAAAAAAAGTAAGTCATAACTAAAGACATGCGAAATTTATGGTTGTCAATTACAAATTATGTCCCTTGAGTAATTATTTCAGTTTTCAGTTCTAGCTTTCCTTGGAAATAAAGTGGTTTAGTTGTGATGTCAAAACCTGACCAATAAAAACTAATTCTCCACTGCTCCCCTCAAAATTTTCATATATTCCATAATGGGCTTTTTTTAAATGAACAGAATAAGGTCTGTGATAACTTGACAAAGCTTGACATTCTGCTATACAATGCAAATTACGCCCACCCATGCAAAAAACACAAATAACTCGCATAATAATCACAACATGAAGAGCAATAACCGACAATATTTTTGTCATGATATCACAGCTTCAATCACTAAGAAGTTGTGCTTTTCTTTTCTAGGCTATGTACATTATGCAGTTTTTTATGTAAATAATTTGAAATGTGGTCTATAGTATTGCCATTTAATATTTGACAAAAATGACCCTTCATGGCACAGATGAAAGACAGAACAAGTAAGGGAGTGAGAGAAGTTTGAATATAATCATGGTCATTCTGGGCTTTAACTAGAACAAACACAACATTATGCTATGAAAGTATTGTCTCCTGGAAACGCAGAGAACAGGTTTTCTACAGATTTAGGCTTGTGGCCATGTTAATCCGGCCCTGCTACACAATTCACTTTATGATATAAACTACAATACAAGTTAAAACTTAGTAAGTTTAAGTTTATTTTAGCAGATGGGAGGAGTTGGATATGAATCCAACTTCACCATCTGGATCTTGTGTTCTGCGGTGAGGACCACCTCCACTCAAGTCTCCATTAGCATTTAATAGACCGCTTATAAAAAGAAAATATATTATTTGTTACAAACATCACATTTGACTAGATCCAAAACCAACATTTACTGTACTTTCATATAACTTTATGTATTTATTTGAATCGTTTCTTACACTCATGGCTGACAGTATACTTTTGCCAGAAGAACTCAAGAGCTTTCCTTTGATGTATATATCTCCATTTCACCCAAAATATCACTTACGCCTTCTGGTTCTCACTCCTTGATATATTAAAACACATAAATAAAAAATTCAAAGATATTTCTTCATCATTTACTTATTTTTAACTGTAATAATAATAAATCCATACATTTATGTTTATACATGTAGGACTATTACAGTAACACAGTATGGGCATATACTGTCTTTTCCAGTAAAATATTAATACAATTCTCAGCTCTTTCATTTGCATCAAATTGAAAGCAATGTAATTTACAGGATGGGCTCTTTATCATTTTGGTGTTGTTAATGTTGTGGACATTTTAGCAAATAGTATTAAGTTAGTATATTCATGTAATCAAATGATATTCTTCATTGCTTGTAAACCATAATGTTTTTAGCGGATTGTAAGTAAATTATGCCACTTTATCACTCTTTTTGTGGTCTGCCTTGTGAGGTATCACAACTGTTTTACCCCAACAAATCGCTTGCCCCCTGCCCTGGCCCCAGCTCAAACGTCAAGCCGTACGCTTATGATTACAGCACTTCAACAAAATGTCCAGCTCAGCATGAAATCAAGTACTGCCTCTGAATCTCAGCCTGAAAAGCATAAACGTGTTTGCATTTGCCCTCACTTGGAAGTCAACCCACATTCTTTACTCACAACCTGGTTCAATTTGTTCCAGGACAATAGTCTCAAGCCATTAAGTGAACTTTCTCCCCTGTGGTGTTTCACTAGAAGTATTTGTGAGCTTCAGGATGCAGAAACTGTAGACAGAGGAGAGACATAATAAAAGGAGCTGAGTTAGGAGGTTAATCGAATAATACAAAAGCTTTTTTCTTTCAGCAGTTTCAGAGATGTTTGGCTCTCAGGATCATAATTGTTTTGTAACCGATTATCATTCTCACATTATCTCCCCTGCATGAATGAGCATTAAATCATATTAATTAAATTAATATGAATTCATAAGTTCAGTTTCCATTTTTTTTTCAACACATTTTCCTTACAAGCTGATATCAATATTAGTGATATCAATACCAAACTGACGAACTAGAATCTATACCTTGGTTTAATCTTTGATGAATCTATGTTCTTCACAAGGAGCTTTTACACAAGCTAAGGGAAATAATAATCTAAAGAGAATGCACCAGACACTATCATGATAACACACATTACACAGAAATGATGCATAAACTTACATTACCTACACAGGTTATGGCATTATTTTTCTGTTAATGTGCACATAATCATGTTATTCATGTTTTAGCTGCATTATAAAGTTTGCACTTTGAACAGATTGCAAATTTGAAATCTGTGATCGGATATTCAGAGCATAAGCAGAACTCATACCCATTATTATGCAGGGAATCCTTCAACAGCTGTCATAAAGCCATTCTACACTGAAGCACTGCAGCAAGCATACACGCAAAATGCTTTTGAGGTATTTATCATTGCTAAGACAACTAAGACAGGCAGGTTGTGAATTATTGTTGCAGAATTTATGTCAAAGTTCTTCACTTCAGTTTCAAATGATTTCTCATATGCAGCAAATAGTTGATAAGCAAAGTGGATTCCTCTTCACTGCATGTTCTATCATTTGTATTCATTAGCCATTAGAGGAGGCATAGGCTGTGGTGCGTGATGTATCATTGCAAGCTGATCTATTTTAAGTATTAGCTAAGATGGTTATATGTCAATTTGTAAGATGGAAAGGTCAAGTCTAATGACTGCTGTTATGATACACCTGATAGCTGAGTTTTTATTATTGTCATGCTGAGTCTCTCTCTAGTCGAGCACCATCATGAATTCTTATAAATGTTTCAAACCTTTTTTTCAAAAATGAAAATGTATGAGAAAAGCATTATATCGACACTGACATAATGTTAAAGTAACAATGTTTTCAAGATTTAGCCGTGGTACATGATGACTGACAAGCTGTTTTGTCAGAGGTATAATACAGATCTGTGATTATCTACGTGTAAACAATCTTAAATCAAACTGTATTTCAAACTTTTTTTTCCTTCGATTTTTGACTCAAAGATTTAACAGGCTGAAGTTCCACTGATAGTCACTGAGGACACTTATTGTAATGCTCCATATTGCAGCTCATTAAGTTAAGTGCTCCTTGGCTTTCAATCATGCATTCTTATGAGTGCATCCTTCTCTGGCTCCAACACTGGCTCAGTCATAAATGAGGAACAGAAGCATAAGGTCACACAACAGAAGAAATTAGAGGTCACTGATTCAACATACTGGCTTAATGCATAAACTCTCCAAAGCATTGATAGAAGTAGCCTACCCAGCACAATGTTGCACATGTCTTGTGAACTAATTGTCCTCCTTTTGAAAAGCTTATATAAGTCTGAATGAAACACAACTCTGAATTTATGTATTTACTTAATGCTGCCCAATTCCTCTAAATGGATGTTTTTTATTTCACGCTGTCAGATTGATCTAGGGTGAATTTTCAATGAAGTTAGTTTTATAAAAGTTGGTTATAATACATTTTAACAGAAACAGGTAGACTTAAGGATGAAAAATATTATAATGTCCCAATAATATCTGCATAAAATATCATAAAATATAAAATTATTACATTTTGCAATAAATATATGAACTGTCCAAAATTAAAGATAATATTTGCTGTCCCAATATCCAAACTCAGTTTCCAGAAAAGTGTACTTTATACATTCTTTCACTATAACATAACATTATTATATCCTCCTCAAGTGGTTGGTTAACATCTTCAGTATTACAGAAATATATCATGTGTTGGGCTGATCGTTTCAGTTGTTTAAGAAACCTTTCAAAAACGGTCCCAATTAGATTTTTCTTTGAACAAGGGTGGCTTATGAAAAATATAATTAATTTTTGTTGTTTTTTTCATAAAAGGCACATTCAGTTTTGTTTTATAGGCTACATACATTTTTGAGGTTGTTAAAATCAGTGTCTTATGCATATACATAAGCCCAAGAAAAACTAATTATTAAAACTTTCTTAATTGTCATAATATGCTGAGTGCACCTTTAAATCACGCCGGATTGTCGTGATCTGGCAAAGAGATGCCGGATTTGACTTTCAATAGGACACTCGTCACTATCTCTTGTAGGGGGTTTCTTTACGTCATACCGCGGTGTTTCCGTCAGGTCTCTCCGCATAGCATTATTACTACAACACACAGCAAGTGACTCTCTCTCTCTCTCTCTCTCTCTCTCGCTCTCTTTCTTCAATTTCTTGAAGTACTGCAGAGACGGAGCTGCAGCGCTTAAACACCGTCAGCTCTTGCTTTAGTTGCCGGGTATCTTTACGCCACAAATACATGTTTTTCATTAGAGACGGCGGGCGTCTCGTAGCCTGATGGAGAGCCAACATCGACATCTCATCTGCTGTACTCCCTAAAGGGTGAGTCAAATCTTAAAAACACTTTCGCCATATAACAACACATTTTGCTATATTTATTACAGTAGCAAATAAAGAAAAGGTTCTAAACCTGCTATCATAGCACTGTGTAGTTTGTCAGTGCGTAAAGGATACGGTTACAGCAAATTAAAATGACACTGATTGACAGCTCAGTTTGTCTAGGTAACAAAAGTTGTTTGTTCAGATATACAGGATCCCCAAAACAGAACTAAAGTGGTTTGTTTGAAAGAGTTTAATTTGAACATTTAGTGCTTGTAAATTCTGTTCAGTCGTTTATTGAATTATTAGAGAGGAGAGTGTCCGGTGTTGGAGTCGGTTTTGACATGAGCGAAAGCGACTGATCGGTGGCTGGAACAGAGCACAGCGCCGCGGGCAGTACGAGCACTGCAGAGACACACAGACCAGAATTACAGAAGTGCATGGCTTTTTTTTAATATTCCTTCTTGGATATGACACCCAAGAAGTAACAGAATTTGAATTCTTGAAAGTTGAAAGCTTTTACACATTCATCAAGCTTTACCTGAAACCCTGTTACACGGTTATTGTAGGCTAAAAAATTGTAATAAACACATTTTTACAAGTATGTATTTCTTTATTTTATATAAGTTTATGAATAGCTACAAAAAGCATTTTTTTCATTCATTTATTTCGTATTATTACGCCTATTTAGTATTAGTTTTACAGGACCTTTCTACATCAATTACTAAACACAACAGCTAAATCCAATTATGTACAGCCAAATCCATTTTGAGTCTTGATTTTGAGTCAAATATGGTTGGGCTAGTTGAGCCATGTCACTTAATGAGTGATTTTCATTCAGCTTTATTGGATTGTGACTTGTTTTCTGAGGAGATCTCGAAACTTTAAATCCCCTCAAATTCCTTTTGTTTATAAGCAGGCTATAAAATGCTTTTGTTTAGCCTTTTTATTAAATAAAATTAAAACAATTGTGGCCAATGTTTTTTTGTTTTGTTTTTATAAAAGTGCAGACCAATCCAGCTTTTCAATTTTGTCATTCACTTTAAACTCATTTAGCTCTACAGTAGTTCCAAGGTTGTATCCTTGAGGACTGTACAGCATTTCATCAGCGATGCTGCATTGACCAGGCTTTTATCTTCGCTTTTATATAGTTCAGCTGCATGCTTCTGCCTCATTAGGCTGCATAAGCACTAAGGCAATTCATAAATCATTTACATTTTGCGCACATTGTGTAAATTTGCAGTAATTTGTCTTTTAAGATTGCCAACCCGCAAGGCTTTTTTCAGGTTATTTTTTTGTCTGTTGCATTTAGTTTGCATGACTGGGAACACATGTACGGTGTTAAGATTAGAATCTGCTCCTGTAGCAGTGCTCATGCTGGTGGGAAGGTTTGCTCTGCCCATTGAGAATAGGCTTTATTGAATTACCTGCAGAGTGATGCAGCCGGCCGTGTCGTGATTGAGAACGACAAGCCTCATATAATCCGAGCCTACTTTTTTCTCTTTAGCATGCATGCCACTATGTTCTATTATGATACCCTTATGTTTCACAAATACAAGATGAACATATGTATGTACAGAGGAATTACATTAGAGTACTTTGTTAAACATGTTTCATTTACGTTGTAATGTACCCTGCTTCATCCAAATGTGTGTTTTCTTTTGTTATAACTCAATAGTGTCAGCATTTTCAGATATAATACTGTGTGCTGTGTATTCTTAATATTTTCAAATATAATTCAGATCAAATTAAAGTCAAACTTAGACTAGTGGAAGGTTTCAAAATGATTTTGATCTCCATCTGTTCAGTTTTCACCATGCACTGTCAGACAGAAAATCTTGTGCTGATAGCGTATGCTAAAACAAATGGCAGGTTTCTTAATATTACTCCAAATGTTGGTCTAAATAGATGAACACTGTTGTCTTAACAAGATTTCAAATTGATAAAATGTGAGTTTTAGGGTTTGTGAGTTCCCAGCATGCACTGCAGCATGAATTATTTTTAGACATTGTTTTGCTGTTTGCTGTCTTAATTTAAACATTTATATATTTTGTTATCATGGCTAGTTATCTTTTATTTTTTTAATTTTTTTGTTTACATTTGTTAATGATCAAATACAAGTGCTGAGGCCTAAAATATGTTAAACTATTAATTAACTATTATATATATATATATATATATATATATATATAGATAGATATAGCCTATATATATGTGTGTGTGTGTTTGGTAAGATGAATGAAACAAAAACAAAAAACAAACATGTTATAAATGGCGAATAGGAATATGCTACCCAGTCTTATGAAAATGCTTATTCAAAACATTAACATAAATTAATGTTATTAAATGAACATTTTGCTAAAGAAGAAAACTGGTATTGATGAATTTATGTCTGAATGAGGCGTTTGGCACAATCTGAACAAATAGGCCTAAATTCAAAGTGATTAGTGTTAGTACAATCTGAAACCAAGTGCTGGATTTGCCTTAAATGTATAGAATGTTCTTCTCTGCACCAAACTTGTGATAAAGTTGATGAGTAAAGAAAATTGAGACAATTAAAGGAAATAGTGCATTCGTATTAATAACATGCCTGTCATCTATGATTAATTTCAGTATGGCAATTATTTCCTTTTTCAAAGCAAATAACAAGCATATTTTGATCATATTGAAGGCCACAATCATTAAAACAGTTTTGGGGAATTATGATGTAAAGAACATAGACACAGAGCAGGGGTGTCAGACCAACCCTGCTCCAACGCACATCATACACAGTTTTGAATGACTTGATTAGTTGGGTCAGGTGTGCATCTAAACTCTGCAGGGCTCTGGCTCTCCAAGAATTGAGTTTGACACCCCTGACATAGAGTATGAAAAAAACCTCAGCATGCCATACCTATATTTATGCCTATATATATATATATATATATATATATATATGCTTGTTTTTTAAATTTTATCCCTAGAAAAAGTGTTTATGCTAATTGTTTGATCATTATGCTAAATGTTTGTCATTTAGGGCCAGTTGAACGTTTAAAATTCTTCAACCTTTTTTTTTCTTTCTGTAAATAAAAGAACATCATCAGAAAATGGCAGAAACATTTTCACCAGACAGTCAAACCCTGTTTCTTTTCCTCCATAATATCATCAGTTCCTGGATGCCCTAGTGTCCTTCTTATAGACGAGGTCATTTGTTTTTTACTTTAATGTGATTATGTCCTCTCCCAAACCATTAGGAGATTGAACCTCGCTTATTCACACTGTCTAACTTCTAACAAGAAACATCCCTGGACTGTGTAAAATATTAAAATTGATTTTGTTCTTATAGGCTGAAATGCCACATCAGAAATTTTTCACTTTTGCCCCCTTTCCTTATCTTAACGTATCGACAGGCAATTTTACAGCTCACCTCGTAAAACCATTGTTATTCATGCAAGCTTGCCAAATATGCTATAATGTTCTTGCATATACAACCTGACCCCAATGCACCAGAGAAGGCGTAGAGAAAAGAAACACCATACATCATTTCGACAGAGGCTATCATGAGTGCAAGGCCTATTTTCAATCCACTTGCGACTGATTGCACCTAAACCGTACGCTCAGGTTAAGCTGTTCCCAGTCAGATCAGTAATACACTGAGAACGCTGCTTTTCAGTTAAGAAATTATCTCAGACTGTTATCAAGAAAAGGATTTAGATTGTATTTGAAATGGAATAGTGTTATCCATAGCCGATGATCTACGCGGCTTTCTGCCGTCCATCATTTCCTGTCAGATCCCATAGCATTACGCAGGTAGATTGGGGGAAGTGCTGTGTCTTCTCCGAGGGGCCAATCATGCAGTTCACTGGGGCTGCCAGACCTCTCAGACAGACACATGGTCCACATCCATTCAGTCAGCCAATAATGGATTACTCCGCAGCCTGAGCACTCAGCTTCCCAACGGCATGTAAACACAATGAAAGTGAAACAAGCTATCTTTTTTGATCCATTAGCTGTTGTAAAGTCTTCGACTCATTCACTTGGTGTACATGGCTTGCAGTATGATAGGGCTTATGATTACACAGCTTTTCATAAGTCATACGGAATATGATGTAAAATAAGGGTTCAATTAAATTAACCAATTTTGTTCACTTTCTGTTTATGATCATTAAAATATATTGCAGTTAATATAAGCATTTTTTTGTGGGTCACTAACCAAAGAAAATATGATCAGATATGATTTCAGTACAGTCTAATATGCTTTTTAGAACATGACTGTCCGGTTTTGTTTACTGTAAGTGCTGGCTAATTAACTGTATTGTGTTAAATGTTGCACACAATTTGTTATACCTATACTGCATACAGTATAGTGTATATCTCAACTGAGGTGTTTAGGCTGCAGTTAATAAAATATTTTACATGTAGTATTTTTTCTGGATACTTAATACTTGCATTTGCTCATGCAGAATTTAGTTGACCTTATCTAGTTAAGGTCTTTAAGATGAGTTTAAAATTATAGCGGGGAGTGAAAGTGCTTGTGTTTTAAAGCCACGGCTCTTCAAAGGGATGGTATTTAGTTGGCAGTTATAAACAATCAGTTGTTAGTAATCAGGGATGAGCACTATGTAGTTATTGGTTTTGATGCTAGTGAGAGTTTAGGATTCAGATGACAGTCTCTGATGGGCTGAAGTGAGAGATTTTGAGTGCTTCAGCAATTATTAGAGCTCTATGAGTTTTTAAGATGCAAAAATTTGGATAGAAACAAAAATTGAATCTATACTAAAGTAACATGAATATTTAACAAAATGATTATTACATTGATTTTAACATTTGAATGAGTAACTTTAAATAGCATCATTAAGTAGTCAAGTAGCATCATTAAATTGTACATTTATATAAAAATGAATTAAGAAATTATTATATTAATCTCTAAGTTATTTATATATATATATATATATATATATATATATTTGAATGTATAACTACACATAATTGCTGCTGCTTTAAATTTATTTACTTTATTATTATTGTTTTATTTCGTGATTTTTTTTCATTTTATTTTCTCATTTATTTATCTATCTTTTTTTATGCTTATGTTAAGTATATGCATATTATATGTATATTAGTTGTACTGTACTGCCAATACTACTTTTTGTTTGACCTAAAATGAAACATTAATAAAAAAAAAGAAAAAGAAATGAACAATCTCTCATTTGTAATATAAGATATACGTGGGCTACTACAGTTTCAGATATATGCATAGAGATATATATTCAATCAAACCATGTCCTCTTTGTTTCTGATCCTATGAAGCGTGCCTTATTTTAATTACAACCATCGGCTCTAAAGTCTGTTTTCATCTAAACAGTGATATCACGCGACTTCCCGTTTACATTACTGATGATGACAGTTAATTGTCAGGGAACTGTATTCGCCAGTAATTACAATCATTTGGAAATTTTAAATTATGCAGAAGCAGAAGACTTTCTTAAGTAGATTTTTTAGATGTTTTTTCTCATACAGACCCATGCAGTAAAGGCTTTCAATATATATATATATTTTTTTTTTTTTGCTTGTGGCTTTTTCAAAGATTTACATGCTTGTTTATAGACTATGTAGCCCAAAGCTTTTGCCCTCACAATATAACTTTAAAACTGTGTTTCTCCCAGACTCATGACAGCCATAAAGGCAAACGCGCTTCTTCTGTGGTGACTGCAAACTTGTTCCCCTCCAACATCTAATCATGGATGATACAGCTCCACAAGACACATCTTCCCTAATGAAGGGGGCCAGAGATATTGCTAAGGAGGCCAAACGACAAGCTGTTAAGAAGGTTAACAAAGTTGTGGACCATGCCTCAGACGAGTACTCCCACAGTCGTGCTTACCAACGCTTCCAGGACGAAGACGATGACTACTACAGCCAGCCTGATGGGAACTACACAGGGGTCAACGCCAATGATGAAGAGGGATCCAGTGACGCCACTGAGGGTCATGATGACGAGGATGAGATATATGAAGGGGAGTACCAGGGGATCCCCATGGATGCAAAGGCCAGAGATGGACAGGTGGCTCTGGGACAGCCACTGGCGGATGGCCTGAAGGACCGGAGGGAGCTGGAGAACGAGAGGCAGGCGGATGAGGAGGAGCTGGCGCAGCAGTACGAGCTCATCATACAGGAGTGTGGACATGGCAGGTTTCAGTGGCAGCTGTTCTTCACTCTGGGCTTGGCGCTCATGTCTGATGGTGTGGAGGTCTTCGTGGTGGGCTTCGTTCTCCCTAGCGCGGAGACGGATATGTGTGTGCCTGACTCGAGCTCTGGATGGCTAGGTAGGAATAACAGAAATATTACTATTGTACATATAAAATATATTTATACGTTTGCGTTTCAATAATCATGCATTCCCTGGGAATTCAGTTCAGGAGCTTGGTGCTAGTGCCAGGTATAAAGGGTTAGTTTACCCAAAAATGAAAAGTATATAATTAATTATTCAACCCTTAAGTAGTTCCAAATCCCTTAGACCATTCGTCTTATGGGTTTGGAATGGCATGAGGGTGAGTAATTAATGATATGATTTTCATTTTTGGGTGAACTATCCGCTGGAAATAGAAGATTATAGGTGGCTTTTTATCAAGGTAAATATTTTTAGAATATGCATATTTCAAAAACATACTTTTAGTTATTTTAATGATAAAAACATCTAATTAAACAATAAATATTATACACACAAAGATAAATACTGAAAAAGATTTTAAAAAATTACTTTTATTTTTTAAAGTTGGATACTATTATACAGGCAGCTGCATTACCTTCTGTTAATAAAATTGTTTATAATGTTTAGATTTCTGATATTTTTTAGAAATTATATCATAATTTAGAATTATATATATTTATAATAATAAATAAATAAAACATTTTCTTCAAACTTTCTTTTAAATCCCGTTGAATACATAGAAATATTTCTGTTAAATCCATAAAAGTATGTCATTATCATTGATAACAATAAGAAATGTTTCTTAAGCAGGATTATGCTATATTAAAGTATGGAATAATAACTGCTGAAATTTGTGCTTTGTAAGGAATAAATTACATTATATATTTATATTTTAAAAGAAAACAAAAGCAATTATTATTTATTGTGTTTATTGACAGTTTACTACAGTAGGCTGGACAAAAAAGAAGCAACGATACCAAAAATATTTTAAAATGACTTAATCATCAAGAGCAAGTGTGTGATACTTCTTTAAACAGTCTACAAGTTCTCATTGTCCTGGTTTAGGGTCATTGATATTCATATCAATTGACATTCTTATGTGTTTTATCAGTTTAATCAAGTCTGAGTATCTCTCTTTTTCTCTATTCTTTTTTTTTTGATCCTGCTTTTTCTTCACTTATGCACTCATCTGGAGAGCCCTGAGGGCATTGTGTAGCATGCTCTGCTTCCTTCTCTTTCATGCTCCCTCTCTCTCTTTGTCCTTACTCTGTCAATGGCTTTTAAGACATAATCGCACGTGGCCGGCTATGACTGCCGGTACAGCTACTGGCTTTTGAGATCAGATACGGTCATCAGCAGAAGAATTTGCTGCTCCTCTGCCAGAAAGATTGAAACACTGTATAGGGGTAGAAAGAAATACCTTTGTAATGCTTTTATGTCTTTTTTAAGTGAATGTTTTTTACTTAATACAATAATTGTTTTTCAGAATTCTTCGATGAAAAAAAAGATGAAAAGGATCGTTTTCTTTGTAACAGTTTAATAGTCTTTATTGTCATTTTAGTCGCTTTAATCTTTGTTTGAAAAATTACTAACTCCAAACCTCAGAGAACAATGCAGATATTCAGAGCCCCCTGACTAACAACAGTTTAGTTCAGTCGCGTGAAACAGTGAATATCTCTCAGTGAGTAAGGTAATGGCTGCTCTCCAGCAGACAGTGGTGCAGTGGTGAATTAGTGCAGAGATGCTGCAGAATATGAACTTTCTGCAGATCCTAGTTAGCATTCAAGTGTTGACTCTTTTTCTGTTTGCTATCATAGTGTACTGTAACTAGTGAAATGGCACAGTACTACATTTCACATCTGATGTTTAAACCTAATCACAATCATCCTCAAGTCATTCAAAACCCACATACTGTACTCTATGCTTTTTTTCATGAAATCTAATAGTCCGAAATTGAGCAGAATGTCCAGTCTTCTATTTTCTATACAACTAACACTATACAGTGACGTATACTTGGAAGCTACAGCTTAAAAAGTCACCATCAGAAATTCATACACTATATGCTACAAGTGTGAAAGAATATTGAGACATCAGTGATTGGCAAATTTGTTCAAATTGTGTAGTTTTATAAATGTTAAAACTGATGCCTTAAACATATTTGAGCTGTTTGCCTACTTAAAGGAATAGTTCATCCAAAAATGAAAATTACCCAATATTTTACTCATCTCCCAAGCCATTCTAGGTGTGTATGACTTTCTTCTTTCAGACAAAAACAGTCTGAGTTTTTAAAACATTTGTCCTGGCTCTTCCAGACTTGATAATGCTGGTGGATAGTGGTCATTATTTTGAAGCTCCTTAAAAACAGATATATCCATTACAAAACTAACCTATATAGCTTGGAGGGCTACAAATGCGGCTTAAGTCATACGTTGAGTCAGAGGTCAGCCAAGAAGCCAGTATCAACTCTCTCCATCTTTTGCGAATGCGCATACAGCCATTGCTGTTGCTTCAAAAGACATGTGTTCACTGGCTAGAGGTGTATAGGTTAATTTAATGATGGATATATGCAATTTATGGAACTTCAGAATAATGGCCACTATCCACCAGCATTACCAAGCCTGAAAATAAAATAAAAATAATTCATATACTCATATATAGACAGAAATGTACTCAATCAAACCATCTCCTCTTTGTTTCTGATCCTATGAAGCGTGCCTAATTTTAACTACAAAATGGTTTATAAATTCTGTTTTCATCTAAACAGTGATAACACTGACTTCCCGTTTACATTTAAGTCATATACACCTAGGATGTGGGTGAGTAAAATATGGTGTAATTATAATTTTTGGGAGAACTATCTCTTTATGTTTAGTTAATCTGTTGTATTTGGTTGTATGAGCAGAACTGTTGTTTCAAGTTAGTGACATACACATACCTTGATATTAACAATCCTTCTCCATAACTGTGGTTGCAGGCATTATTCAAGAAATTTACTTTTGTTATATGTTCATGCATGCAGACTTTATTTCATACGTTTCTGCCTGTACAGGGCAATTTAGTTCATTATAGTTTCACAGTCTGTTGGCTTTATTACCCAACTAAAGTCAGACTATTCATCCTGATTAAAATCTATGAATTATACCCAAGGGGCAATTAGTATTCTATAGAAAGAAGACAATGGAAAATTGCTGCATCACACAATTAGAGTAATGGATGGTGTTGTGAACACTTTGTGTGTTGCCTCTTCCTTTACTTTCGTCTTAGATCCAGGAGCCCATCTTCACCTATTAATCTGTGGCTGATTTATCTACTACATCTTATTATAACCCTTTTGCCATTCCCTTTCTCCGTCCACCCTCTCTCTTTATTTTCTTTATCTGTCCCTTTTTGTGCATTGGTGACTTGGAGACGCTGAGCTTGGCTAAACTGCAGTGAAATCACACTCTGCAGAGATTACAAGACCTGCACAGCCTTTCAACGTGTGCGAGAGAGAAAAAGGGAGATATATACACACACACTTTACAGAGAACATTTGCTTAACATAATCCTGCCTTTCTGACTCTATTTTCCCAAACCTTTTATTCTCTTTTATTTCTCTGTTTAATGCTTTCTTTAAAATTCTATTGCCCAGATATTCAGCAACTGAATATAAATCATACTGCTGTAATCATTTCAGCTTTGTCGCTCCATACACCCAGATGGTTTATAAGGCACAGATCCTAAAGGCAAATGGACAATAGAAAAATAACAACAGTCCAGGTAGTAAAAAGTTGTTTCATTTGTGAGTTATTCATCTTATGGGGGTGATTCATTTTTTAAAAGACCTGAATAAATGAGCACTTGTGCTTTCCTCTGGGTCTACTGTCCACAAGAATTAAAAGGGAGAATCTTGACCATTAGGACTGAGAGCTCACTCAACAAGGAGTGTCGCCTCATCCTATGCATTGGCTCATGGCGCCTCTTTAGCAAATATCTGTAGGGCTGTGGGCTGGGCGACACCAAACACCTTTGCCAGGTTTTACGACCTCTGCGAAGAGGCAGTGCTTCTCGCGTCCTCACTGAGGACAGCAGGTGAGCGAGGGGACCGACTGGTGCCGGCTTGCTGCGCCACTCCTACAGGATCCATGCGCTTAAAATATCTCAGTGTTCTCTTAACTGTGCGTAACCTAAGTCCTCCCTGCCCCACAGTCGGACCTAGAGCGGAGTAGCTCTGGCTGTGCTACCTCAGGGTCTCCTTCGCCCAGTAGGTGTGGCAAAAAATCTCAATATTCCACAGTCTGCCAGAAGGCTTTGTTTGCCTTCAGTTATATCCATAATCTTATCGATGTATTGCATTCTCTTATTCCACTTACGAGAACTGTGTGTACGAGAACAGAGCCGTAGATCACTGAGAAGCTGCGCCATTGAACATTTATAAACTGGCGCTGCATTAAAAAACAGCTGATGAAGATTTGGCGCTAATCAAAGAACCGGCTTTACTGATGAGATGCGCATAATATATCGTACGATACATATCGTGCAGCCCTATTTTATATGAAACTGATGTCCACACCGTCAGTTATGTTTTTAGAGCAGAGCAAAACATCTGATATATCAAAAGAGATCTGTGCATAATCCAGCTTGTTAAACCTGCCACTGTATATGATATAATTAATAATATTCCAGAGGAAGAAAAGAAAAATCCAACTATTAAAAGTCAAAACCATTTCTGTAAACCTTTGCATACTCAGACAGCACTTTTTAAAATAAGTAATAGACTGTTTATTTAATGAGTAGCCTCTTTATATATTGATTAAAAAATAAAATTATTTGCACAAAATAAATTTGATTTAAAATGTTGCCATGTCAAGTAATATTAAAGGAGAATGTGATATTTTCCTGCCGAGGCGGATAAATGAAATTAGGAATAATTAATCTGCTAGTGGGCGATTATACTAATGAGCGTCAATGGGTACCGGCTGTGCTGACACTCAGCGTGCTCTTCCCGAAACTATGTTAAAACATCCCTTAAAATTTTGTAATTGAATTGTGAAACCAAGATTCACACAGATATCTCAAATATAAACAAAAAGCATAAAAACTTTAATGTTGTTTAAGATTTAAAGTTGTATAGATGTATTTGCACAGGAGAAGAATTGGGGTAAAAAAAGTAGATCAAGAATCGTTTTGGAATTGGATTGTGACTCCCAGAATTGGAATCGGATCGGATCGTGAGGTGCCCTAAGATTCCCACCCCTAATGGACATGGTGTTGGAAATATATGAAATTGAAGGAAAAATTTTGCTGTATTAATATTTTATGTGCTGTAAAATAATCTGCCTGTTCAACTTAAAAATCTTCAACTTAACTTGAACTTTAAAAAGTTCAACTGCTGCCGTAAATTTGTATTTATTTACATATAATTTTTTTGTATTTACAAGTAATTTCAACTTAAAATATATTAAACTGACATAAAAATAAATAACCTGAATCTGATAAAACCTAAAAAGATGAAGTTGAATTTGTTTAAAATATTTTGATGAAAAGTAATATAAAAATGTTACCCCAACTTTTTTTATTTAATTTGTTTTATTATTTATTATGGATTCATTGTTTTTGCATACATTTGATTGGCCATGTTTTCCCTTTCCATACTGGCTGCATTAGTGGAAGAAATTTGACAGTGTAGGTTTCTTTGTTACGGAGACAATATCTTTATGATTCGTTCAACAAGAACTAAACAACTTCTGTTCTGAACTCCCCAGCAGCAACACGACATTACCTATTAGCGTCTGACTATTATGTTTCAGCTATGGCTCCATTTGAATATAATCTGAAATACAGTTTATAAAAAGTAAGTTACTTAATACTTTATTGTAGCTATAAAAGTGATTTTGCATTCAGATTGGTCTGAATAGGCTGTGGCCACAATAACAATAAACTGTAAAAAATGGCTGTGATGAAAAAATTGTTATCAGTAAATTCCATTATCTAAGAACCTTCTATATTTAAAAAGCTGCTTGTTGTGATGGGCTTTGGTTTATCATGTGACTTTCTCATCATCACCTGCATTTGGTGCTTCAGTGTATCATTGTATATCAGTGTATTTCAAAGCTACAAAACAGATTACAGTACTTTAATAACTTGGTATATTAACATTGTATCAGTTAATTAAATTACAGTATTTAACTGTAAATTTAAAACCACAAAACCTAAAACGTTGTTACCATATTTTTTTTACACATTCCGGCAACCACAGCTGCCAGTTTTTATCGTAAATTTTACGGATTTGTTTTTACAGTGTAGGTAGATTAATCTCATCTTTTTGTTATTGTGCATTGCGTTTCTCAGCAACAGTCATTTTTGTGGCATAGAAGTAGTTGTGTATGAGTCTTAGCTTTGTTGAGTTGACAATCAGCCTCACTGGACCCTGCTGAGAAAACATAATCAGCCATAAGTACTTGTCCCCTACAGGCCTACATACAGCAGCACTCCCTGCTGTGTCAACAGCCCCAGTCATCACTAAACTGCTTTCATACAGCTTCACTAACCACTCCACTAACAGACTCACTCTCTATCACCTGTTTAACCGCAGTAAGCTTAAACAGACAACCAGCTTTGATAGCTGGTTAAATACAGACCTTTACTCTACCTGTTGGTGTTTCACTGCATACGCTTAAAGGGACAGTACTGCCAAAAATAATTTACTCTCTCTCATGTTGTTCCAAACCTTTTTTCTGTGTAACATTTTGAATAATGTCCAGTACAAAAAAGCCATGCTTGCTACTCCATCAGTATAATAATGCAAACCTAAAAATATGTAAAGAATTAGTTGATAAATGATGATTAAGCAAGTAATCGCATTTCAGGAGGAGCACGCACGAACGATCGCAGCTGCCACCAATCTCCTATTACTGATAACCCCGCGAATCTCTCCTT
>JAUMHP010000046.1:12386295-12420105 GCA_032361065.1 Enteromius trimaculatus
ATGGTTCAAAACACTAGTATTTACTATAAATTGCTATAGTATTTTTTTATGTGGGTACATCTCCAGAAGAGGGCGCACAATTTTAGGTATCGTTCATATTTGTAATGCTGACAGTCAGAGTTATGCACCAAACTATTCCAAAGGGTTTGTTTAAAACTGTAATATTAATGCTTGCTTTTGCAAGCACAACTAATAATGAATGAAATATAAATGGAAATAAGATCGAGCTGCATGCTGTGCACTGTGTGTACTATTTGGGTAATTCACTGCCTATGTAGTCAGCTCTCTTTTAAAGCAACATGAAAAACAAAGCTTTTTTTTTAGGAATTGATTTGGAGCACTGTATATTTGCAGGACTGTACAACATATCATCTAAGTGGTACAAAAGAGGTTAGACTCACAAGTGATTTCAGTAGAGTTTGGAGTTACTGTAGCATGCTATGCTAACTCTCTTTACTCGAGTACAAATTTTTTATATTTATATAAAAATAGTTATATTTGAATTAACACAGAGGTATTTTAGCCATGATTTTCAGTACTGAATAAACATTAATAAACACTGAATAAACGCAATCACATATTAGCACACCATTTTTACTGTTTTTACCATATTTTTTACCATATATAAAAGTATGAGAATGCAAAAGTATGAGAATGCAAAAGTATTATGCTAGTATGCAATTTTGAAATTCATTCAGCTTCCGGGCATTCTGGGATTTCCTTGCTCGGAAAGAAAATGCTTTAAATTACTGCATCTGAACGCAGCTTGCTAGGTTTTGAAACACAATAAGCAATAAATGTCCTTACAATTGGAAATGTTTCAAGTCATTACAACATTGACTTTTACAGTTTGTATGCGTAAGTGTGTCTTTTTATTAGCATTAAATCCAACTGTGAGTAGAGCCGCTGGCAAGCCAGTGTACAAAATGGTAGGTCTGCTATAGCTGCTGACTCAGTCACCCGTTTCCTCAGTCAATTATGCACATAATCTAGGTAATGAGATTTCCAATGACATGGGTGAAACATTAACCCTCTGGGCTTGCCTGTTGTTGCAATCACAGCTTCATAACTCTCACTTATACTGCAGTGTAGTGTTACCTTCATTATTTACCACAGGTCCTCACAGAGATACGCTAATGAACACACACACACACACACACACACTGATTGCTGTATTTCATCATGCCATATTCCTCTCTCAAAATTCAGGATTTCTTATGTAATATGCATATTCTATGATTTCTTCATAATAGGGCATTAGTTTATATGTGACCCATTATGATGATTTAATTCTACAAGTAGATGAGTTTGTTTTTTATCAGGAATTTACCGTTACCATTACATCATTTGCTCACCAATGGATCCACTGCAGTGAATGGTTGCTGTCAGAATAAGACAAAACAGCTGATAAAAGCATCACCATAATTCACAAGTAATCAACACGGCTATGTCTTGTTAAAGTAATGGATTTGTGCGGATTACTTGTGGATTATGCTATTTGGACTATTTTGGCTGCAATTGGTGAGCAAGTGATGTAATGGTGTCGATTTCTCTAAATATGCTCCTCATCAACTCATTTAAATTTTAAGCAAATATAGAATTTTTGGGTGTACTATTCCTTTAATGGCCACTTTACATTACCATAAGTGAAATACACTTGTGCCTTTCAAAAGGCCATTTCCACTACACTGTTTTACAGCTCAGTGCATAAGACATTACCGGTAAAAGAAGAAAATGGAGAAGAAGAAAAGGAGGCACTTAAAATAAAATGTAATGAGAAAAACACATTTTCAGCCTGGGATACTTTTATTGCGCTCTCTGAGTTCATGACAGTCTTAAAGCTGCTTTACGTGATTGCAGAAACCTTCCTGACACCACTTAAAATTAGAGATGCAGAATAATTTTGGATGGCGTCTTGGATGAGTCCATTTATATATATGCACTCATGAATATTATAACAGAACTAGGCATTCCTGTAGCTCAGTGTGCTCCTGTTTCAGCTTTATCCTGATGTTTTTTGGTTCCATCACCTGGAAAAGACACACCAAAGCTCTTTTGTAATCAATCAGCGTTGGACAAATGAAATGGATGCCTTCACTTAGACCATAATCACTGTGACATGCCAACAGTTACTGATAAATGTTTCTGGTTCAAATCCGACAGTCTTATGGCTTGAAGTGCTACCAGGCAGCCAAGTCCTTTGTCTCTGCTGGATCAATAGCATGAAAAATTGTCTGATGTTTTCCTCAGGCTGGAGTTTCAGCATGGGCTCAGCTTATCAGTTCCACAGCTGGAGGGTGTTTGTGGTGGTGTGCGCTCTCCCCTGCGTCTGTGCCGTGGTGGCCTTAACGTTCATGCCGGAGAGCCCCAGGTTCTACTTAGAGGTAAGGAATGTCTGGACAGATACAAAGTGTATTGAGTTTGAGATAAGAGTATTTTACAAATAGAAAATCCATCTCAGATGTTCGTGGATGCTTTATTGTTAACTGCATGTTTCTTAAAAACATCAGTTTATGACATCTGAAGAAACAGCCTGACTTAAGGGAACACGACTCTCTTTGAAGCTAATGACGCGTGCTTGTCGTGACTCCCTACGCCCCTCTTTTAGGCCTGCCGTGGCAATAGAGGTGGGCGGCTGTCATCTAGCGCTGCGGTTTCCACTTAATCCAGTTAATCTTTCAGGGATTTTTCTATCCTTTCAGGTGGGGAAGCACGACGAGGCCTGGATGATCCTCAAGCAGATTCATGACACAAACATGCGAGCGCGTGGACAGCCCGAGAAAGTCTTCACCGTGAGTCGATTCCCTCACCGCGCTAACTTTAAGCTGCTTAGAGCACCAACCATGCTTTAAAATTGCATAAATTCATACATGATTGTGTCATCCTGCTCTGTATGTGGGCTTCAAGGATGTTTCTGCTGTCATTTACTGAGCTGCTTGGTGAGCAGCCTAGTGATGAAGATCGAGCTGTCAACCAAATTGGAAACACTTATGAGATATTCTCTCTCTACTGAATATACTGAACATGTCAGATTTAAAAAAATACACACATTTCATTTCATTGCATTACATAACAAAAACAAAAATATACTGCCCATATGAGTGAACCAAATCCAAAATCTTTTCTTAAGACCTTTCACCAATTTACACTTGAGTCTAAGTAATAAATAAGATCTAAGTAATAAATCAGGATTGGGAACTGAGGCTTTCAGTGTAAACCTAACTGTAGTAACTGTAAGTTTCTTCTCGTAGGTGAACAGAATTAAGATCCCAAAGCAGATTGATGAGTTTGTCGAGATGCAGACCGAATCTGGCAACCTTTTCTCAAGAGTGATCTTCAGAGTGAAGACTGAGCTTCATGGGGTGAGTTTCATGATGTGTAACCGTTCAGAAATGATATCTTCCATGTAATCATTAGCATACTGTAAATTACAGAAAATATGTAATTTCTTTCTTTAGGATTTAAACAAAAGTGATTAAAACTCCCTTTTCTGTCCTTCCAGATTTGGCTGAACTTCTTGAAGTGTTTTAATTATCCAGTGAAAGACAGTACAGTCAAACTTGCTATTGTGTGGCTCACACTGTCATTTGGGTAAGATCTTGATCTCTATCTCTGCCTTCCTTCTTTCTGTCTTTCATGTCATTAAAGAGCTCAATACTTCTGCAGGTATTACGGTTTATCCGTGTGGTTCCCTGACGTCATCAAACATCTTCAGGCCGATGAATACGCCTCCAAAGTACAAAGGCATAACAATGAGCGCATTGAAGACTTCACCTTCAATTTCACCCTTGAGAACCAGATACACACCAATAGCTTATTTATCAATGACAGGTGACTTAATGAAACTGTAACAGTAATCTTCTTCTTATTATACTAATTCTTATTCTGTGTGTGCATATTATTAAGGATTATAAATCCTTTTCTTTATTCGTTCCTCAGGTTCATAGGTATGAAATTCAAGTCTGTCACTTTCATCAATACCACCTTTCAGAGCTGCTTTTTCGAGGATGTGACATCAGTGGGATCTTTCTTTCGAAACGGCACATTTATAGAGGCTGTCTTCTATAACACTGGTAAAATGATCTTTATATCAATTAACCATTTAACTCAAAACAGACCACTTTTTCAACATTTTGTTACTTTGCTGCATGTCTGCGCGCATACTTAACCATCCCTTTCAGCTGTGTTTAAATCTTGTTCATTTATTCACTTGACAGATATTGACGACACCAAACTTATAAACACAGATGTGGTAAATAGCACATTTTACCACAACAAGACAGGCTGTCAAATGACGTTTGAAGATGATTATAGTGCATACTGGGTCTACTTCGTCAATTTCTTGGGAACACTGGCTGTTCTGCCTGGCAACATTGTATCTGCGCTCCTCATGGACAAAATTGGCCGCTTGTCTATGTTAGGTGAGACAGATATTTGATTTTTATGCAGGTTGTACCACTTTGCAGATAGATTTGAGATTGATACTTTTTGTTATGTGTGAAAGAATAGCTTGACGTAAATATTCTGTGTTTCGTCAGGGTTTTCCATGATTCTGTCTGGTATCAGCTGCTTCTTCCTGTGGTTTGGCACCAGTGAGTCGATGATGATTGGGATGCTGTGCTTGTACAATGGGCTGAGTATCTCCGCCTGGAACTCCCTGGATGTTGTGACAGTAGAGCTGTACCCTACGGACAGAAGGTGGGTTTGTACTCATACATTATAAAATATGCTACCAGACATGCAACAAAGCTGTTTAACGATCCCAAACCCCATTAAATATCAATGTAACACTAACTTTCTACCTTTATTCTCTTCCATCCTCCCTCCCTCCACTTCTCTCTTTCAGAGGAACTGGATTTGGCTTCTGTAATGCCTTGTGCAAACTAGCCGCTGTGATGGGAAATTTAATTTTTGGATCCTTAGTGGGCATCACCAAAGCCATCCCCATTCTTCTAGCCTCTTCAGTGCTTGTAGGGGGAGGTCTGGTGGCACTGCGACTGCCTGACACCAGGTCAAATGTCCTCATGTAACCTTTGTGTCGGAGGTCTGGAGAACCTTAAAAAGCTTGACTTAACCCTCATTCCTCATTGTTGTACACTGTGTACTTTTTATTGTGTTCATAACAAGATACTTCTCAATTAGGCATCATCACATCTTGACAATCTTTAGACATTTTTTTTTTTTTGCAATAATAAAATTCTACACCTTCATACTGTACAGTTCATTTTACCAGTGTTTCCTTGTGGCATTGCAGAGGTTTATAATGGCCCAGGAATGAACGTGAGCGTAAATATTAATGTCTCCTTATTAAGACTTGTGCAAAACAACCTGTTAATGAGCAACCCAAACCTGCTGCAAATATGCAGAGAGGATAATCAGACACGCCGAAAGCTCAGCACAGCTGCATCACAGCTGGCTGACTGAATCCTGAGAATTACTAAATAGATGAGAGACTACTGCTAGAGTTCTACTGGTAAACAACTCTTTATTCAGTTATTAGTTTCAGGATTTGACTATACATAGTGCAAACATCATCCACACTTTCTCATTTTTCCCCACTTTCTTTTTTTTTTTTTTTTACATATGTACTTGCGTCCAAAAAAAAAAAAATCCTATTTTGTGCTCTGCAGTATATTTTGTCCATAAGCTTTTTATTGCAAGCCTGTTTATTTCATATACACAGTCGTGTGTTATCAAACTTGTTCTGCCACTTTGTCAAACAGCGAATGGCCTTTTGAAACTGTGCCTCTCCTACATAAGATCATCATCATGTATGAATTGAGGAATTGAGAATTGAGGTGGCTGCTGTATTTAATATCATAGAGTGTTTATCTGCCAGGGTCGATCATGCAAACCGTCTTACAATCTGACAGAAAGGACTGATGACAATCAGAAAATCATGTCCCAGAAAAGCTTCTTTTATGTACAGTGTCAAAGACTCATCTTGTTGACACGACAGGTTTGTTGGTGCAGAGGGAATTTAGAGGGCCTGCCTCAACATATGGGGTCTACAATCTGTGGAGAGGGCAAGAGAGTGTTTGATAACCATATGACACCTGATTCATTTCGAAGTATCATTTCCAAGCCAAGTGAAGAGAATTCTGTTTTAGTTGCTTGTACAAAAGGACCTAAAAATAAATATAGATTTACATACACTACCATTTAAAGGTTTGGGGTTAAACTTTTAGTTTAATACATTACAGGTAATATGGATTCATTAAATTAAGTAAAGACACAATGTTAAAAAAATGTATCTCAAATATGTGCTGTCCTTTTGAACTTACTATTCATCAAAGGATCCTGAAAAAAAAGCAGTACAACTATTTTTAACATTGATATAAATAAGAAATATTTCTGGAGCACTAAATGGCCATATAAGAATAATTACATCACATTGAAAATTCTGCTTTCATAACACATAATGTCTATTTTGATGGATTAGCTTTTACAATCAGTGCCAAATTCAGTTCTCTGAACAACATAAATCAATAGCGTTACTGTTATCTAGCTTTTGCTATGTTTTGAGAGGTCTACAGTAAGAGATCTTAGTTAAAAAGATTAGAACCTTATATAGGATTGATGTTTTTTATTTGATTTGGCTTCCAAATAACCAAAGTGGCTTAAAGCTGTCTCACTCTCAGCAAAGCTATGCAGTTTCTTGAAGGCGTTATTTATAAATGAGATTATAAATGATCAGCGCTGCACTGTCCTTGATCTAAGCCTGTCTTCATCTGAAAACCTCCTTTGTTTATTTATGCATATGGTTTAGTGTTAACATGCTGTCTGAAATGATGTGTGTGCTTGTGAACAGTACAAACTGTGTGTGTATATATCTGTGTATGGGTAAATGTGTGCTTATCCATGTATATTTTGTACATAGGGGTTACAGTAATCGATTCACATGCTGAATACTGTGTGTAAACATTTTTGGGGACATTTTCGCAGAAACTGTTTACTGTTCATCTGTCATTGCAGCACTGTTCCTAAGAGCCAGTCGTCCTGAGACATCACTGAACAAAACTGCATGTATTAAACTTTTCGGGTCTGTGTGCTCAGCTCTCCAGAGAATGTCGCACTGTTGTGTGTTTTTTGGCAGAAAAATACAGAAGAATAAAGCTGTCATATTTTGTGAAGGTAATAAAGATGTGCTGAAAAGTGTCTGGACCTGTTAATATGAAACAATGCTTATTAGAAGAAAACACGCACAGACTGAACTGGAATAATTTGTGAGTAATACTACAAGGTTAAATTGACTGCAAATGTATGTAAACACAGACAATATCAAACACATTTTAAGTAGCCTATTTATAAAGGATTGCCAAATTTTAATTTGACGTAACTGACCTAAAATGAGTTGTATTTGATGAGGCTGATGTTTAGAGGTGGTGAAAAAGGTGCAGTATATAATAAGCTAGCGGTTGAAATGGGTACTGCGAAACCAAAGGCATTCCGCACCGGAAGTCAAGTTTTTTAGAGAAACGGCTATGGAAGCATAACGTGATTCCTTGACAGCAATAAGCTGTGTCTTTCGACAACTGGAAGTGGGCAGGATCGTACAGCTTAAAGGTGCACTATGTAATATCTCCAGCAGTTGAAATTGTTACTGCAATTACAGCAAATATACAAACAGGTAGAACAGGTACCTTTTAAAATATTTGCCTCGTTTTTGTAAACACTAAACATCCATGTCTGTCATGACAGCTTAAGATTGCAAGGTAAATAGCCTAGCCTGGAATAACCCTAACCCTAACTCTATTAAATAATAGGCTACTTCTACATGTCTTAAAAAACAGAATATTAATGAGCTGCTTGTTGTTGAGGAACCTCGTTATCACACTACCTGAAACAACATATCTTAACAGAGTGATTTAACACAGACTACACTAGATATCACACATAAAGAAACACGTTTTGTCAACAATGAGAGCAAATTTCCCCCACTTTAACCCTATATCATTTTTTTTGGTAAACGTAGTACAACACTGACATCTACAGGGGGTGTGTTGCCTGCACCTAATTCGTGACGCTTTTATTCTTGGAAACGTGTATAAAGTATAGTAAAATATAGGATCTATGAAATATGATACCAGTCAAATACTTTGTATTGGGCCAGATGGACAGTAGGCTATAGGAAATGTTGAAACGTTAAATTCATGAATTTATATTTTGTTAAAATAAATGTTATCTTTATTTAAATTAATTTTTAATAACTGTTTTTTTCCTGACCACTAGGCTTATTAATTGATTGTTCCTTTTATTGATTGAGCATTAAGTTACGTTTTAGTATTTCAGAAATCACACTTTTGAAGTTACACTAAAATGTCTACATTTCATTGCATTAAATATACCTGCACAAAAAGGCTTGTGCTTTTAACCAGAACTATTTATTATAAGTAGGGTACTTTTTTTTTTCACTATTTTGCAATTAGGCTTGGCTAATTTTATTATTAGCAATGTGACTTTCAGTCAGTCAGTCCACTTGAAGGTTTTCCTATTGTTTTATCTATTGTCCATTATTTCAAAACCTATAATTTATTTAGGCTATTTATTTATAATTTGTTTGTGTTGTTTAGGCTAATAAAATGTAATTCAAAGCCTAACACTTTAAAAAAAACAAAACGTCAAAGCCACAAGTGAAGATTATTTTCTAATAACAGAATCGCCCTGACTACGTTAGTTTACACAACAAAGCGACAATATGTTTTAATGGTCAGATCAGGTAAAAATACATCAACTGCACCGTCAGTGTGCCGCGGGTGAGGTCGGGGTGGCGTCACGCGCCAGCAGGTGGAGCCGCGTCATTCAGTCAGTGTCAGCGGAGCTTCAGCGCGAGCTTTCATCAGGTTGACAGGCAAAGCAAGAGCCGTAGTAACCGAAAGCGCTTCAATGCAAATGGGCTCGCCGTTTAACTGGGAACCAAGGCTATGACAACAGGAGCGAAATTAGTTTTGCTCGCTTGAGAAAGAAGTCTGAAGCAAGTGTAAGAAAGTCCGAGTGCAGTTTATGGTGGAGGCTCAGTAGAGTTTCAGAGGAAGCAGGATGTACCATGAAGACGGCGCAAACTCCCTCAGACCTCGATATGGATGTAAGTAGAGCCACTACACCTCATGTCAGTTAAGAGACTACTCTTGAAACATGAAACTAAATAAGTGTTGATTGAATTTGAATGCACTGTAGTGCCTCAGACAGTTGATCAGCAAGAGTAGCTGTAACATCTATGATGAGCTGAGTAGGTGGTTAGATTGGTGTGCACATGTAGCCTACGTGCATAATATTGAGGAAATGTAATACATATGTAATATTATATATAAATATACAATATTTGTAAGCACACTGATTCTGACCTGATGCTTTAAAATAAGTTCGATATGAGCTCGTGTATTAAAATTTTTAATAATATTTTTGACTTTGATAAAGCCAGTTAACTTTTAGGTTACCTGCACAATCATTTTTAGAATAACGTTACATGGCATGTGCGTCTGAAGCTAATATTCCTGATTTACCAGCCTTTCACTAGTGTTATTTAACATTATTATAAAAACATTCAAGGTGTTATAGAGCCATAATACATCGTACAAATTTGCTATATTAACTCTTTTGTCTATCCAGTGCTAGATCCCTGAACTTTCTCTGCCATGTCCTTATTTTATGTTGCCCCAGAAAGATATTTGTGTATTCTTGGTATTAGATCTCATGCTGTGGTCTGAGCAAAGAGAAGCACCATGATAGTTTTCTCCAGTTAAACATTACCTCTGCCCTTTGTAAAATCACCTGACAGTCTGTACAGTCCAGATATTTGAGGAATTCTGTTAAAGCAGTTTATCTGTGTGGATTTTATTAAACACACATTGCACCATGCTGGTAGACACTGTGTTTTACTGTCTATATCTAGAATGATGAAGAATGTTTAATATACTGTTTGCATAGCAGCAGACATTTGATTCTGGCATAAACAGCTAGTTGGTTAACTACATCATATCAAATCAAGATTAAGAGATGAACTAGCTAAGTAACTTTTTGTCAGCTCATTATATGTAGTTTACTTAACTCTTTGTAAACACTGGCACTGAGATCACATTCCAGCTCAACTGCTGACTAGGCCAGTGGTTTTATGCTGCTGATTTATTTAGGGTGTTTACTTGAGCCTTTTTGTTATTGATTGCTTTTTATATTTACAAAAATATGTTTTTTGGAACTGGGACAACATATCTGATGTGGAAGTTAATTCCAAATGCTAATACGACTATACCCTGGGTCTTACGCTGTTTGCTTGAAGGTACCCCCCCAAAAAAGTTGGACCAAAGTCTGCATCACAGCAGACTTCTAACACATTTATTTAAGAAGAGAAATAAGCTTGAAAGCAAGCATACAGGGCATTACACCATAACATGCAAGGAGGACTAAAATGCTGCATCTTATTGTCATATGAGGTAGCTGTGGGGTCATACTGATATGAGAGATTGGATGGCCGCAGTTTACTGACAGACATTCTCTTCACAACCACTATAAGTGTGGTGCCGTTGCTGACACAGTTTACGTTACTGTTCAAGTCAAGTCAAGCTTTAACATTGGGGTTGGTAAGATGTTTTCAAAGGAAGTCTCTTATGCTCATCAAGGCTGCATTTATTTGATAAAAATACAATAAAAACAGTAATATTGCTACGGTATAAAATAACTTTGACTTTTTTTTTAAAAGATTTTTAAACATAATTTATTCCTGAAGGCAAATCTGAATTTTCAACAGCCAGTACTCTAGTCTTTGTTATCACATGATCCTTCAAAAACCAAGAAACATTTCTTAATATCAGTGTAAAAGTCTTTACTGTGGCTTTTGATCAATTCAGTGCATCCCTGCTGAATAAAGGACCCCAATCTTATGTACGGAAATGTGCATCTGTTACTAATGTTGCCACATCAGATCTTAGTCAACAGGCGAAATCTACCCATTGATGTTTCCACAAATGGCTGTTGCACTGCAGGTTGCTGATGAGTCTTTAATCGTTTTTAATATTTTTAATGCAGAGCCACTTTAATGAGAACCCACTTTTGTTGCCATGTTTTCAAAATATTGAGTTTATTGTGTGTGGGACAGATTGAGGTGATAAGGCTGACCTACGTACTGTAATGAAACCCCACAGAGGTTAACTGGCAAGCCTGAGCCTGTGCGTTAGGGTGAGAAATTTGCAGTGCTGTTTGCCATTACAGAATTGAATCTCATTTAGTCGAACAAAGGCCAGCATGGGATTGTGTGTCAGCAAGCTTAATTATTACTAGATGAGTGAGGATTGTGAAAACACTTGGTAGTTGGACACAGTCTTGTGCTCTGTCTGATTTTATCACATGTAAAAATGTACTTCTCATTTCATGTCAGAGCATCACACGTTTAACTTTAGTTTTTTTTTTTTTTTTTTTACTGCGCTGGTTTTTGTTGTCAAGCCGCTGCCTTGTTCTTGTGAAAGTGGATGTGACCTACTTTAACAAGACTCATAATAAGTGTCATATTTTACTATTTTATTGATGTTTCATCTGGGCTCCACCAGGCTTTGGTGATGCATTGTATATTTCAGTCAAGGGATAGGCAATTGTGTAATCAAATAACTTATTAAACCAAGTGACGTGAGTGCAGCTACATCTGCAAGTATACTGTTCTCAGAATCAATCATGAGCTCTGTGGTAAACACTACAGATTGTGAATGTGAGTGCTGCTTTCATAGATGGTGTTTTGATGGTTAATGTGAGATGTGGTTGGCAGTTGATCTGTACTCTAGCATGTCGTATTGACGTGTTAAGTCACGGCATGTTGATCATCTTGCACAATATCCGCTTTGAATAGTTTTTGTTATAAATTTAAAATAGGTTACACATGCAAAATCCGGCCCTGGTTTTACCTTGGACCGAAGATGATTGTGATGGTTGCGTCATGTGATTGGTGAGTGTGTTTACAGTAAGTGGCAACAGCAGCTCCATGCTATTTAAATAAATAATTAAATAATAAGATATGTCTAATAAATTAATTATGCCCTTATAACATTTAGCTTCAGTCACATTTAAAAATGTTTAAATGTTTCAGCATTATATAAATTGAGATTAAATGACATTTATTATTCACATAAAGAAATGTAGCAGAAACACTTTTTTAGTGCAAAACATTTTACAAATATACTCTACTATTCTTATTTGAGGGCAGTAAAGATGTTCTTTTTGTAATAAATTAGTGCTTTTATTCAGCAGGGATGCGTTCATTTGATTAAAGTGACAGTAAACATTTTTTTTTCAAATAAAATAATTGTATAAAAGATTTGTGTTTCAGATAAATGCAGTTCTGTTAAACCTTTTGTTCATCAAATAATCCAGAAAAAGTTTTTTCACAAATATATTAACACTTAACTGCTTACCCTGTCATTTACTACCCTCTCCCTCCTTTATCTCTTAAATTATGATATTAACCTTCTTAGTATCCCTTAGTCTATACATTATAAACTATATAACCAAAAAAAAGTACAATTATAAAACAGTGTCTGTTACCTGATTAATTTCCTGTAAAAAGTGTTGGGTTGATTGCGATCTGAAGTATAATTAACAATAATTAAATATCTGATGGTTCAATTTACATTTATTCCTCTGCACTACACTGATGTTTGACTCATAACTAACGCAGACAAAAAAACTGAAGAATATAATCAGCAAAAATTGCACTGGATTGGCTTTACTGCAGAGCAAGTACTGTATGCAATGAAAAATAAGTGTCATTTGATGCGGAATGTGGTGAAGCTGTCAAAGATCAAAATAAAGATTTTAAAGTAATTGAAAAAACAGATGTTATTTGTAGTTAATGTGATAGAACACCTTTGTAAGAGTCCACATCCACTGTGATCACTTTGGGACAAGTTATTTAAAGGTTGTTGCATTGTGTTAAAAAAAAAAAAAAAACATTAGCATATTTAGTTATGGGAAGCACTGTAGTATCAGTTGTTTGCAGATGTTTCTTGATTTTGATAATTGTATCTAATGTATTCCACATGTGAACTAAATGCCCAAAATCTTTTTGAGCAAATGGAGAGTTAATGGCATGTCATCAGTTGTTTCTTTGACCCAATTACATCAAATGACTCAAATGAAATCACTTCTTGTGAGCAGCTTAAGACATATGCTTGGTGATTTCAGCTCTACTTCAGCTCTACTCTACCAGAAATAAAGCCATTGCGTTGAACTTGGCAGTCTTGTGAAGATGTGGCAGAGAAGTAATGTAGCAGCAATCACATAAAGGTCATCCACAAACTAATGTAACATGACGTAGCAGTGTTGTCTTCTGATGATTTTACAGTACCGATGACATCGATGAAAGAGATGCTGATTATGTACTGTATATTGTGTAAAATTACTCAAGCATACACGCACATTCAGTGTTTTATCTGGTTGATCTTAGAAGTGTGCTGTGTTTCACATTCACTTCATTTCTTCTTCTTAAATGGCACTTTTTCCAGTTCATGCTCTTGAAAAGCGATTTCAGTGTGACTTTAAATCAACAGCAGTCTGAAACACATAGAGTCTGAGTAAAATATAGTTAAAAGAACGGAACTTGGCTATACGCTGCGTTCTGATGTGTTATACCAACATTATGGAAAAATCAGCTCTGTTCTTGATATTGGGTGTTGCGTTCTCCAACTGTTATTTTCCTTTGTTTATCCTACAGCCATTGTGGACGATGAGAGGCTGTCGGCAGAAGAAATGGATGAGAGGAGGAGGAAGAATATTGCTTATGAATACCTTTGTCACCTAGAGGAAGCCAAACGGTGAGTCAAAATATATATATTTCACCCAAATGCTGAGGGTCCTTTTCATTAACAAGGTTGAAGACCCCTTATGAATAATTCAGAGGTGATCCTGCCTAGCATGTGGCTGTGCTCACAGTGTGATAACTTATCAGTATAATGTGATAATGTAGTCTATTTGTGATCAGTCAATATTGTTTTTGCCAGAGTGGCAAACTAAATAAGCATACAAACCATTCACAGGAAGGTGAAAATGTTGGCCCACAGTAGGGCTGGGCAATATATGACACGATATATTTATGTGCATCTCGTCAGTAAATCTCCATCACTTGTTTTCAAATGTAGCGGCAGTTAATACACAGAGCCATAGATCACTGACAAGCTATGCAATATCGTGTTCAGTATCGCAAGTGAATCACCCGCAAAACTGAACGTGATATTGTGTAGCTTGTCAGTGATCTACGGCTCTGCGTATTAACTGCTGCTCCATTTGAAAACAGGTGATGGAGATTTGCCGCTAATCAAAGAACCAGCTTTACCGATCAGATGCACATGAACATGTCGTTTATGAAATAATGTGTGCATGTGTGTAAAACAACAAACTGACGATTTATGTATAATCATGTATAATTGTATGCATTGTTGTGATTAGCTAGATTAGTGAATAGTTGTAGCTGCGATAATAACGTAGCTGCAAAAATAGTTGCCTGCTGCAACTGAAATTAATACATCTTTATCATGACTAGATAGACAATTCTCTGAGTGGGCAAAGCAGAGAAAGGGGAGATAACCTATCCCCGTATGACGACATAAAGGGAAGATTCCAGATTGGACCATCTTTGGTTTCATTTTCTCAAAGGCGAAGCAGGATACCCACGACTCGGTTTACACCTTTCGCCATTTCTAGCCACTAGGGGACCAAAGGCAGGCTAGGAAAGCTCATATTAATGTTAAAAAAACATTTCAGAAATCATGAAATAAATCAGAATGAAAGAATTCAGAAATCTTTCATGAATAGAATGCTAAAAAAACGCATTAATTAGAAATCTTTTGTAACATTATAAATGCCTTTACTGTCACTTTTGAACAATGTATGTTTGCTGGATAAAAATATTACTGTATTTAAAAAAAAAAAAAAAAAACTTATTGACCCCAAACATTTGAACAGTAGTGTATCTTCAGATTATAAACCAAGCATATTGTGTGCATGGCTAGAACATTTTTGCAGTTGTGAGGGCTGGGTCTCATTTTGCTGTTAAGCATAGAGCAGTTAAAAGCATCAGCAGTCATTTGTATCACTGGGAACTCGACCCACATCTGATGAAAGCATGGAAGAATGTGAGGGAGTATTGAAGTGTGCATTGTTCTGAGATGAGGACATTTTTTTCACTTCTCAACACAATAGTTCAAAATTCTGTGCAGTCCATCTAATGACACAATGATAAAGTTGTAAAATCAGAGTGAAGTGTGCAAGTTAATGAATTAATGAATCAGTTATTACACATCCTGATCCTCCTGGCAGCATAGTCCCGACTTTGCTGCAAATCCTCTGTTCTGGGAATCCTGTCGTGTTGGATCAGGATTATGAGGCTGGTCACTAATCTTTTTGTTAGCAAGGGAGTAACTTGTCATCTTTGTGTTTGACTCAGACCTCAGAAGTCACAGGTAGAGGCACACAGGTCACACTAAATAGCTGAAGCTTACTGAGCAGGATTTTAACAATCAAAACAAGTCCTGTAAAGAGCTTGCTAGCAGTTTCGGTTTTAAAATCAATAGTAAATATAATTTCTTTATTTTTTATGACCAAAACGTGATGTCTTATTATTTTCTACTCGGCGTGTATTAAAACGATTTCGGAAGCTTCATGTAACAAAAAACACATCAAATAGAGAATACTAATAATATTTCACAGTAGTGCTGCTTTTTTATTACTGTATTTTTTATACAAATTTGCAGCTGACAAACATACCCCCCCCCCACCCTTTCAACACTGTGAAGGAAACTTTGTACCCGCCGACTTAAGCAAACAGAACTTGTTATTTTAGATAGGGGGACCTAGTTGTGAAACTTTTTCCATTTCTAATTTTGTCATTTTGTGTTGCCCTAAAGCTCATTAGTCACAAGAGCAGTGTGTGAGCAACATGTCTGATGCGTCCAAGGATATTTTGGTTAAGATTTTAATTGGACTTTATTGACGACTTTAGCTTTAGGGGTGAACCTTCATGCTTAGTCTTTTATTTATTTATTTATTTTTGTATGACTCAAATCGTAGAAATTGACCAGTTTTTAAAACAGCTATATGTTCTTGTGATATTGGTTTGGTCCATTTTCTCTTGCTTATCTTTCCAGCTGCCCTGCTGTCACCCCCTCAGTAGGCAGCACACAGACCTTGTTAACAGCAAGTAATGGTTTTCTATTCAGTTGCATGTCAGACACATACAGTCAGATAAATAGGTGAAAAGTCATAAAATATGACGTTGACCTCTTTGCCTCAGTCCTATTCGTCTGACAGTAAACTGCCAGAACCAATAGATATTTTTGGCCCATTGCTTTTTTCCTTCCCCAGCTGAAGCAATAATTTCCCACAGTGTGTTCCCTCGGTGCAGTTCTGCTGTCAGAACATTCACCTCAGTACCAGTAATGCTGTTTTTTTTCTTTTAACATTATGTAAAACTGTTAAAGTAACTTATTAGTCAAAGCTATTTTATATGAGTCATGGTCAGTCTGGAGGAAAGTTTTGAATGTTTCTTTCAGTTTAAACCCCTGCAGCCTAACAATCACAGGAAAGCGCTGCTTGAGGGCAGTAAACAGTCCGATCTCTCATAGACAGTGTAACAGACGGCTGCATTGTTGGCAGAGAGCAGGGGGAACAGGGAGAGGTGTGCACAGCGGCGGATAGTCTTCTTCTGATCAGATCTACCACCCTTCATTTTTTCTCATTAAAGTGATGGTTTACACAAAAATGTAATAATTTACTAGAATTCATGTCATTCCAAATCTGAGTTTCTTCCTTCTTTGGGAGACAAAAGAAGGTATTTTATTGAATGTTGGTAACTAAACAGTTTCAGTTCCCATATAGTTAAAATTAATCAATATGAAACTGTTTGGTTACCAATGTTTTTTCTTAATATATGCCAAGTTCTGTCATGAAACAGGCTAATGGTTCCTTAAAGGTGCTCTATGCGATGTTGCAGGATTTTAGCTCGATTTCATTTTTATCTCAAACCGTATGCATCACCCCTTGATCGTCTCGCTGTCTGCCCTCTGAATACATTGGGAAAAATCCGGTCTCGAACAAACAACAAAACACAACAAAAACAAACTTTGGCCAACCAATCGGCAAGAAGAGGTGGCATTTCCTCTTCTTGCCGATTGGTTGGCCGAAGTTTGTTTTTGTTGTGGTGAACATCCTGTGCCCATAGTGTTTTTTTCGGTATTGCAGCCTCTGTGTTGTCTTTGGAGACCAGGTTTTTTCCCAGTGTATTCAGAGGGCAGACAGCAAGACGATCGAGGGGTTATGCATACGTTTTGAGATAAAAATGAAATCGAGCTAAAATCCGTCAACATCGCATAGAGCACCTTTAATGTAAAGTGATAATATTAACAGCTTTAAACTGTTGCTTGCAGTACGCTTTCGTAGTTCCTCTGAAACCCTCCACTTTCCCCAGCTACACCTGTGTACATCTGCAGAAGTATATGTGCCATAACCTATACCTGAATGCAGAGAAGAAACTGCTGTATGTTAAAAGTGAATAATAACACACAACATATGTAATTAACCATTCAATGTTTGCATTTAGGGAAGGAAATGTTGTAGCCTACCTCTTTATTTTTATACAACAAACATGCTGAGTCACCTCTTGATGAACTGAAGTAAAACCATTTGAGAACCTCCTCACTGTAGTGTAGTAGATGTTTTACTATTACCAAAATGACCGGAGGGGCATGAAAACGGCTGGAAATTGACTTGTATTTTCCCCTGTCAGCTGCCTTTTTCGTCACAGCTCAATAATGACTACGTTAATCATGGGTGACATATTGAGCTGCAACTAGGCCATATCTGCAGTGGCATGATTAATAGTGGTAATGGTCAACTGAAAAAAATATTATTATTATTTTTGCATTAACATTCATCAGTGCTTTTCATATAAAGTTCAAGACCTTTACATTACTTATTGGACTTTTTATTTGTTTTTTTTGTTTTTTTTTGCTTTTATAGGCACGTTTTATAATGGCCAGTGCTGAGTTTTAGCCTCTTTTACAGCAATAAAAGGCCTTTATTTATTGTTTGACCTAATATACTGTAGTTGGTTTTCCTGCCGTTCTCCTGACATACAGTAAACCTTCATACTAAAACTATGTCACATTGTTGGTAAGATATCAATGATGTGATCTCATGTACTAGTGTGATGTAATGTAGAGGCACTCTAACAGTTGTGCTGTGTCGAAACAGAGCAGGTTTTGTGGGAGGCTGGGGAATTGCTGACACATGTCTGGGCAGAATGTTTTCTTAGCCATTGTCATTTCATCTATGTTGTCTTTAATTAAATCAACCTAAAGAGCTGGATGGGCATGCAAGGAATGTGATCTTATGGTCCATTAGAGAAACGCATCAGATATCAAAGAGGGGATCAGAATCATGATGTAACCCTCTAAGGCATAATAAAAGCCAGTATCTCCGTCTTGATTGTGCTTTACCCTTAAAATGAATTGAGTGTGCCAGTGACCTCACACGTGACCTCTGAATTGACCAACTCTAAACTCTGATTTCATTTCTGTAGGAATGAAGAGACTTAACAAATGATTAACCAAAAGTTTGCGAACAGCAGCATAATATTGATGTTTCACTCAACTCCACATAGTTTAGCTTTCTTCGGTGTTTAGCATGATGTTTCTAAGATCTATCACTGATTATAGACCCTTTTGCTTAAGCATAGATAAGCCATGAATCTGCCAAAGAGAGGAATTATGGATATGGGAATAACGGTTGGTTGGACAGCCCTGAAGGGCCCAAAGCCAGCATTCTTCGCTGGCAAGGGAAGAGATATTCCAGTGTAGGTGCCATGACAATATGGCTTTCTCTAAAAAATGTCAAAGGTCACTTTTGTCAGCTGGTCACTGACTAACAACCAGTTTGAAATGTTGTTTGTTCTCCTGGATGATCCAGGTGAATTTCAATGATTCAGTGATCTGGAAAACTGAGTGGTTAGGTGACTGCATGTTTATTCATTAGGCTAATGAACCAGTTCAAAATAATTTAATCAGGTTATAACTATTTTAGCTATTATTGCACATTTAAACATAGTGAATTGTTTTCTAAAATTATTTATTATATTTTTTTGGAAGGAAAACAATGTTTAATTCAAAATATAGTAGTATATATATAATAGTATATATGAATGTGTTACTTATTCTTACCAAGGCTGCATTCACTTATTTAAGAATACAGTAAGAACACATTTTTTAGATTTTTTGCTGAATAGAAAGTTGGAAAGACACAAAGAACAACCTTTTTTAAAATATAAACCTTTTTTGAAATATACATATTTTACAACAGTGTATAAGGCTTTAGTCTCTCACTTTTGATCAAATGCATCCTTGTTTAATAGTATATTTTAATAGTTTTTATAGTTTCATATTCAAAAGTCTCTTTAAAAAAACCTTTTAAACCCCAAATTTTTGGTCTATAGTGCATATTTATAACATAAAACATATCCTTGATATTAACTGTTTAATCCAGAATAGGCAATATTTAACATTTGGCTTTGACCATTGATGTCCTTGATTTTTTTTTGTTCAGTATTATTTATTCCAAGTCTTTCAACAGGCTGTTAGCATAATGGTTTGCAAAAAATAAGAGAATAAGACACAAACAGGTTGTGGTCCTCTTGTTTTAACTTTTTTGAGGAACTGAGTTTTTTATTATTTGGGTGTGTTGTAGGAACTCATATCTGAAACAAATTTTAGTAGTAAAGCATCACAGTGTCTCAGAAAGACAAGCTGTGATGTTTTTGTTCCTACTAAACAGAAGAACTAGTGAACTATGATCTGGTATGCATTTTTTATAACCATCTTCAGATTCCAACATTTTTGCTTCTTTAACAAGTTTAAAAATAGCATTTGCTCATGTTTTATGATGCTGGAAAACAAATGTTTTGATGCCCATAGGTTTGATGATGATGCTTCCTTCATGGTAAAAAATGTTTATTAATTCACTGTGTGCCTTTATCTCTTCCTTTATCTCTTCCTCTACGGTCACTACCCTATTTATGCACTGGTTTTCCAGAAGAAATCTGTTGAAATAAATTCAATAATTAGCCTGATGCATGTAAAACCATGCTGCAAAATGTTATATTGAAGTGAAATACCTACCAGTTGTAACTTGTAACATTTAGCGTATGCTGTTAGTTTATTAATTTTAAATACGTCCTGTTTATGCGAGGAGCTAAAATGTGAACCTTTTGATTTCAGATGGATGGAGGCCTGTCTGGAAGAGCAGCTGCCTCCTACCACAGAACTGGAGCACGGCTTGAGGAATGGCGTCTATCTTGGCAAACTGGCTAAGTTCTTTGCTCCCCAGTTGGTGTCAGAAAAGAAGATTTATGACAGGGACCAATCTCGTTATAAGGTACTGATTTTCTGATGTTATTTACTGGTTTTCAGCTACTCTTTAGCCCAGCACAGAATTACTGTGCTACCTTACGTTAACACAGCCTTTTCTAAAAAGGTACATTTGGAAAGTCACTGTAAGTAAATACAGGTGTCGATCCCAAACACAGACTGTGTGAACACAGCCGATATGTCACAATGCTTTGCCAGGATGTGCCTTTTCAAATGCAACACAGACATCCTCACATCCTGAAAGTCTCATTCCCTTGGGAGGAGAAGGAGCAGGGCGGGAATTCCCTGAGACTGAATTGTGCCTGCTGATAGTGATGTTTATTTGCACATGTTATCTGCATTGTTGTAGTACCTGATTCACTAAAGCAATTATGCAAATCAGGTAATGAAGCATACACACCCAGTCATTTTGTGGTGAACTCAATTTGCATGCCACTGCATGAAAAGGTGGCATGTTTGTGCATTTAGTACATGATTAAAAAGTTTTGCTATAAAATATGATTAGTAAATTGGCCCTAGAATAACTTTTTTGCCGTTCAAAAGATTGGCATTGGTAAGATTTTTTTTGTCTCTTAACATTCAGCAAGGCTGCATTTATTTAATCAAGAATACAGTAAAACAGTAATATTGTAAAGTATTTTTACAATTTAAAAGCATTTTTTTATATCCTGTGAATTTACTCCAGTCTTCAGCTTCACACAATCCTCATTCTGTCATGAGGAAATGCTGCTTTTCTGGTCAAGAAATATATTTTAATATTTTAATTTAATATTTATAAACAGCATTTATTTGAAAAAGGAATTGTTTTGTAAAACTGTAAATGTCTTCCATGTTACTTTTGATCAATATAATGCATCCTAATTCTAAATTTTATTTAGATAGTACTCATTTCTTTAAAAGAAAAAGGTACTGATCACAAACTTTTGAACTGTAGTGTACCTGTCTGATGCATTTCAGTAGCTCATTTACTTCACATGTTTATGATGCATTTATTAGAAACTATAGTCAGTAAGGAACAGACTCTCAACACTTTCCAGCTTTATATGTAATTCTATTTTAATGGTTCAGGAAATGTGCATAAAACATGTTACTTTTGCTTGTATTTATGTTGTTTTGTACTTTCTCCAGAACTCAGGACTGCATTTCAGACACACGGATAACACTGTGCAGTGGCTCAGAGCCATGGAGTCTGTTGGTTTGCCCAAGGTGAGGCCCAAGTACACACTTTTAAAGAAACAGACCCACACTTACACATTTCCTTGCCATCTTCCCTCTTTGTAGAGAGTTCATTTTTATTAGATTAACATTCAAAAGAAGTTGGCTGAGTCAAACAAAACAAACCTGTATAAGTTTGACCAGTTTGACAGTTTGGATGGGAGGGTGGATATTTATTTTATTTGCCATAAGATCAATGCATAAAGGCTTTTTTGAATATTTACTCATGGTTCAAGTTAGCAATGGCCCTGTCAGTCATTGTGACTGAGTTTATCTCAGTGCATTACACAAAGCCACAGAAGCAAATAAACATCATGTTTAGATACACTATGTAGATAGAAGTATGTGCACACTGAAACACAACACCCATATGTGACCCTGGACCACAAAACCAGTCTTAGGTCGCTGGGGTATATTTGTAGCAATAGCCAAAAATACATTGTACGGGTCAAAATTATTGATTTTTATTTGGGCAAAAATCCTTAGGATAGTAAGTAAAGATCATGTTCCATGAAAGTATTTAGTCAACTTCTTACCAAAAACATATTAAAACTTCATTTTTCTCAGCATTTTGATTTTTCTGTACTTTCAGATTCCAGATTTTCATATAGATGTATTCCGGTCAAATATTGCCCTATCCATCCAAATCATTCATCAATGGGAAGCTTATTTATTCAGCTTTCAGATCATGTATAAATCTTAATTTCGGAAAATTAACACTTACGACTGGTTTTGTTGTCCAGGGTCACATACTGTATGTGGTTGTCAAATATTTTGAAGAGCATTGTTATTATTAGGGAATTGGACTTTGTCACTAGATGGATCTTCTATAATTCAGAAATGAGCATCCAGGTATCGATGATGGGTGATGAGGTCTTAGTCGCTGCTTAGTTCTTACCGAAGGTGTTAAGTGGGCTTCAGGTCTGGAGGCCTGTTCAGACTCAGTAAATCATTTCTATGTGAATTTATACAAATTGATTTTCAAATAAAGTTGGCAGCACACAGTTCTCAAGTATGTCATTGTCACTGTGTGCTGTAGAAATGTCTCTATTGGAGTAAAAATGATAGTTCACCCAAATATTAACTATTAACTATTAACTATATATTTCATAATATTACTTTTTAACTGTATTTACAAACATATACAATCCTAGTGACTTAAACTGTACAGTAATTGTAGAGTATTATTTATTAAAAATATAGAATTTTGCAATTGCTCTTTCAGATATTCTATCCTGAGACCACTGATGTATATGATCGCAAGAATATGCCCAAGGTGATCTACTGCATTCACGCACTGAGGTACTATATACCTTTTTTGTTTCATGTTTAAAACCGATTCGCCGGCTGTGAACTAAGGTGTGCTTGCTTTGTCAGGTTTCATAACTTGAATTTATAAAAATGTCGGTTACTCTGTGGTCATGGTTTCACAAAGTTGTGACAGCAGGTTTGTAGAGCATCAGCATGTGTGATTGCTGCTTCCTCTTGGCAGCCATTGTCATGGCAATCTCACCACTGAGAAAAGCAGACGTTTTTTGGGGTAATAGTGTGACTAGGGGGTGCCTCGTGGTACATTTACCCATCAGGCCTGCTGCTTAACTTCCTGCTTGTCTTAGGTCATTTCCTGTCACTGTTTCCTGACAATTCCTGTCGCTGCGCTCCAATGACAAAACTCCTTTTCACACCTCCTCTGTTATGCAGATTGTCCTCAGATCATTGACTTCCTGGGAGCAGCGCCGTAAGATGTCAGCGCAGCTGTCCAGTTAATGTTTTATGTTTTTATTTGCTTCATAGATAATCTCCATTCAGTTTTTATGGCCTGCTCAGCTCTGAATTCCCTGAAGTATGAACTCTGAGGTGTGATACTGCACTGTTATGATATCAGATTCCCGCCCTCCCCTGCAGGAAGTGTATACTCAGAGATTAGCAGAGGTTTCTGTTTCCTGTCGTAGTTTGCCACCAGTGGAAAACATACAATCTGAAAGCAGTGTCTCGTCTGTCCTACTGTAAATGTCTGCCAGAATAAAAGCTCATGAGAAAATATGATCAGAATTGATCCACGTTAACTTACAATAGTATGTTTTTTTTAATTATTTTTTAATAAAATTAAGCATTAAAGTGATCAAAATTGACAGTAAAGATAGATTTATTTTACATTTTGTTAGGTTATTACTATCTAGGTTGATGCTAATTTACAACTATGTTACACTATTAATATATACTAATGCTTATTTATAAATACATATTGTTCATTCATAATACATTAACTCATTTTAATTTCTATAGCTTGAAAATATTATCATTTATAAGACTTTTGAATATGTCTGCTCAGCAACAATGCATTAATTTGACCAGAAGTCACATTTTACAGAATTTGTATTTCAAACGAGTGCTGTTCTTTTGAACTTTCTACCCATCAAAGAACCCAAGAAATGCATCATGATCATTTTTCATTAACTTTTTTATCATTGATAATAATAAAAGAAAAAGTTTCTTGAGTAAATCGACACATTCGATTCCTATAGGATTGTGTGACACTGAAGACTGCAGTAATGGCCTGCAGTTTTGCCATTACACAAATAAACTAACTAAACAACTTTTAAACAGTAGTGTGCATTTAAGAATGAATCCATCTATATTTAGTTTAAAAATATCACAGATGATAGGTGGGGTTTCCTGAAAAACCACAACAGACAACACGTTAGTAACCACATAGCAACACCCTGACAACCACCCACAATAACCCAGTGTGACAGTGAGTTTTGCATGGACAGCACCACTTTTCTCAGAAAATTTCATTTAGCGTTCACTCGTAACTTAACATTTATGTTATTTATAGGAAACTGTAGAATGCCTAGAAAACGGTTCATGAATCATTTTGAAGTATAAAGCCAGGTAAGTCATTATTATCTTAATGTATGCAAATAGTAACATTTAGACATTAGCAGTTGGTGTGCACAGGGGACTGTGTCTAATGAATGACCACAGGAAGGCTTCTTTTACGGTAAATGATTTATAGTGTTTTCCTGCTCTTTCTCTCTCTCTCTCTCTCTTTCTGTCTTGTGTGTGGTTTTTCTGGCTTCCTCCCTCTGCCTTGCACACGCTCTTCCTTCCTGACCCTGTAGTTAACCCGCTCAGTAAGACTAGACAACACCACGACTGTGCCCAGAGAAAATCCCGTGCGGCTCAGGCATCATTAAATCACCATCTGCATATACTTTGCATTAGATAGTAGACGTATATAAATGAGTATTTTTAATTTTATTTCCGAGATCATCAATGTTTATGGTTTAAAAATATGTCTGATGACATTATGTATGACACAGTAACGCTTGCATATTTATATAAAATATTTTTGAGTTATGTATTTATTCTTTGATAACCTAGAACATTTTTTATTATGAAGGAAATGTTTGTCTGCATAGTTCTGCTATCATTTTGGCTCTAAACAATAATCAAGCTTGTGAATCATGAGGTATAGTGACCTACATCTGTTATATCCGTTAAACCACTTAACCTTTGGCCCTTCTGTAGTAAAGAGGATATTTTACACCAGACTGTGTCTATCTCTCTGGCTATTGATGTTGGGGTGAAAGGTAAAGAAGGCATGAAAAGTTTATCTATCGTGCATAAACGCCCAGGCACACACCACTCTAACCCCTTCAATAATTCATTGCTCCTCTGTTTGTCCTCAATCAGTCGACAGATAAAAGTTTAATGCAGTTTCCAGCATGTGTTGTACACTAACTGCAGGCTATTTTTCTTTTACAAAACTGGAATAGGGCTTGACTTAACTCAACTGACACCTAGTGGAAGAACACCAGAACTGCATGTATGATTTTAATGCTTTGTGTTGCAAATAAGGCTAGTGAGATATTTAAAACAGTGCTTCTCGAACGGTTTTGGCCTCAGGGTACAACGGTATCAAAATAGCTACATGCTACTTGCTTGTTTAATTTGACTGCTGTTACCATGAAATTTTAATGCAATAATTGGCATTAAAATACCATAGAGTTTCATATTTCAACAAGTTGATCAGCCTTCTTGGAAAGTAGAAAATTAATTGTGTTTATTGAAGATTTGGTCCATGTCCATATTGTCTTGAATTTAGTGTATTGCGTGATAAATGTTTGAACCACTACGTTCTTTTACTTTTATATAGTTCCATATTTACGTATGTGTTTTTTGTTCATCTTTGTGTAGCTTGTACCTGTACAAATTGGGAATTGCTCCCCAGATCCAGGACTTGTTGGGGAAAGTCGACTTCACAGGTATGCCACAGTTATTTAAATAAAAACTCAAATTTAGCTCAGGACTGCTTGTAACCACAGTACATAATAATACTTTCAGCAGTAATAATATTAACATTAAACAAATGTATAATAACAGTTTTTCAAAGGCTAATCCTTAACATATTACTTAAGTCATAAATATGGGGTATCTGCAATCAGTTTAAGATGTGAAGCACATAGTGGTACTGCCTTACAATCACAGAACTCAAGCACAGCCATGCAATTAAATCCATAACTGAAATGTAGATCCACTCCTGTCAGCTCAGATCACAGGAGAAAGAAAAGGAGAAAAGTGCCTCAGGTTTTAATGATAATGAACACCCTGCAGTTAAACCTAGCTGTTAGCGTGTGATTAATGACGGGATTGTAATGACAGGTAATTACTGCATTAGCTCTCTTCAGAGTGAAAGTCCTCAGCTTATTCGTTATGCTGCTGTTAATAAAATATCAGGAAAACTGAGTAACGATGTGGTATGTAGTGAATTGTAGTGAACACACTGACGTTTAAAGCAAGCTGTTTGTGCAGAAAATCGCTTCTGTAGTGGTTTGGTGTTGGCACACTTTAAAGGTGTATTATAAAATGATTTAAAGTTGACTTGTATAATGTGAACAAATGGTTGCTAATTCTATCAGTCTTGATAGACTGAACTGCAAAACAGCCTTTGTTATTTTTCAATCAATACAAGCACAGATCTTGTACGAAATGCCATAGGTTACCAATAGTTTGCCAGAGATAGAAAAAAAAGATATACGATATGTAACCTTATGGGTGACATTGCATGTTCTTTTTGGACAGAGGAAGAAATCAGCAACATGAGGAAAGAACTGGATAAATATGGCATCCAGATGCCCGCCTTCAGTAAGATCGGTGGCATCCTGGCCAATGAGCTTTCAGTAGATGAAGCTGCATGTGAGTGACGTCACAGGTTTCTCCTATTCATATGTTTAAATTAAATGCATAGAATCTTTGCCGTCAGGATCAAATGCATTTGTCCTCTTTCTGATCTGTATGCGTAGTACACGCTGCTGTCTTCGCCATTAATGAAGCCATTGACAAAGGTCACTCAGAGAGCACAATGGTGGCTTTGCAGAACCCCAACGCCTTACTGAGAAACACGCAGAAACCACTCTCCCAGGCCTACCAGGACAAACTGAGCAAAGCTAAGAGGAAGAAAGAGGATCAAGCTTCAGGGCGGGTAAACTAGATATTCATATCAAAAAAACAAACAAACAAACAACTCTTCAGTTCAAAGTTTTGTTCCTGGTAAGATATATTATGTAATTTAATTATGTGATGAAAGCAGACATGGATATTATGCTGCAAGAACGCTAGTATTTTTTCCTGCAAGAAGTAATGTTTTACAAAACCAATGCAAACCATTTTTGTATGTGATTTAAAAACCTGATTTAAATTGAGTTTTTGAAATTATGCACTGTATGAACAAAGCCGTAGTCATGCATAGGCAAACAGTAAAAACTCCCAGATGAATATCTCCATTTTTTTAACCTAAGCGTTAATTTACAGGGAGGACTGTATAAGTTGCTGAAAGCAAATGTCCAAAGGTTGCCTGCAAAGCAAGTTTGTCTGTGTTTCTTCTAGCAGCCTCCTTTCAAACAATCTCCTGCATTCCTTTACTTGCAAAATCAGCAGGATTTCGATTAAAACATAACAGAATCAGCATCACTAGTTAAATGCTGATGCCCTCTAACTCTCCTCACACACTCTGCTGACTCCAGTATCACCTGATCCCCTCATGTTGGCTCAGTTGAATAGTCATTTTGTTGTGTGTACACATCTAAGGTTGTGAGAATAGTGTATTACTGCTCAGGGATTTTCTCTTATTATTTAAGTTTTAGTCTGGTGTTTAGATCTTTTCTCACAGGCACAATAGTGATAGCTCATGTCTTGCTGGAATCAAACCAACAGCATTCTCTTTAATTTCCCTACGTTTACCCTGTCCTCTGTATCACCAAACCTGTGATTGTGTTTTTTTTATGTGTGTGTGTGTGTGTGTGTGTTCAGCGCTCGTCGGTTGCAACTGAAGAGAGAGATGTGTATGAAGAATTGCTGACGCAGCAGGAGATCCAGAGCAGTGTAGACCTTGTGAACAGTAAGTGTTTTTTATATATATATATATATATATATATATATACTTTCAGGGAAATAAAAATATAATAACACACACACACACACACACACATATATATATATATATATATATATGGTATGTTTTATTTAAATGATAGTTAATTATGGGATGCCCTGCAACTGACACATACTGTATGGCATGGCATTATATAAATGTTACATGATAATGATTTTCTCACTCTAGCATCAGAAGCTATTCAACAATTAAATCAGGCTCTTGATGCTGAGGATCAGAAAGCCCTTCTGGCCAGCCTTAGGTTGCCTGCACTTGGACTCGTGGGAGTCCTTGATGACAACTCCAGCTTTTACCTGGACCACTTCACATCCTACAGGGAGCATAAAGTTAAGGTACTAAAGCAGACTTTCCTCTGGTGAATCAGGTGAAATTACTTTTCAGTCAAATGAGTTTGATGAGAATATTCATGACATTCTTATGCAGGATGCTGGTGCGGGTGCTCAGCTGGAGAGGGAAGAGATACAGAGGGTCATCACTTCCTGTAACGAGTTTGCAGAGGCAGAGAAACGAAGTATGTTGCACATATACAGCCCTGACTAGCCTAGAATATAGCCTGCAAATATGAAGATCTGTATTGTACTGTTTCTCATTTAACATTTAAAAGTGTCAAGTAGGTAAAAATGAAAAGTGAAAAAAATTGTTTTTATCAAAGATTTTGTGAACATTTATATATTGGCTGAGTTAAATATTAAAATAGGGAAACTGAGCTTAGATTATCGAACATAACCAAAGTGGACTGATACAGATCTATTAAAAACTCTTTAAAAGCAGTTTATACTGTATTTCCCTATTCCGTTTGAATCTGTATGATTGTTCTGTTTGTTTGTCTGATACTATTGATTGTTGTGCTCTTAATGGACACAGAACAGAAAGCGGTTGTTGCAATCAATGCAGCTATTCGACGAGGAGTTCCAGAAGAGACCGTGGAGGCGCTTCTGAACCCAGAGGCCCAGTTACCCATCGTCTATCACACTGCTGCCAGCCTGTACCAGGCCGAGCTCTTCAGCCTGCAGCTCGGCTGTCAGGTCAGCTCTCTTACTCCATGTGTAGCTCTTTTTTTTTTGTCCCTACTTACGAAAACTAGTTTTCATTTTTTATCATCTCAGAACAAGGCCGGTCTTACTCATGAGGAGCTGTGTGTAGCTGTGGAGATGCTGTCTGCTGTGTCTGTGTTAAATGAAGTGCTGGACACTAAAGACTCTGTGGCTGTCATTGAGCAGCTCAGTGACTCTCCACTGGGGTTCAGTGGTCTGGATGCTGACAATTTACAGAGGTACAGTGATACTACTGAATAAAAAGAGAGATGTGTCGAACTGTACGGCACACTGAGACACAATTTAGTAATTCAGTTGTTTTGTTGTGTTAGATACGCAGACACACTGATCCGTCTGAGAGCTGAGTCCCTCGCTCAGGGTCAGGAGTTCCTTACCTGGAATGATGTTCAGAAATGCATTGACACTGTCAATGTCCAGGTGCACGAGGAACATGAAAGTAAGCCAACTTATGTATTACAGTTTCCACAAAATTATTAAAAGGCTCCACTTTTTTTTTACATTGATAACTAAGAGTAAGAAAGTTTTTTTTCTTTTTTGTAAACAACACAAGGATATTGTTCTGATCTGCATATCAGAATGATCCTGTGACATCATGGTGTTGAAAATTCAGTTTTGTCACTGCAGGAATAAAATACATTTTAAAACATCATCTTAAATTGTAATATCCTAAAATATCCATTTTATTGTGTTTTTAAATAAATTAATGAAGCTTTGGAAATCTTATGAGTTTTCTATCAAAAATCTTCTTTTTTTTAATCTCAGACTCCAAACTTTGATCTCCACAGAAGTTGGAAATGAAAGTATTTCATTAGTTTTTTCTTTTTATAATATAACGTATATAATATAACAAAACAGACTATGTGGTCTTCTTAGTAATGATGTTTCATAGATGGTTTATTAAATACAATGAACTTTTTAAGATTAATAAAGTGTACCATTCAAAGAATATCTATCATAAGAAGGTACTCCATACTGTGTTTGAACTGAAATGATTTTATCCAAATTGTTTTAAGATTCTCACAAATAAACATTTATCATTTTTAATGTAAACATTAATTATAATACAAAACATTATAAATGAACATAAAAACAACATGTTAGTGTATAAGCAAGAAATTTCCCTTTGTCTTTTTGTTAGTCAAAAAAAATATTCCGCTGAATACTTCAGTTGTTCAGGTCATAAAATTCCCATATTCCCTGTATAGGAGTCATCGCTATCGCTGAAATCAATGAAGCCCTAAATTCTGGAGATCCAGAGAAGACACTCTCCGCCCTGCTCCTCCCTACAGCTAAACTAAAGGGAGTCAATCCAGCCAACGCCCAACACTATCATGATCTACTGCTGACCACAAAAGACCTCATCTGCAAGGTGAAACGGTGCTAAACCAATGAAATGTCTAAGAGTTGATGTCTGATATTTCAGATATTTTTTCTTACACAAATTATGTGGACACTTTTCCTTCAACACTTTCTTTTTTCTTTCTTTCCACTTTCCAACTTTCCTAGCTTGATTTAGTTTTAAGTTCACACTTCAGTGTAAGTGTCCAACTCCTAATCAAGTCAGGAGCCTCTTCTAACCATAACATCCTCAACCCACTGTGAGGCCATTTTATTTAGATAAGGAAGCCCCCCCTCACAAGCCACAACAAAAACATCCTGCTATTCAAAAGGACTCAACTCAAAGCCATCGAGTCTTTAGAGCTAAAAGATCTAAACCTGACTTGGGAAGTTGACGTTTTTGTAAGGAGGTATGAGAGGAAGGGGTCCAGACAGCTATGGAAAGAACAGAGACATTCGATTGCTTTGTAGTAATAATACAAGTCATACTGCTTCTGAGTGTACAGCTTTACATAGTGTGCAAAAAGAAGTGCATTGCATGGGGCAAAGCACACTAAAAAGATCCCAAACACCAACGTGCTGGCCTTTATGTAGTTTTTCCAGTCACAACTGGAATGATTTAGATGATAGATGATAGATCCGTAAACAAATGTGATGACCAGCGATGGCAGGATGAACCCCATGTTGATCAAAGTCAGTCTGTATGGAATCATAGCTTGGTTAAAAGATTTCTCATAGGACTGGATATCATGACACGTCACCAGCTTTTGTCCGAGAACTTCATAGCTTTGCTGAATCATAAACTCGGGTATCATCGCAATAGCAAAAACTATCCAAATGGATAAACTGGTGCAGATCGCATAGTATTTTTTCGTCATTGTCCTGTAGAGGAACGGGTGGACCACTGCAATGTAGCGCATCACACTAATGCACATATGGGCATAGATGGAGCAGTAGACGTTCCCATAAAAGCAGGCGATCACCACCCTGCAGACCAGCTCTCCAAAGATCCAGTGATTGTTATTGAGGTGATAGTGGACTCTGAATGTGAGGGAAATCAGTAAGAGAAGGTCTGAAGCTGCTAGGCTAAAATATAGGATACCACTGGAAAGATTCTTCTTTCCGCTGAGGCAGATTAACACAAAGACATTAGAGGGGATGCCAATAAGGATAGCTAGGATGTACGCCGATGGAACGATCCTAGTGCTGACAGTTCCAGTGGTGTGATCGATGACATTGGCACTGACGTTTATCACAGGCAACTCGAAGGATGTGTTTGAGACTATTGTTCCAGCATATGATTTGGGTTGAGCTAGTTTGTTTGCTAAATTGATTCTGGAACCTTTAAAAAAAAAAAAAAAAAGTTAGAAAACAGCATTAAAAGATGTACAGTGTGTTCTTAGTCAGTAGTTGTATTTCACACAGATTTATATTGAAATCTGGTTACATTTAAACTGAAGTGAACATAATTCAGGTTAATTAATAGCAGACATGGCTTTGAGTTTTAGTTCTTCTATACTGTTATAAAATTAACAGTAGTAACAACATTACACATTTAATACTAAAAACATACAGAGTCTCATTTATGAATATAATGCAGAAAGAAGCACAAATCTGTGAGCACAATTGAACTTACGACAGGGTTCATGTGCAATTCTTTAAACATTCATACGCCGCCAATCTCATCGCACGAATTATTGAACGTTGATAAATGTGACGGATGACAAAAAACGTTATGGTATGAATATCATGCCACTTAAATCGTCCCTGATTTAGAAGCCTCACCCCTATTGTTTACGACACGGAGAAACAAAACCAGGCCAAAAAGAGGAAGTGATCTCATGAAAGAGAAATGTATTTTTCCTCAAAAAACACCAGGTAACCTTGTAATTGCAAACAATTATGCTGTGACCTTCATTTATGCAATTTATATATATATATATATATTAAAATATTAGTAAACATAAACATTACAGCATCTTTTCCTTAATGGTATTCAGAACAGGACACAAATTAAATATAAAAACAAGTAGTTATAAAATGATACTGTATATTAAACTATAAAATAAAACACATTAGACTATTGGCATTATAAACGGCATACAAACGGTTTGCTTAATGTGTAGCCTAAAATAAACTTCACTCATTTTCTAATTTCTGTGTAAAATTCTTCACATGCGTCAAAACATTTTTGTTTGGCCACAGACTTAATTCCTTTTACAGATTTAATTTCTATTTATCTCCGTGCGTAATACAATGATTGAATCTTCTTGGTCTGCTGTTTGCACTGCTCTTCACGCAAATAAAGCTAAAGCCCTGAAAAAAAAATGCCTTCAAATCCTAATGATTCGCTTCCTACTTACAGAATCCTGTTACAATTTCCCAGAAGTTTTAAATGCTCCAGGTGACTCCAAAACTATTGTACACAAGCTGAGACTTGATCTTGAGATTTGATCATAGCCACCGCTCACATCCATATGATAAATTCCAAGTTTTGCATAGAAATGACAGTGCGCCCATTTTTAACTATGTAACATTATATTTACGTAGAATTTAAATTAGTTTATCATTTTGGGGCAATATCTCTCGCTCTTTCCATCATTATGCTTAATTTTGAAACGCTGTATTTAGAGAATAATTTCTTTGAAGTGAAAATATGAAATGTCATAGACTGCTAGAGTAGCTCTGACTAAAAGAGTCAGTTAAAAGGCAGTTAAAGTTTTCTTTACCTCTAAAGTCTTGATTTCTGTCCAAGTTTACATCTCTACCACATATCAATTAGCTGTTGATCTTTAACCGAAAGAGAAGTTTTTTCTTACCTGCGTCTTGAAGTGAGACCTCAAAGATAAATGGTAATAGCAGTAGCACAAAATCTCTGCACATTGTCGAAAGGTTTTTCCAGTTAATTTTTCATCAAACTAGACATGATCTACTAGTGACTCTTGTGAGGATCACTCTCTAGACAAATAACTGTCAAGTTAGGAGTCTGCATTGAAGGGTGTGATGTGTTTCTGGTTTCCTGTCCAGGGCTCAGGGAGTCTGCGTCAGTATTGCTCAGGGCTAATTTTCCAGGCATGTCAGGAAATGCTGCGAGATGAGACACTTCCGCCAGATGCAGTTCATGGACCAAATTATTTACAAACATTTGATCGCCAATAGTTTATTACATATAGGAAAGTTTAACTGGAAATGTGACCTGGAAATGTTTAACTTGAAAAGGTCTCTGGCCTTTATTGGATAAATGTGTCCCTATAATTAATTTCTTATATAATTAATTCTTTTTCTTTCTTTCTTTCTTTCTTTCTTTCTTTCTTTCTTTCTTTCTTTCTTTCTTTCTTTCTTTCTTTCTTTC
>JAUMHP010000046.1:12420205-12443274 GCA_032361065.1 Enteromius trimaculatus
AAAGGGCACTTTCTCTCCAGGAATAAAAAGGGCAGGTGCTCAAGCCCCCTTTGATGTCTATGTGTGCACGTGCCTGTTGCAGAATATCATTGTATTCATAAATTATCAGTAGTACAGTATGATCAATCTTTTCCTTTTTATTCCATCATCATACTATGTAAAATGCAGCATGGCCTTGCAATCTTGCAGTCTGACACCTAAACTCCATCATTTGTTTCCCCATATGCATTCACCACCCCTCCGGTGTGTTTTCACTAAATCCCTTCTTCCCTATTACTATGGGAATTTTTCTAAAGTGGGGAAAAGTAATAGTCGAAATACCTATATTTTAGTCTCGTGAAGGAAAACAAGTCTGTGTTTATGTTTTTTATTACATTGCTTATTAGTGTTCATCGTGTATTAAAACTGTTTAGTGTAAAAATGTTTCGTGAAACCTTTACTCTTAACATTTGACATAATGTATTGAGATGCTATTTACATGATTGCTGTGAAAAGACTTGCTGTTCAGCATAAACTAGACATTTCCCAAATAGACACTTATTTAACCAGTGATAGTTGCCCAGAATGTCTTCCACCTTTACTTGATTTGTTTAATTAGATTTAGAGTAATTTGATCTGTTATAGCAGATGATTTGTTTGCCCTGTGACAGTGTGTTCAGTTAAAGTTGTTAGTATGGAGCATGTGCTGACTGTGTGTTGTGCTGTAACAGAGCTCTGGAGATGAATCTGCTGTGCTGTGGCTGGACCAGATCCAGGAAGCCGTGCACACTGCCAACCAGGACCAGGAGGATGCACTGAAATGTAAGTGTGCACCCAGATAAAAGCTTAATGTAAGCTTTTCTCAGTCTATCATGCGTTATACACATCCCTAAAAAGCATGTGCATTAATACACGTGATACACTGTTCAGTCATAGACTTAATAGACGGGGCAGTGGATAAGGGAGCCTAATGTATAGGTAGTTGGACTTGTAACCCAAAGGTTGTGGGTTTGAGTCCCAGGACCGGCAGGGATTATGAGGAGTGAATAACTAGTGCTCTCTCCACCTTCAATATCACGACTGAAGTGAGATCCCCCAATTGCTCCCCTGGCTGCCCACTGCTCCGGGTGTGTGTTCACGGTGTGTGTGTGTGTGTGTGTGGTTGTTCAATTCTAACTGCTGTGTGCACTTGGATGGGTTAAATGCAGAAACCATACCTGGCCACACGTCACAATATTTTTATTACTAGAAATATTACAAGAAAATTGAATGAATTCTAACATTTGTGTGATTTCAGTGGCTGAGGCGGTGGCAGACATTAACAGGACAGTATCTGAGGGAGATGCTAATGCTACACTAGCTGCTCTGCAGTCTCCAGATGCAGGTCTTCGAGCGGTGCTGTCTGAATGTGCTCATGTCTACCACAGCCAGCTCGCTCACTTACAGAGCATTCAAACAGAACAAGGTAACTCTATCTCACCCTTCAGATGTGCTAAACATTAGCAAAATCTGCACTTTAATCTCATCTGTGCATTTACTGAATAAGAACTGTGCTACGTGTGAAATGACTGTGAATTGAAAAAAATAAATTATAATTTAAACATTTTTACGTAATATTAAAAGTTTTTAAATTCCTTGTTTTCATTGTTGTGATTTTATTTTTTTTTAATTATTACTTAATTTAATTTTATGTAAAGCACTTTTCACATTGTGTATGAAATGTGCTTTATAAATAAATGTGCCTTTTCTTGCCTTGATGACGGTGATCTGGAAGGCCTAGCTTAATTTACCAGCCTTACTCTTTCAGGCTGGAGAATGTATTTTCATGCTGTTATAAAATATCTTTTATAGAATTTATTATATATTTAGAACCATATTGTGTATGGTAAACTTGTATATTCTTGTATTTTCCATTTCACAATCCTAGAATTAACAATTCTGATAGTGTAAAGATTTGCTGGTTTAATTTGATAAATTGTTAAATAATAGTTGTATATACACTTCTCAAAAAAATAAAGGGAACACTAAAATAACACATCCTAGATCTGAATGAATGAAATATTATTTTTAAATACTTTGTTCTTTACATGGAGTCACACTCAAAATGGATGTGGAAAAACACACTACAGGCGGATCCAACTTTGATGTAATGTCCTTAAAGTGAGGCTCAGTAGTGTGTGTGGCCTCCATATGCCTGTATGACCTCCCTACAATGCCTGGGCATGCTCCTGATGAGGTGGCAGATGGTCTCCTGAGGGATCTCCTTCCAGACCTGGACTAAAGCATTTGCCAACTCCTGGACAGTCTGTAGTGCAACGTGGCATTGGTAGATGGAGCGAGACGTGATGTCCCACATGTGCTCAATTGGATTCAGGTCTGGGGAACTGGCGGGCCAGTCCATGTAGGGATTGGCGATATGACGATCATATCGCCCACCCCCATGTCCATGATATCAATGCCTTCGACTTGCAGGAACTGCTGACAAACTCCAGTCACGTGAGGTCTAGCGTTGTCTTGTATTGGGAGGAACCCAGGACCAACCGCACCAGCCTATGGTCTCACGTGGGGTCTGAGGATCTCATCTCTGTACTTAATGGCAGTCAGGCTACCTCTGGCGAGCACATGGAGTGCTGTGCAGCACTCCAAAGAAATGCCACCCCACACCATTACTGACCCACTGCCAAACCGGTCATGCTGGAGGATGTTGCAGGCAGCAGAACGTTCTCCACTGCATCTCCAGACTCTGTCACGTCCGTCACATGTGCTCACTGTGAACCTGCTTTCATCTGTGAAGAGCACAGGGCGCCAGTGGTGAATTTGCCAATCTTGGTGTTTCTCTGGCAAATGCCAAACGTCCTGCACGGTGTTGGGCTGTAAACCCCCACCTGTGGACGTCAGGCCCTCATACCACCCTCATGTAGTCTTTTTTCTGACCGTTTGAGCAGACACATGCACATTTGTGGCCTGCTGGAGGTCATTTTGCAGGGCTCTGGCACTGCTCCTCCAGTTCATCCTTGTACAAAGGCAGAGGTCAGTCTGGATGAGCTGCACTACCTGAGCCACTTGTGTGGGTTGTAGACTCCATCTCATGCTACCACTAGAGTGAAAGCACCACCAGCATTCAAAAGTGACCAGAACATCAGCCAGAAAGCATAGGAACTGAGAACTGGTCTGTGGTCATCGCTTGCAGAACCACTCTTTTATAGAGGGTGTCTTGCTAATTGCCTATTATTTTCACCTGTTCTGTATTTCATTTGCACAACAGCATGTGGCATTGATTGTCAATCAGTGTTGCTTTCTAAGTGGGCAGTTTGATTTCACAGAAGTGGGATTGACTTGGAGTTACATTGTGTCGTTTCAGTGTTCCCTTTATTTTTTTGAGCAATGAAGTTCTTTTAAATATCATCTAAAACATTTACTGATTCATTTCATTTTTAGACAGAAACAAATTCATATGTCTAGAGCTCCTGTGAAGAAGAGTTTATTTATAAAGAATTGCATTCACAGTGCTTTAATTATTATTATTATGATTATTTGTAGAAACCAGCGGCAGTTTATGGGTGAAACACAAGATCAAGGATAAATTTGACTACTTCTACAACATTGAAAGCAAGGAAGGGACATGGGTTGAGCCAGAACATTTTGTCCATGACAGTTCACAACTCACCAAAGAAGATATTCAGGTATGTCTTAAGGACAGACATACATTTACAGTTTTTAGTGTTGAATGAAGGTATGTAAGCTCTTTTGTTTGTGTTTTCTTTCCCTTAACTAGAGTGTTTTGAGCAGTGTAACAGCAGAGTATAACAGAGAGCAGCTCTGGTTAGCCAATGAGGCGTTTATCATCCAGCTGCAGGCCCTGATTCGTGGATACCTGGTGAGGCGGGCACATAATGACAGGTTGAGGTACCTGCGAGAGCAAGAGCCAAGTGTCATCAAACTACAGGTGCATAACTGTTGTATAAATGTAAAGTTATACTTAACTGACTGATGCTTAACTTGATTACTTGGATACCAGACCAGTAACAGCCTTGTGATTTGTTGTACTATTGTGTTTACATTTTCTAAAATTTATTAGGATATGCCCTTTTAATGTTTACACATCAAAAGCCTGTAAATCTAAATGATTAGCTCTTCTGTATACTCTTAAAAACATTAAGATACAATAAAATTAACAATGACAAATATCAACATTATACAATGAAATAATTATATGATTAGTAACCATACCAGCTAGATAAATGATGGGAGTTCTGTTGAGTTCTCTAACTTGGTTCAAAATTATATAAATGACAAATATTCTCTAGAAATGTATATATGATGTGGTCTATTTCACATGCGGTTTGGTTTATGATTATAGGCATCCTGGAAGGGTTACAAACAGAGAAGAGTCTATAAGGACAGACTAAAGACCTTCCAAGACAGTGTGATCAATGTGATTAAGGTAACAGTTCTGATAGCTGATGCACATTTATTACAGCATTTCATCAGCTTTTTCCTTGTTGCTGCAGTATTCATAACATCTGTAATTTAGTTACAGTCACTTGTGAAGATGTGGAAAGCTAAACGAAGCTATGCAAGGAGACTGCAGTACTTCAAAGACCATGTAAGTCACACACAAGCACTGATGTGAGCGAGCAGCTTCTTTATCAGTTATTCTCATGAAAATGGCATATTCTGTGTGTCATGCTCAGGAGAAAGAAATAGTGAAGATTCAAGCCTACCTTAAGGCTAACAAAGCAAGAGTTGACTACAGAACCTTGAGTAAGTCAATAAGATTATATTTAATATATGAATTAATTTATTTTTACTTGCAGAATTGATCGGATTGTCAGGTAAAGATGATTTTTTGGTTTTGTTTTTTAAACAGCCGGCTCTCAGCACCCCCCTCTCTCTGTGGTCCGTAAATTTGTACATTTGCTGGAACAAAGCAGCCTCGATTTACAGGAAGAACAGGAAGTGACACGGCTCAGAGAGGAAGTGGTCACCAAGATTCGATCTAATCAGCAAATGGAAAAGGATCTGAATTTAATGGATATTAAAATTGGCCTGTTAGTAAAAAACAGGATCACACTACAGGTTAGATGCAGTTTGCTTTTAGTGCTTTCATGCGGTGATTTTAAATGATCCATAAAGCTTAACAATCTCGTTGCTTGTTGGATATACTTCAATGAGATGATATTATACTATCCTTTGATCTGCAGAGGTTTCTGTTTTCCCATGATGTCAAGTGCTACTGTGAGCAGATACACATCACTGAAGGAAAATAACAACAACATATTTGTTTTCTTAGGAGTCTCTTGGGAGTAGAAGCAGCTACAGATATCTAAATCAGTCGAGTATGAACCCTTGACCCATTGTAATTTTTCCAACTACTGCTATGTCTCCTCTGCTAGGATGTGGTGTCACACAGCAAAAAGATGAAGAGCAAAAAGAACAAAATGAGCAAAGAGGATCTGGCCATGGGGGAAAAGCAGGGCATTAAGGGCCTGAGCAAAGAGAAAAGGAAGAAACTGGAGGCCTATCAGCATCTTTTCTACCTTCTACAAGTGAGATAAGGAACTTTGGCATGAATTTAGTCATTTTAAATAATTTAAGAAATAGATTGGCTATGCTGAATCACAACTTGGAGCTGACCAAAGGCTTTAATTGATTCATTCCAAATAATTTTGACTGATTGCCACAGGAATCATTTTTAACATTTATTATTAATAAAAAAATATTATTATATATACATGGGTAGTTGACAAATAAAAATTGGAATGTGTTTTATGGTGTGACAGGAAAAAAACAACAACAAACGACATTTTATCTTTTTTTCTTAGAGCTTTTTCTGTCACACCATAGAACACATTAATACTTCAACAACCCACATAAATAAACTGCATTTTTTAATAAATTATTTGTAAATAATCTGTTCAATTATTTATATATATATATATATATATATGTATATACAGTATTGTGCAAAAGTCCCCTAGTGTTTTCACCAACAAAAAATGAGTTTAAGTCCTCATTAATTGTAATAATGCGGTGAGATTATTGTCTGCCCAAGGAGTCTGACAACAGCCAGTGCTCCACACAGAGATCTGATCTGATCATCATCCAGTCTGTCTGGAATGACACGAAGTAACAGAACAAACTGAGAGAGCCTAAATCCAGAAGAACTGTGAATATGTCTCCAAGATGCCTATTTGCAAAGCTACAGCACTGTTCAGAGTTTTAGACACTTGTGTAAAAATGCTGTAAAATGAGGATGTTTTAAAAAATATTGCCATTTTTGTTGGTGAAAATACTAGTTACCTTCGACATTTGCACAGTACTGTGTAAATCCATAATTTCCAATATTTTATACATTTACATAACGTGTTACAAAAACTCAGAAATACTGTATAAATAGATTTTTAATCAATGAGTTTTCTTCATTTAACAGACTAATCCTTCATACCTGGCCAAGCTAATCTTCCAGATGCCCCAGAACAAATCCACTAAGTTCATGGACACAGTGATCTTCACGTTGTATAACTATGCTTCAAACCAGCGGGAGGAGTACTTACTGCTCAAGCTTTTTGAGTCAGCCTTGCGAGAAGAGATCAAGTAAGATATATCTTAGAATATTTAAGATGGAGAGGATAAGTATCGCTATCTTAAAGATAGAAAGATATCTTAGAAATATATATACTGTTTGTTAGCTTGAGCATGCAAAAACAATACTATTTTAGAGAGACCAATATACATCTGAATTCGTAATTAATGCATCAGACATCAGTCAAATGTCTCTGGTGTCTTTAAAATATTAAGTATGGAAAATATCACTGTCACTCTGCTGTGATCTCTGGCAGATCTAAGGTGGATCATATCCAGGAAATAGTGACAGGAAACCCTACAGTCATTAAGATGGTTTTGAGCTTTTACCGAGGTGCTCGTGGGCAGAACGCTCTCAGACAGCTTCTAGGCCCTGTGGTGAAAGAGATAATTGAGGACAAGAACCTGGGCATCAACACTAACCCTGTGGACATCTACAAGGCTTGGGTTAATCAGCTAGAGACTGCTACAGGAGAAGCCAGGTTTAAACACGCACACACCATTCATCTGCGTATTTTCTCATCCTCTACATATATTATATACGCTTTCATTTACACTTCTTTACATCGATTTTTGGTAGCATATTTGTATTTTTCCAAGCTTATTTCTATATATTGCTGTTTAAAAGTTTGGGCAATAACAGCTTTTACACTGTAGCAAAATCTTAACAACAAACATATTTCTTTTGATATGTCAGCTCATCAAAGAAAACAAAACAATTCATGGTTTTCACAAAAAATATTATTCAGCACAACTGTTGTCATCATTGATAATAATAATAAATGTTCCTTGAGCTATACATCGGCATATCAGAATGATTTGTGTAATGGCTGCTGAAAATGTATGCTGAAAATAAATCTGTTTTATTTAAATTTTTTTTTATATATTTATTTTTACTACTGTTGTTGGATTTTTTTTTATAGTAAGCTGCCATATGAGGTAACACCAGAGCAGGCTCTGTCACACGAGGAAGTGAGGGCTAAACTGGAATCCTCCAATCAGGTGCTCCGGACGGTCACAGACAAAGTGCTTGGCTCAATCATGTCATCACTGGACACCATCCCGTAAGAATGAAGACAATCCCTGCCGTTCAAGCAGATTTTCAGTTTTTATTCATGCAGTTCATTCTTATATCACTTGCTATGCTCTTGTATTATGGAGGACTGCTTTGTAAATCAACTTACATGTACGATGTAACAGTGTCATTGTGCACCAGAGGGCAGCACAGTAGTTAAAAATATGGAGTCAGTTCAGAACAAGATACATTTTCAGTACATAGCATTTGTAACATTTTGCTCATGCATTACAGTCATCTCATTTTTTTAAAGTATGGTCAGATTTTTTTTCTGTTGCTGATCTGAGTTTTGCATCATTCGATCTGTTTTCTTTTGCATGCAGTTACGGCATGAGATATATTGCTAAAGTTCTAAAGGACACGCTTCATGAGAAATTCCCTGATGCCACAGAAGATGAATTATTAAAGGTCAGATGTTAAAAATTTAAGTGGTACCCCTGTATGTATTTTTTTTTTAAGTAAGTATTCACTAGGCCTGTCTGCAAAACTCTTTTCACAGTAGAAATGTAGCTGTAATTGTTTAATTGTTTAAACCACAACTTCTTGAAGATTTAACATCTAAAGAACCCATAAAAAGATTGGCTCAGATGAAATAAGTGCTGTCTGAATGGTGTCATCTTCTTCCCACAGATTGTTGGGACTCTGCTTTATTACCGTTACATGAATCCTGCCATTGTGGCTCCAGATGGCTTTGACATCATTGACATGACGGCTGGAGGACAGGTGCATACAGAGCAGAGGAGGAACCTGGCGTCAGTGGCTAAGATGCTACAACATGCTGCCGCTAACAAGCTGTTTGAGGACGAGAGCGACCACCTCACCCCTATGAACAGCTACATCTCCCAGACCTACCAAAGGTTCAGGTGAGGAGAACAGAGCCCTTCATCAAACGCATAACGTCTCGGGTTATGTATATAACCCTCGTTCCCTGATGTTATGTCGTGACGACAGACTGGGGTCTTGCCTAGAGCCCTGATTCGCTCTGCTTAAGAGAAAACACCAATGAGAATTGGCAAGTGGTTAAACAATCCTGAGCCACTCCCCTTCATCCAGATATAAAGAGGCGACAGGTGTAACCACTCATCAGATTTGCTAAGGAGCCGAAAACGAGTCCCAGCAGTGGCAAGGGGACATAACATCTCTGTTCCCTCCATAACATAAGTAACCAAGATGTTCGCTGTCTGTCAGTCACTACGAGTTATGTTGTAACGACAGACTGGGGTTCAATGGAAAATGCCACAACCTGAACCGTAACAACCTTGTAGCATTACAAATGTAGACAAGCAGTGCATGTCAGACAAATGTTATGCAAAGATCGTAACCGTCCCATCACCCAGCAGCTCTGCAAATGTCTGCCATAGGAGGAGGCCATCTGGACGCGGGTGTCTAATGCAGGGCTTAAAGTATTCCGGCACTGTGCCGGATCTCCGGCGTGAGGCCGTGAGGGGAAAATTATAATATTTTAGAGCCTGCGCATGCGGTTTAATATTTTCGCCAATTTATTTCAACCACCAATCATATGAGAGGAACGCAGCTTTAACTAACGTTACAAGCCCCAGAGAAGGGCGGTTCATTGCAACACGGTATGATTGACAACCATACATCAATGTCATGTTACCGTTGTCGGAATAAAAAAAAAAGGAGCGCAAGTTTATGAAGCCTGTGGATGATGTCCTAGCAATAGATAAAGGACTCAATAATTAATGGCGCTGGACGTGGATTGAAGAAAGTAGAAATGGCAAGCCTTTCTTGGCCGTTGGTGCAAGAAACTGAGAGAGCCCGGAGCTTGTTTCTGCACGATTTGCTCGAGGAAGCTACTGTATGCCAGCAGCGGTAAGAAAGTGCTTGCTCATCATGAATTAGACTCCGGTCATAGAGCCACTGTCCGTGCACGCAAACTTACCACGACGTGGCCGGGAGCAACTGTTACAGCTGAGACACCGTTGTCTATGAATGACCGTGTCTGCGATGTAAAAATACGTTTGTGCAAAAAAAGTGATAATGGCCTTCATTGTAATAATAATGGATAATGGATTTCACTTCTAATCTTCAGTTTAGCAGTTTGGTTCTTCAGCACTTTGAGCTCTTGTTCTTTAATCACTTTAAGCACTTGCTATCGTTTAGCAGTTTTTTAAGCTCTTGTTACTTTATTTTTGTTATTATTCAGTCAGCAGGATCCAATGTTGTTTGGACATTAGGCAAAGTGCTTACTCACCTACAGGACAAAATCGGTCAACTTCTTTTATATATTTGGATATTTTCTTACAGTGATCAGCATAAATGAGTAACTTCAGCAATACTTTTAACTTACGGTTGTTTGTAAATCTAATGTTCCATTGAGTCTGCTCATTTAATTACATAATAGAGCATGTCAAAACTGTTTAGGAAAATTAGATTTTCTTATCAAAGTGATAAAATGTTTTAATTGCAAAAATGAGTACACTTACAAAATAAACTAAATAAAGCCAATTTTAAACCAAATAAACAATTTCTTGACAAATGAAAGTGTTATATAGCCCACTCATTCTCTGGCCTAATGTTGACAACAGGGGAATCACGTAGGACAAAATTATCAGGAGACGTATTTTGTTGCTCAGAAGAGGACAGCAGTACATGAGGAATACCAACATTATTGTTTTAAGTGTGAATATATAGCAAAGGTAGCAGACTTGTGGCAACATCCCTGAAATAATCAGGCCTGTACGGTATTTACTGTACTTTGCAAGTGTCTCAGAGATGGTTATTTATCCACACTGGATCGAAGTTCGGTAGCCAAAGCAAAATAAACTCATTTAGCCTTCTTCAAGGCTCATATTTACAAATGTAGACGTCTGGGAAGTCAGTCATTTTGGAGCTGAAATAAATAAGTTGAATAAATAAGCTTTGCGTTGATGTATGGCTTGTTAGGATAGGACAGTATTTGGTCGAGATACAGCTATTTGAAAATCTGCAATTTGAGGCTGTAAAAACCAAAAATAAAAAAGTAAATATTGAGAAATTGCCTTTAAAGTTGTCCAAATATATTTATGGTAGGACGTTTACTTCTTCATGTATTATGATCTTTACCTAACATCCTAATGATTTTGACATAAAAAGCAAAATCTATCATTTTAACCCATACAATATATTGCTACAAATGATCATTACAATAATAATTCTTTTAAACTATTACTTATATTTAGTATTACTATTGTATACAGAAACCGAAGAGTAGAACAAAAGATTTGAAACCATCAGATATCCGAGGGCCAGGGCAGACTGTGGATATGTGGAAATGGAGGTGAAAGGTGGGGATGTGTTTTTGTGTGAAAGTAAGGCATCAGCAGAGAGGAGGGACATGTGTTCCCACTTCAGACACATTAGTGTGTGTGTGTGTGTGTGTGTGTGTGAGGAAGCTGGAAGTGCTAAATGACCTTTTGCCCAAAGCCCCTCATTCCCATGCTGGTGAATCATGCTTACTGGAAACTCCCTTTTCTTTCCCTTTTTTGATTCTCAGCAACTCTGCCTGATTACACGTCTGTGATTGACCTGATAGTTACACTTGAGCTGGATTATTGCAGTTTAGCATGTCTCATGTCTACTTGGCGTTATAATTTTGTTTTTGTCTTGTTTTATTATTTTGTTTGTTTACTTGGCATTATACTTTTGTTTTTGTCTTGTTTTATTATTTTGTTTGTTGCACAGAATTCTGTAGAAAGCTAAACAGATTTTGAATAGATAATATTCAAAATTCCTCACTCCCATGTCTTTTTCCTTATTTCATGTATTATACGCTACTCAGTTTAGCATTTAGACAGATTTTCCACTAACATCACAAAGAAATCCAATCTTTTCTTTCTTTGTTTTTTTGTTTTTTAGGGGCTTCTTCCAGGCAGCTTGTGATGTTCCAGCTCCGGAGGAGAAGTTTAACGTGGACGAGTACTCTGACATGGTGACACTCAGCAAACCTGTCATCTACATCTCAGTTGAGGAGATTATCAACACACACTGTGTAAGACATATAACTTAACATACAACTGAGAAGTTGATACAGAGTTGTAATGCTTAGATTATAAGGTAAAACAAATGAAACTTGCGCAGCAAGATTTAGAATATACATTTAGAAAATAGTTAGGATCAACTTTTATTTCCTGCCAGATTCAGTAGAAGAGATGACCTCTTATTTTATCTTTTTTCTGGGCTGTTCATATGATGACTTGACTTGACATGGAATGTGAAGTCAAATGCTTTTTTAGATCTACAGCTCATTGTAATGTAAGTTTCATTAGCCACCTATGAGTCATGAGAGAAGTCTTCTGTGAGGAGCGGCTTAACTTGATCCATATGTGTGAGGAAGTGACATCATGACCTGTGCAGACATAACAGAGTCTACAAACTTGTACCCTCTCAGTCAAGTCTCTACATTCCTTCAGTTGGAAAAAAAAATCCAAAATTCATTCTGGGATGTTTCTCATTATGCAGCACATAGACAAAACAGATGTGATGTCAATTTTAAGCAGAATGGCTGTAATATATATTTCACTGAATAAGAGATTGATTTGAAATCCACATACTCCCCTTAAATTCAACTGTATTGACTCCTAATGCTGGGTGCTGTTTTCCTTGGCAAATTTTTCAATGGGATGCATTGAAAACAAACAAGTCATCATCTTATTTCTGTTTCCAATTAAAAATATCAGAAAATGAATAATACATATTAAGTCAGAGGGCATCTAAGATATTAACTTTATGAACATTTATGCATTTAAAATATTTTTGCATTGCATTGCAATAAGTGCAACACGTTCTACTCTTGAATACATTTTACTTGAGCTGCAGCAAAGAAACTAACATATCTATAAAATGATACTACATCAGACTTAACATATATCAATGCGCAGTATGTAGTACAGTACATGTAGAGAAGAACAGTTTACTCAAATCTTCTTGGTTTTGCTGTGAATGTAACAGAATACTCACAGTTAGTAGTAATAACAATTGCAGAATGAATTGAACTTGATCCAAGCAGTGAGATGTTAAGTATTATTGTGTTTTGTAGTATGCACAGATTACTTGTAGCTGGAATACTTATAGATTGACTTTTTTTCTTTTAGTTGGTGTTGGAACATAAGGAAGCTATTGCTCCAGATCACAGCGATCTTCTGCATGAACTCCTGAAGGACCTGGGGGAAGTTCCTGACGTCGAGTCACTACTTGGTAAAATTATAACAAATACGAACACAATTTTTTTTATCATTCAATGAGAGCAGCTTTCAAACACCAGCAGTTTGCCACCTAGAAGTGAAGACTGCAGCGGTGTTGCCTTTGGCAAAAGACTCCGTGAATACGCCCTCACTGGCAGCTGATTAAAAGAATAGGACCACTGTCAGAACAATGATGAATGTGAAACTTTGGCACCCAGGTGAAGGAGCCGTGGATGCAGATGACCCCAGCAAGGAGGCCTCACTGAGTCAGCTGGCCAAAACAGAGGTCTCCCTTACCCTTACCAACAAGTTTGAGCTGCTGGATGGAGATGACAAAGACATGAAGGGACTGATGGTGAAGTAAGTCAGCAAGTAATCATCACTTCTTCAACTGCCTTATTGCGTAAAATGTCCTAACATATAAATATCTCCTTGCCCACACTCAACGTTTCTTCGCTGTCTTCATTTCCTGTCTGCATATCTCTCCTGCCCCATAGGCGGAAATGGGTTGGTGTCTTGTTTTATCTTTTCCACTTCTAAAATGGGCCTCTTTTTAGCCAGCTTGTGTAATTGGAATTGTTGAGTATAGGCTTGTTCACACTAAGACGAATTTTTAGTGCAAAACTTTGATGTGGTAAACAATTTATTTAAATGACCAGCTGGTAATAAAAGACAAACTTCCACATCCCATCAATGCAACTTTTTATTTTTACATAGAGGTATTCTAATTTTTCATCATAATGCAAAGAAAACTGCCCAATCAGATGCAGCATGGTTTTGGTCATAAGGTGTAAAGAGGCCTTAAGGACAGAGATCATCACATACTTGAAATGTAATACTCTAAGGAAACATTTGTCGATTATCATTTGCTGGCCACTATTGTCCTAGCACTTGTGTCCTAACCTCTAGCTTTCTAGTCTATCTTTGGGAAGGAAGCAGGAACACTGACGTCACTGCTCATTGTCTATATGTTTACATCTGCTCCCTTTCCACTCAGAAAAAACAAAGCATCTGTGAAGCCCCAGTGACCCAGACGTGTATGGTGTTCTGTTTACAGACCGTATGAATATCAATTACTGTAACCAGCCGGTTTGTGCAGTTTGAGACAAACCACAAATGAGTTTGCACTGCTTTACAGGCTTTTTTTGTATGCTTACACTACCAGACAAAACCTGCAGAACTTTCTTTTTTTTCTTCTATGGAACATATGTGAACGACACCAACATTTAAATATTCTCTAAGGTCACGACAGGCAAAAAATGTGTTAAATTCAGACATTTGTAAGTTGGCATATTTTGCCGAAAGTGAAAATTCTATCACCGTTTTGTCCTTTATGTCATCAGCATATGGCAGTCTTTATTAAATCTCAACTGTGAGTGCCCGTGAAGAAGTCTTGAATTGCATTATCTTCTGGACAATGTCAGCCTGTATAACAGACAACGCACAACATGAGGCATTCTGATACGCCTGACAAGGTCATCCTTCTCTTTGTTTTGCCTGTCACTTTGCAGAACAAAGAAACTGATAGTGGATGTTGTGAGAATTCAACCAGGGGAAACACTCAATGATATCATAGAAACTCCTGCCTCTACTGTACAGGTATAGTAACTGGCTCTTGAATTAATGATAAAGACTGAACAGGTCAGTATTTCAACAGATTGAAAGGAAATTATCTCTCTGTCTGGATCTGTAGGAGGCAGAGCACGCTAAGCTAGTAGAGCGACAGGTGGTGCAGGACTCTCAGACTCCAGAGGGGTTGAAAAGCAGCCAGGCCATGCTGGAGGACCGCCAGCTGCCTCTGGAGCAGAAGAAGAGAAAGATCCTCAGGAACCTGAGAACTCTGGAGCAAGCTGGTCTGGTCAGCTCAAAACACCAGTACCAGGAAGTCATCAATGACATCTCTAAGGTCAGGCCTTATTGACTTCAGTCAGGGTAGCAGAACTATTTGGAAAGATGTTGGGGCTTGTTGAAAGTGATAATTGTCTATTGGACAAATGTAGTTATAATGACTGCTTCTATGAAGTCATAACGTGACCGTGGCCATTTAGGGCTGCGGGGTACCATAAACACCTTCCATTAGTTCATGTGTGTTAGTCTGTGTTTTCACAATATAGTATTTGTAATAACAAAAATGTTTTATTTGGCAGGATATTCGATATCAGCGGCGCTATAGACAAAGAAGGAAAGCAGAGTTGGTGAAGCTGCAGCAGACTCTGAGTGCGCTCAACTCAAAGACTTCTTTCTATCAGGAACAAATCAACTACTATGACACATACATAAAAACCTGTCTGGACAACCTCAACAGAAAGTGAGTGGAGATACACAAGTTCTCGTACAAGTGTCCTCATGAGTGTGGGCCTCCTGTACAGTATATGCCACTTAATAATCACTTAAGATATCTATAAATGAATTAAAGAAACTTTAAAAAAAAGTCTCATTCTCCAACCCCCCTAGAATTAAACAGTTCGGTTTTACTGTTTTAAATCCATTCCGCTGATCTCCAGGTCTGGCGATAGCACTTTTAGCTGTAGCTTAGCATAGATCATTGAATCTGATTAGACCAGTAGCATCTTGCTCAAAAAACAATTAGTTTAGACTCTTTTGGAGTTGCATTGTGTACAAAAACCAACAGAAAATTATGTTTTTTTTATGCGCAATGATATTACGCAGAGCCTGAAAATGTAATTGGATTATTTAATTGCTAATTTATTTTATTTAACCTCATGACTAGCTTATATCAGTTTGTCTATTTATTCTCATGATTAGAAATGTATGCTCTCATTTGATATATTGAAATTTAATGATTAGTGATTGCCACAATCAAGCCCTGATACACAATGGCTTGAAGAGAACTTGGAAATGGTCTACTGCCATTTCTTATAAGATACACAGAATACATATAACATTTTATTGATTGTTATTTTGCAATCAGGAATTCCCGAAGGTCCATTAAACTGGACAGAAAGGAAGAGGAGAAGAGCAGTAAGAAGTCCAAGGCCTCGTCTCTGAAGTACACTGCTGCCAAACTGCATGAGAAAGGAGTCATTCTGGAGATTGAAGGCCTCCAGACGAATCAGTAGGTTTTTCCTCTTTGCACCATTCGTTTTCATTTCATTAATAATTCATATTTTTACTCATAATTAGTACATTCACATTGAATATCAACTTTCTAATATGTAAAGTTAACCATCCTGTTCTGCTTTTCCATACGATCCAAAGAGTTTAGCCAACTGTTTTTGCAATCTCTGACGGCAGATCAAAAGAATATTTAAAATGTTCTCTTTTTGTGCTCAGTGATTTATTCGTTTAATTTGTTGTCCATCTCAGGAATGTTATGTTTATTTGTTTTTGACCAGACAGGCACTACCAGTCATTTTGCAACACTGAAATTATTTGCACTGTAAAATGAACAGTATTAAGCTCCACCTATTCCAGTACTTCAGTCAGTGTTTTGTACATTTTAGGTTAAAAAATGTCATGTTCGACATTTGTCCGTGTGAGGAAGTGGGGGACTTTGAGATAAAGGCCAAGTTAATGGGAGTTGAGATGGAGAAGGTGCAACTGCATTTCCAGGTCAGTTCCCAGGTGCACAGAGCCACGTGCAGGATGTATTATGTGGAATTGCATTTATGGACACACCAATACAGAAACTGTTGTTCACCTCTTGTGTGTGTTTTTTTCTTTTTTTATTCTCAGGACCTGTTGCAGCTTCAGTATGAGGGAGTAGCTGTCATGAAAATGTTCGACAAAGCCAAAGTCAATGTCAATCTACTGATCTTCCTTTTGAACAAAAAGTTCTATGGAAAATGAACATCAGTAAAAAATATGAACTAGCTATCAGAGCCTCATGTTAGATGCTAGTTTACACCAATTGTAAAAAAAAAAAAAAAAAGAGAACAGATTGTGCCTTTGGTTTTTTGGATATTTTTTCTCTGAGCATTCAGGGTATTTGTGCAGCTGTGTTTGCAGGTCTTCTGTATTTAATTAACTATGACATCTTATTCTAAGAATTATCATACATGCAAAGCTGTACATACCAAGCGTACATGTGAATGGAGATTTAATCAAACCACAAATTGTTCATGATTTGATGGGGGGGGGGGGGTATGGATTATATTTTTTTCAATACAAGTGTAATTGAAATATATATTTTATAGCACATAATGTATTGAATGCCGCAATGTTTTAATATTTTAGAAATTAATAAGATGAATGAATGAATTTTAATGACTGATAATGCACTACTGCCATATAGCTGTAAACAAGATAAACCAGAGGAGACAAGACTGTCATGAACTAGTGCCTTTTATTTCTTAAGTTTTCAAATATGCATTTTTTTAAAGATACTTATTGAACACCATTCCAAGTTTTCATTTGACAATGACAATTGACAATGTTCTGCACTGAAAAGATAATAAACACAACTATTATACATCAAAACGTGTTGTTTATACATATACACTGCATATGTATGGGAGACTGAAAAAGCTATATTTGTCACAAGGGTTGTATTATAAATCAAAAGCCAAATCATATAAATGCACACGTTTATGAGGATTTACAATTTCATGCATGCTTGTGATTACTATTCTACAATAAAAATTGCATCTTCATACTGTATATCACTTGTTAAAAATAAACATAATAAAAAGTTACTAAAAAATAACTCCACAATTAAAAATATCTACTTTATAGTTTGTATCGGCTAGTCCTGGGCTCCCTTGTGTTAAGTAGGCGTTGACATGCACGCGACCGACGGGGGAGTGAATTGATCAGCCTCCAGTCTTTTCTGATGTCTGAAGACTGCTGTTGAGCTCAGGCTCAATCACTGAAAAACTCTTTGACTGTTTTATTTAGTAGTTGCGCTTTTTTGAGCTGCACCGTCCGTTTGATTCAGTCGTGATGTTGCTGATTGTGGTGTTGATGGGGCTGCTGGCTGCGGACGGCTCTGCGGCTGCGCTGCCCAAGAACGGTAAGACACTTACAGCCTATTTCTCTGCACGTGCACGGGATAAAATATGATCAACTTAAGTAACATACAGTGAGTGAGTTGGTAAGCGGAGTGAATGTATACTTTATGAACTTTGCATTTTTGAAAGCAAGCATTACAATCCACTGCTAAAAAATTACGTGTGAGCCATATAGCTGCTTCTACATACTTCGGGAAGCAAAACTCACACTAAGGAGTGCTTACTAGTTAGTTTGTTAATAGATCTGCGTCAGTGTTGGGTATAGTTAGCCTACATATAACGTAAATACGTAATTTAATTCAAAATAATGTAGCTCTACACTGTTATTTACTGAGAAAATGTGTAAATTAGTTATTTGTGAAAATGGTAACAGGGCGTCACATCTGAATATTTTTACATTTGATTGATTTCTTTCCCTAATTCTCTAACATATGAGACACCAATGTTTCAGAAGTTCAGAGCAAATAATAGGACACATGCTTATTGGATAACCGTTTTGTTCTGTGGTTGCTGCTTTAAAGCTCAATTCTTCTAATCTTATTTCTGACAGTAGCTGATAAGTGAGTCTTAAGGCTAACTGGTTTATATGTTTCCAAACAATTAACAGTTGAAAACTGTAAATTTAAAAGTAATCAAATGTAATTAGTTACTTTAACAAAGTAATCTGAAATAGTTACACTAGCCTACTTTACATTTTAAATAGGGTAACTGGTAATCTGTAACCCTGATACATTTCCAAAGTAACCTTCCCAACACACTGCTCAGCATTTCATTTGGTAGCTACGCCATTTCTTCTTAAGACAAGACTTGGCTGACAGTGGTCTGTAAAGTAATGTGTAGTTTAAATAATATGTTGAAGCATTTGTAGCATTTATGATAATGAAATGCATTTTAAATAACATAAACAACTAAAAATATTTTAATATAAAACAAAACCAAGTTTGAAAAAGTGCCTGAGCGTTTTAGCATCTAAAAAAAAATGAAGAACAAAAATCTAAATCTAAAAAAGAGAAAAAATAAAGTGTGACAATGGATTGTTTTAACATTTTTATGGATTATTAAGAATTCTGTGATCATTTGATTTTTTAAGCAAACGCCTAAGTAGTTTCATTATGCACTTCTTTTCCCAGAATCGCTTATTCGGACATTTTCTGGTTTTTTCCTCACCGTAACCGATGAGCCAATTGATTTCCTTGATGTGCAGGAGGACGGCAGCGGCTCCGGCTTGGGTCCAGTATCCAAACCCAAGAAAGACCACCACCCCCATGTGGTTAAAAAGACTTATCACATCTCTCCGGAGGCCTCCAGCTTCCTCACAGGTCGCGTGTTGACCGCTGTCATCCCGACAATATACATTATAGTGTTTATCATCAGCGCTCCTCTAAATCTGCTTGCGCTGGTCATGTTCGTGCGCAAAGTGAGACCGAAAAAACCGGCGGCGATTTATATGATAAATCTGGCTTGCGCCGACCTTCTGTTCGTCCTGGTGCTCCCGTTCAGGATAGCCTATCATTACAACGGAAATAACTGGATATACGGGGCCGGCATGTGTCGCTTCGTCACGGCCGCTTTCTACTGCAACATGTACTGCTCTGTGCTGCTGATGATGTGCATCAGTGTGGACCGCTTCATGGCTGTCGTTTACCCTATGGACTCGCTTACCTGGCGCAGTCCGCGGACCGCGTCCGTCGTGTGCGCGGCCATGTGGCTTCTGTCCATCGGCGGCGTGACGCCTTTGCTAATTTCCAATCAAACAATTCACCTACCTGACCTGGGCATTACCACCTGTCACGACGTCCTTGACCTCCACCACCTCCGCGCGTATTACCTGTACTTCTTTCCCATCATCTCTTCGCTGTTTTTCTTCATTCCACTCATTTTTAGCACCGTCTGCTACGTGCGCATCATCCAAGCCTTGTGCGCAGCCAACGTGGAAAACCGCGCCAAAAAAACGCGGGCTGTCTTTATGGCCATAACAGTCTTTTCTGTTTTCGTCATATGCTTCGCGCCCACAAACATCATCCTGTTGTCGCATTACGTGCAGTTCGCGCACAAGCACAACGAGGCGTCCTACGCCGCGTACTTGGTGTCTACGTGCATAGGGAGCATCAGCTGCTGTCTGGACCCCCTCATGTACTACTTCGGATCGTCTCAGTGCCAAAAACAGGTTCTCGCCTTTCTCAAGTGTCAGGGAGCGTCAGGCATCGAGAGGAGCGCACAGTTTACCAGCACCACCAGGTCAAGCAAGCTGGAGACTTTTAAAAGCAGTGTGAGCAACCAGTACAGGAAGCTGGTGGCATGAGCAGCCTGCATTTTAAAGGGGTTTTGAGAACTTTGCAGCTGGCCAGCTGACCTTCTCAAAAACCTGCTGTAGCAGGTTTCCAAGGACTTTACATCAATTGTTTGATCAAGTCCAGCTCATTTAGGATGGTTGGAGTTGATTGCACTAATTCATTGGAACTTTTGAATTATTATTCATAACATTTCCAAGAAAAATGAAAATGACTATGGCACTTAAACCGTTTCTATGCTGTTATAACAAATACTGTATGCTAATATAGTCTTGCTTTATTTTTGTATTCAATTGTTACTATGTCACAAAAACAATATTCTTGCCGATAAAAGCGTATTTAGATTTCAGATGTATAATGCTTTGTAAAGAAAAAAATTAAATTTGTTTAGAATATTTTACAATATTACCGTTTTTTTAGTATTTTGATCAAATAAATCCAGCCTTGGTGAGCATAAAAGACAACAATCTTTTTTTAACAATTAAAAGATCTTTCCAGCCCCAAACATTTTAACAATGCAAATAATGTAAATAAAGGCTTTAAATCTTGTTTGAATGACCAGCATTTTGTGTGTAGTAGGAGTTTTGTAACCATGTATAAAAATGATCAGCTTTTCTTTTATGCCAAAAATCATTAGGATGTTATATAAAGATCATGTTCAATGAAGATATTTTATAAATTTCCTGCTGTAAATTTGTCAAAACGTAATTTTGGATAATGTGCATAGATATGCACATAGCTATAGCTATAAACTTTTTTTGCACGCTCCCCACATGGAAATACCCTATATGAGGATATATGCGCATATAGGAAACCATGCAGTATACTGTATATGCACATATATGATAATAAATATTCTGCATATATGCATATATATGCCACATATAGGCAAAATTGAGGTGCATATATGTGCATATACAGACCATATAGGTCTCCTGTATTGCTTAATTTCTAATTAATTTAATTAATTTTTTGTGGGGGCCTAATGGATAGGGAGTTGGACTTGTAACCCAAAGGTTGGTGTCCAAGTCCCAGGTCCGGCAGGGATTGTAGGTGGTGGGAATGAATAACCAGCTCTCTCCACCTTCAATACCACGACTGAGGTGAGACCCTAGAGCACTTCTCACTGCTGTGTGTGTGCGCACTTGGATGGGTTAAAAATTATTTTTAGATATTTTAATAATTTTACTAATATATAGGTGCATATATGCACTATTATACATGCATAAATGTACCTATATAGGTACATACCTATATGTACGCATATATGTGCATATATGTACATACAATATAGGAAAACTTTTTCACATATATGTCACATATATTAAAAACCTATATGTTTATATAGGCTATTTCCGTGTGGGTGAACTCAGTCCAAATTTTCAATAGTTGTATCCTGACCAAATATTGGGGAAATATTGTCCTATATCCTAACAATCCATATGTCATTGGAGAGTGTATTTATTCAGCTGTCAGATGATAAATGTTTAACCTGCTCATATTTCATATCCAGCAAGAATATTATTTGACCATCTATTTAACAAGAATGTACTAGCATAGTTTGTGGTGGCTTGTGCAGTTTGTTTTTCTTCAGAACATACACAAACACATACTACAAATGGTGAAAATGATTTTTATATCAGCATATCCAAATTCTTTCACAGATAGCTGTATTTACAAGAACAAATCCAACATGTCAAGAAATCTTGAGGTCTGTCTTAATTTTTTGTTACGTCAGTCCATTACATTTTGGGATATACTGTACATTGGTTTTTGTTCTGGAGCAAAAATGAAATCATGACAACCTTTGGTTTGCCCAAACAATGTGTTTGATAAAGGGTGATTTTGACAGTAGTTGTCGTCTGATCAAGGCCCTGAAATGCTATATTTAGTTCATTCAACAACATTTTTTGTTCTGCTGTTCAATCCTAATAGTGTGTAATTGTGTGATATATGCTGCATCTAAAAGTGGAGATTTTTATTAAGGGACTGCGGTTTTGGTATCAGTTATGCTGCATACCACAGTAAAAACAAACAAACAAATAACTTTAACATAAAAAGGTACGTACAAAAACATGTGGAAAGATTCAATAATAAAAAAAAATGTATTGAGCCCTGTGTATATCCAAACAGGAGAAAGCACAATATTAACAATGGAATGACAAAAAAAAAACATTGACAAAAGCTTCTTCTGGGTGTCTTCAGCTTCCTTTCGTCGCTTAAATTTATTCAGATTTAGTTTAGGACGATGTTACTGTAATTCACAGTAGTTCACCAAAAAACAAAATGAATAGAATACCTAGAAGCCGGTTTTGAGAGGATCCTGTTTTTTGCTGAACACGGTGAAAACATAACTCCTTCGCTGTCCTTTTACACACTCATTGTCATGTTTGGAGAATACTGCAAGATAAGAAGGTAGTTTAAATGACAGCTTAAGCTGTATTTAACACAAATGATTCTATAGAGAAAAGGCGTTCTGCATACATACACTTTCACTCTGAAATGGGTTGAGGAAGTTGCCACCCATTTCTCCATCATCTCTTGGTGTGCCAGGCTGATTATTCATGCTGAGGTTTCCTGGAGAGCTCTGATGAATGTGAACATTGAGTTTGAGGACAGAAACCACAAATGAACTTCAGAGAAGTAGTCATCACTGTTTAAATGGCTGTCAAAACCATACGGAAATGCCCCTTACCTTTGGGAGACTTTCAATGTCACCAGATCCTGCTGTTGAATGGAGGAAAAAGGAAAAGACTTTAGAGTATTTCATGTGTAAATGGATGATATATACACTGGGTAAGGAAAGTATTCAGACACCATTACATTTTTCACTCTTTTGTTATAATGCAGCCATTTGTTAAATCATTTTTTTCTTTATTAATGTACACACAGCACCTCATATTCAGATCTGCCTTGCCACAATTCTGTCTCTGAGCTCTTCAGGCAGTTCCTTTGACCTCATGATTCTCATTTGCTCTGACATGCA
>JAUMHP010000046.1:12443374-12478387 GCA_032361065.1 Enteromius trimaculatus
TGTGTGGCTTTCCTAACCAAGTCCAATCTGTATAATCAAACACAGCTGGACTCAAATGAAGGTGTAGACCCATCTCAAAGATGATCAGAAGAAATGGACAGCACCTGAGTTAAATATAGTCAACAGCATGTGATATTTTTAAGATTTTCTTTTTTAATGAATCGTCAAAAATGTCAACAATTCTGTGTTTTTCTGTCAATATGGGGTGCTGTGTGTACATTGAGAAAAAAAATTAACTTAAATGATTTTAGCAAATGGCTGCAAAATAACAAAGAGTGAAAAATTGAAGGGGGTCTGAATACTTTCCGTACCCACTGTATATATGGCATTGTGTTATATCTGCCTTACCTAATGAACCATTCATATGATGAGGCTCCATGCCTGCCATGCTGCCTATTGGGCCATCGGAACCTGAACCTAATGGAAACTGAAAGGAAAAATTCCCATAAGAAAACCAATTACCCTTTCATGTAAATATTTAAGAGACTACCAAGACTCACATTTGGTCTGTTTCCATTTGGAGGGACTGAGCTGATCAGGCTGTACATGTTGTCACTTGAGTTGTTTGACTCTAAAATCAATATTGTACATCACACATTAGTAGTTCATTTTCAGCTAAAGACAAAATAAACGATTTGGTATGGGTAAAGAACGCATTGCTACCTTTTTAGAATTTGACCTAATCAAAATATGTTAGAAACCATGAACAAGAATTTCGGAGAATCCTTTTGCTATGATACGTTAAAAGCTCTACAGTCTGTCAGTGGACTTGAAGTAGTATTGTGTAGTACCTGCAGGACTGGGCATGATGGGTGTTCCCGGAGGGCCACCTCCTGCTGGGGGGCCCTACAAACACACTGATTCTGCTTATTCAAATGACCAGACTGGGTTACGCAAAGTTACCTCAGACAAGGTAATAAAAAACAAACAAAAAAAACTTTAGACAACGTTAAATTACCTACCGAATAACTGCTTGGAGATGTAGACGAATAGGGGATCTAGGGAAGAAATATTGGTGTTTATAATGTTTAGGATACAGGATCAGGATTCATCACATGGCATGTTGAGAACTAACCGAGTTGTTATTTGGTGGATTTGGCCATGGTCTTCCTCCCGCAGGACCCCTTTATGCAACATTATACAGAAATACACAGTGTTATACAACTTATATAGTATAAATCATATATAAATCATACAACAGGGATTCTGATTTAAAGGGACAGTCCACCCAAAAATGAAAACATAAAAGAAGATATTTTGGAAATGTATGTAACAAAACAGTTGTGGTTCCCACTGATTTCCACTGTATTTTTTGTTCATACATTTGTTCAAAATAGTTTGAAAACATTCCTCAAAATATCTTCTATGTTCCATATTCATTTTGGGTGGATTATTCTTTAAAGCTGCAATCTGTGAATTTTGCCTCTCTGCAGTTCCTTGCGGAATTCCTTTCATTGCGTGGGGTTGTGCTTAAGTAAAGCAGTAGTTTTGTACACTGGCTTTATATGTACTTACTCTAATATTGATTTTGGATCATTTTTAACCAAAAAAAAAAACAAAACAAAAAACGTACAGACTGCAGCTTTAATAATTCCTGGAATATTTATGAAATGATAATGGACTTTAATGTGAATACAATTACATGTTAATCCCCGGCATCCCAGGTCCCACTAGGGCATTTAGGGGTGGTCTCATCCCCCCACCATAGTTCTGGAACACAAATAATACCCAATAGTACATTAACGTTAGTGAACAATGTAACATTCTTACAAAAAAATATATCTATTTTTCCATGGATAACTCACCTGTGGTCCAATAGGAACCATTCCTCGAGGGCCCATCCTCTGCATGGGACCACTCATGTTGGGATGTCCTTACAAACGGTAAAAGAGACAGCAAAGCGGTTTCATAGTTTGATGTATTAGTACAGCTGTTTACAGAATCTACAGACACAATTTCTATACATTTGGGATGATATCTGTCAATCTTGCTGGATTTCCATTTAATAACAAAATTATCCAAAAGGGTAGATGCTGAGGTGGACTAATATAGCAAGTACTGTCATATTTATTTAGTTGTTAGCATTTTAAATACCTGGCTGTCTTGTAAGATCCATCCCACTGGGTAGGAGGGGCTGGTTCCCAGGCCCCAAAGCCTGTTCAAATCAAGTATCAGTCATTATCATGCACCGAAGAAAACCTTGGACCCCAAAAGCAGAATCTATAAATACCTGATTGAGTATTCTGAGAGATCCTCTGGGCCCACCTGGGTATCGAGGAGACATAAACTGCTGAGGAAACACAAGGACAGAGAACACATAATTAATATAGTCTACATCACTCAACAATTTGCGTGGTTCACCCAGCACACAAACCCAAGTAACGGAGGGTCACCATAAATCACACCACCAGATGGCAACAGTGTATTTTACATCTGTAATTCAGTCTCACATTTGAGGTTTAAATTTACAACTTTATTGACAACATATGTGGCTTTAATTCATACCTTAATGTAAAACCAGGAAAAACATGTTCACAGCAATATCTTCACATTGACTTCAATACAAATGAAGATGCTATATTTTAACACATCCTTTATGTGTTTGTAAAGTTCAAAGCTGATATCTCAGAGGGTTGGTTAAAATGACGGCTGGATTCTATGGGAATCTGAGCTTAAGAATGAGTGATTGTCAATACACATCAGACAGTACAGCAGCTCTCAGTTAACAGTTAATCAATGTATTTTTTGGTGCATTATCTCTGACGTACACACAGTCCAGTATTTATGCACTCAAAATCCTCCTTCAAATATAACAAATTATAACAGATAATTAAACAAATAATTGAAAAGACACACATCTCCTCTTTCCAATTAAAAAATGAAAGTGTGAAAATCCTCACATACTCTGCTGCTACAGACATCCACATATAGTTTTCTTGGCCTGAATAAATATTTAATTGCCCATTCATTCATAATCTCTCCTGACTCAGCGCATCTCTCCCGGTTCAACTGTCAGTCACAGAAGAAACAAATTTCTCACTGCATTTATTTCTTCCATGCAGCTTTCAGACAGTAAAACAAAGCACTGTCATTCAATGACCTTTATAAAAAAAGAATATATATATGATATATATATCAATGAAATGCTGTTAAAATCAATTTAATATTTATAAGTTAACAACAATGTATAAAATCAGTATTGATAAATATGCTGGTCAAGACCGGACACTTATTAGCCCCCACCAAAAAATGTTCCAAAAAATATCAAACTAGGTTAGTGAGATGCCTTTTGTTTCAATGCAATACTTCACATAAAAATGTGTGTGTGTACCTGAAAAAATCCCGGAGGCAAAGGCATACCGTCACCAGGAGGACTTCCAATCACTGGACTCTTTGTCGCTGCTGCACTCTACAGGACACACACACACACAACTCAGATGAAATGTCCTCAAATATCTTCATAAAGAAAGAAAAACCATACAGGACACAGGAAAATTCTTACAGAGGATTCAGATGTTACATGTTACGTTACATATCACTTATATCAATAAAAACATATGCTTGTTATAAATACCCTGAAAACGAATGACATTTTGCAGACCAGCACAATAAACAAGCTACAAAAATGACTCTCTACATCAGCACTGTATAATAATTGCTGCTCTTATTTATGCCCAGACAAATTACAGTACACTGCAATGTCACATAAACAGTCACTGCACTATATACACAGACACACTTTAAACACATTAAGCATTACGAGCAAAAGGTTTTTCTAAAAGAGACTTCTGTTTGCAGCAGAGGTGTATTTGCAGAACCTCACGTCTGATATTACCCACTCTAGCAATAACATGCACCTACAGTATACACAAACCTAACAAGAGGAAATATGAAACAGTGGGAAGACATGGACACTGAAAAGTTGCCCCTTCTGGCAAACACATTTTGTCCACTGAATAATTAACAGCACTAGTGTTGATACAGTACTACAGTTTCTCTGCTGGTTTAGGCTTTCTGCTCATTGGAAATAAAACAGAAGCAACTGCTTTCCCCTGTTTGCCCCTTACATACACTCATTTATCTGCATTTAAGCATTTATCTGACCATACCCAGAGCTGTCTGAATGATGGCTGTCTGTACCCTACAGTACCTATTAGTAATTAAGGTGATAATAACTAAAAATATACCAAATTGATCCAAATGTGATTCTTTTTCTTTAATTCAGAAGCGCAGACACAATTGTTTGTGTCACACTTATGTAAAAATATATACTAGTACATACAAACGCAATGGAAATGAATTATCCTAAATGTGCATTTTAAATGTTTATTTTCTTACTTCGTAAAGAAACAGCTGAACTATATACACAGCTACTACAGTATGTTCCAGATTTTAAAAGTTTAAGCCTGCAGCAGCTCGCTCTGTCTCGAAGTTCATACATTTCCATATTTATTAGATTTGCTCCTTCTGTCTGCAATAAGGAGGCAGTGTGTGTGCGTGTGTGCATGTGTAAAAGAGATTCCTCCAGTGGCTGGCTGGGTAGAGAGACTCATTTCTCTACTCATTAGAGAAACGTGGGTAGAATGGCAAGTCCCTTTGTCTAGACTTTCTCATCAGCCGCATCAGGACAACATCCTTATTCCTCACACTCAGAGAGAGACATGAATCTACTCAGATCAAAAGAGAGAAACAGAAAACATTAGATCCAGTCTGTAAGTTAACTCTTGAATGGAGAATGAATGTGGTAAAGGAAAACTGGAATTCGGTTCATGTAACTAACCAAACAATCCAAAGTTAACTTAGAGAGATTGAGATATTCATCTATTGAAGCACAATATCATATTCACACAGAAATTCATCCAAAGTACAAGCAACTTTTAAAATATCAGTCATTCTCTGTTCTTTTCAGCATGTGACTTGTTACATAAGCTCCACTGAGAGACAAGAGAGATACATTATAGTGACACGTGAACCTGAAACGTGTATAGGATGGTAAGATAGGTAGTCTTTAAAGCCAGCTGAGAACACAGACAAAGCAATATAACAACAGGAAATATACCAGTGATACAGACAGGAAGTAGGACTCTCGCTGCCCTTCTCTATTAATCTCTCTCTTGCTCCCCACATCTATTCTTCCCCTATAATGTGGATTTGTAGGGTATAAGATGGATGTATATGTATATAGGATGTATATGTACATCGTATCATGTCCCAAATAGAATATGGGACTTCTACTGTTTGACACTTTACTGACAGGATGTGAATTTATTGTGATTTGTTGTGGAGAAAATGTACAACTATAGCCTTCTCTTTACTAAAAAAATTAAAACTTTGATTCATTCGGTAACTTAACAAGCAACTGTATGTAGCTGCTTCCCAATTCAGGGGCTGCATCCTTAGAAGGATGTGGACTTCGAAGGTATGACCAAATCAAGTGTTAGGCTTGTATAGCCCTCTTGTCACCTAGAAACTCACAGCTGCTGTTGATGAGTGGCAGTAACCTTTAAAATGTTGAAAATTTTACTCAACTTTCAACTGAAAACAAAGCAGGGTTAACAACCTGTCGAAACAAGTTCACACTGGTTCATTTATGTACATAACAAAAAATATAAACTATCTGTAAAATCCCATATTTGTAAGGTATGTCAACATACTTGTATTCATAAGTGAGTCACTGAATCTTTCACTACACTGATTACGGCCACATTATTAAGCCTCTAAATTGGGATACGGCTTGTGTTTATGAGTGAGTCACTGAATCTTTCACTCAGCTTATTCATTCAGCAACATTTATTCGTTCAGGAATGCTATCACTGCTTGAAATCTCAACAGTTTATTCTGCTACCATTTTATTGGTGGAGCAAAATCAAAGCTAAAACTGCCAAAACTGGCAACCTTGATTGTGCTGGAAATCACAACAGTGACCTTAAATAGGGCCATTAACACTGATCGGTGTCCGTTTCTGTTGTTTTTCTGTGTAAACACATGCTAGACTAACATTTTTCACTGTTGAGTTTGCGTCTCCTGCAGAATTCCAAAAATGCACCACTCAAGTTAAAAAATGCTTCTAAAAACTTTTTTATTTATTTTATTTTTATATTTTAAAAGTGTTCCATGTTAACAACTCATTAAAGCACAACATTAGATTCAGAATGACAACTTGGAGCACTGGTTGTGTGTTGAGGATGGAGCTAGAAGCCTCTGGGGTAATGATGCAGTCCTATAACCACCAGGCAACCTTTCCCACAATATCTGCAGTCTAATCTAATGCAGTGATGAGGTCATCCTCGCCACATCTCCTCTCCTGCTGTCTCTCTTTGCTGGAAACATTCTCTGCTTTACAGATGGCAAGCTTTAACCAACCAGTGTGTGTTTGTTTCTGTGTGTTCAATGGGGTTACTTCAGGACAGCACTGTTTTTCAGTTAACCCACAATGAACACACATCCCCAGCTGCTAACTCAGTCTGCCCTGAATGCACCTCTCGGCCTCTGGAACACGGCCAGCCAGACATTACAGGAACCTCTGAGAATAAGTGTATGCATACAAATTCAATTGTGTGTAAAAGCACCCGGGCTCAGATAGTGTGCATCAGCCCATATTGAGATGAAATACACAGTAATGATAAAAGGATTCTCCCCATCATCATGCCGATCATCTTTCACACCGGCCCAAATCAGTAGTGATTTGTGGTGAACACGAACAAAAAGTTATTTTTAGGAGTTATTAGGATAAATGTTATTCAGCACCACAATATGTATTAATATGTACATAATACTGTATGTATTATATCTTAACATAGTACATATTAAGAAGCTACCCATCATTCTATCAAGCTGAAATGTGTTAACATGTTATCATTGTCACTGAATCAACACATTTTAAAGTAAAAGCATCCAAAGCATTGTGAGATTTTTGGCAAGAGATAAACATTGAAGATGAAAAGATCAAAAAAGCACATGTAGGCTACAATATTCAGTGTGGCAGCAATAATCTAAGCTCTGAATGTGGGTACACTGTGTGAAATATCTCTCTCCATTCAGGGGTGAAAATCTTCATTAACATGCTTGAATAGGCTGCATAATATTATAAGCTATTTCATGCTGCCGTGCTTCCCCTCTTTCTCTCATGTTTAATTTGCTGCTGTTTGTGTTCTACTCTGTTTGAACACAAAGAAAATGAAAGCGCAGATGAGACTAGCCCTAAGCCAGACAGGAGAGCGTCAATAGGGAATAGGAAGGATGTTCATGTAAGGACATTGTGTTAAAGGCTTATCAGAACTCGGAACCAAATATGCTCAGGATTTGCTTATTTACTAAATTGTGCTGATTAATAAAATCACTCGCAGTTTTAGCTACAAACTACAGACTACCCAATTACTATATATGTTGTATTTACAGAAATAACACCAGATTTTTAGTCATGAATTTTTATATGTGGGTAAATAATGGTGAAGAAGTAAATAAAACATCTTAAAAGAACATTTCATATTTAGGTTTTAGTGTGTAGCCTCACTTCGCCAGACCTTCATTCACTGTATATTTTTCTACCCAGTCTCACACTATTTATTTGTGGCAGGGACACGTTTATTTCGTTATTTTCGGAAGTCCAGCATGTTTTTACACTAAGATGCATCCAATTGAATCTTAGTTTAAAAAACGTGCTGGATTGACGGACATAATGAAATAAACATGTCCCTGCCACGAATAAATACGATAAATGCCACGTAAATTACGTGAATAAATCAAGTGTTGCCTAATAGTGTAGAATATGTCCAATTAAAGGATGGTTTAGTAGTTTATAGTGGATTATTTCAGAGCTATAATGGTGCAAACAGTGTGATCTCTTATTTACAATTCTAATTTACTGTGATTAAAAATGAATGATTATAATGCAATTGAGAGAATATAAATGCATTAATTTAAGGAACAAAATAAAAAGATCCTGATACTTAAATCTATTTAAGCACTAACAATCATGCCAAGAAATTCTCTGAATTTGAAAAACAAATACAGGAAACAATTAAAAAGTTAGACAGAGTGAAGGTTCAGCAATATGTCATATAATGATAAAATTGTATTCCAGCTCCTCAAATGTATGATTATCTTCACTAGAACTAGTTAACAGGCAAACTGTCCCTTTACTGAAAAAAAAACATGCAATAGCACTGACAAAAATCAGCTGATCCCCAGAGTCTCAGACTCAGAGTCCATTCATGTTAAATGACCGAGAGGCAAGAGAGTACCAGTCATTGTCTGTTGATGTTTTTTTTTTTTTTTAATTTAATTCTATATACCTTCATAAACATATTCAAATGAAAACACCTCTGAAAAGAAGATTTATGGCTTACTTTAATGAAACCTGCTAAACACAACGTAGCCGTAATCATAGATGACTAAAGTATGAAGTATGAAGATAAAATATGAAGTATTTTATGATTTAATGGCATGTCTTTAACATTGCATGCATGAATGAGAATCAGAGCCACTTCACATGATTGAAGCATGAACTAAAAGCGAAGGCTTTTATCTTAATGAGCTGTGGCTGGTCAGCAGTTAATCATAGTGATTCTGGTCGTGAGATCTACATAATTTGTGTTTGACAAACAGGCACCTGACTTGTAGGTGCAGTCGTTGTGGTTTTAATCAAGGTATTAGAGGAACAATGAGGTGCTGAGTTTGACCTAATCAAAATGAGTCATTATTTCTTATGCACAAGTCTTTAATCTAATCACACTCTGTCGTCCTCCTTATATCCAACCCTATTGCTCTCTATTTCTCTCTCTCCATCATACTCAGAATAGGTCAAGGTGTCCTCTTCCCTCTAGCCAAGATGACCGCAAATGTATGACATCATTGCTAATGCCTCCAGCGCGGACCACCAATTTATCATCCTTCCCGCTTTCCATTCCCCTCCTGCTCACCTTAGCTCTGCTTCTATGAGCTGTACACTCACTCACAATTACCCTGCAAGGTTTCTCCAGAGACCAGCTGTAACTGCTGTTCCACAGGTCAGTGGTTTCACACTGTTTGTGTTTATAGTACAAAACACCAAAATGCATTCATTGGTTTATTAGTTGTTCTAAATATCTCCTTACTTTCAATACAGTCAATAAAAATGTGGTTCCTGCACCAAATCGTGATTGTCCTCATTGTAAGTGAACACATATTTATACTCACATAGTCATGAAAAGCTTTGGCTTCACTTGAGTGCTCACATGTTTCTCTCCTCTCAGGAGCAGCACAGTAGAGGTCCCAGAAAACACTGCAAGAGAAGATGTACAATATATAATGATAAGAAAAAACTGTTACTGCAGTGTGAGAATAAAGAACTATTCTTAGTAAAGCCCTATTTGGATGGGATTTGTTTTTCCTGACGAAATGTTTGTTTCACAAACGCATTGTGAGATTTTTATACCATTAGAATTAAATATTTCTGTGTTTTCGCACAAACATAGTAAAAATCACAGAGCATATATTATAACTAACTAGGGGTTCCTCTCCTTTAAGGTTCTTTTTACTTTTTTTTTTTTACACACACATACAATATATATTTGAGAATACTTACATGTATTTACAGTTTTATATTTATATTCATTTAATTTATATTGAAAATAAATGCATTTAATAAAAGCTAAATATTTCTGAAATATATATGCATAAGTATGTGTGTGCTTTTATATACATAATAAATATAAACAGAACAAACACAAATATTATGCAAACAATAAATTTATTTTGGGATTGTTCATGATTTTATAATAATAATAATAATAATAATAGATTATATTATATCATATTATTAAGTTACTTTAGTTTCTGTTTGTGCATTAAAAAAGATCTGCAATGTTACCAAGCACGTTCAAAGCAAAGACAATTCTAAAGTGATTTATTTTCTCTATATGAGTAAGTTATGTTTCTGAACTTCAATTATAGTCAGAGTATCCCGCATTTAAATAATTCACCTCCAAGGCATGAGCAAAAAAATATCAGGGTGGTGAGGACTGGTTGAGGTGTGCAGTTTGTTGTTGCCTTGAGAGGCGCAGTTTCATAAATCTAATTTACTGATATACTTTCAGGTTTTTATATTTGCAGACATAACTGACTGTGTTTAAGTGAACTGTGATTTTGACACAATAACCAAATAGATGTCAAAACCAAAAACAAACAGATATCTTGCTTGTTGCTGTCTTAGTAACCAAGGCAGGAGCAGTGAAGGATTCACCTCTTTCCCCGAAAGCAGCAGCTCATTTACAGGATTCTTTGGAAGGTAATGTTATTTTTAGTCACAATTATCCTGTATTAGTCTTCTCTCCTTGTCATCTCAAAGTGAGCAGGGCCAAAGACACGATCATGAGAATTAGTCATTGATCTGACTCTGCAGAGGCGGCCTTATGTCGCGCTCTGATAGCCTATTATATTGTGACAAAAACTGAAAAAAGCTCAGTTTCCTGAGCTTGGTTTCAATAGTAGCTTTATAGTAAATTAACCTTTTACAGGCCAAAAGGTCGAGGACAATTTAAAGGAGAATTCATGACCGCTTTAACTAAACATTCCATGAATCTATCATTGCACACTAATCCCATCCAAAGAGTACTACAAAACTTTCAAGCATAGTCTCTTACCACCACCATGAGTGTAAGAACCCAGGCGGCTCTCCTAATGTTATGTTCTTCTCCCATCGGATCTGCCAAGTTAAGCAGAGAACAAAGAAAGAGTTATAAAGACTCAGTGACAAGTCGACCTGTGCTCCCTCTGTGATTTAAACATAATTAAGGGCAAATTCTGCCATGGAGAGCTGAACTTCGAGTCAAACATGGTGCCCAGAATAAATCTGAGAGATAAAACTGTTACTTGGCATCTGTTTGAAACAGTTTCAGTGTGACTCAGTCCATGACTCCATTAATAAAAAATCAGTTGACCAATTAACACTTCACTGAGCTCTGCTCTCCTTGGCAGAATATGCCATAAAAAGGAATTGGAGATTTTAAGGCAATGTCATCATACTTTTTACGGTTAATAATGACAGCAGATTAAGACAATTGTTTTTTTGTTTTATGTTTATGTGTGCAAATGAGGCATTATCTAATTAAATTATGCACTAATTTGCATGTATTTTCCAGAACAGCAGAGTTATTTGTGTGAAAAGTTTTTACAGAGAAGATTTTGGATTTTTCTTTTTATCACTTCATGAATCACAAATACTGTCAACATCCAGGAAAAAGTAATGGTAACACTTAATTTTACAGTTACACATATTAGTTGCTTATTGCCATGCATATTGCTAGAATATTAGCCATTTATTAATGCTAATAAAGCACATATTAATGCCTTATTCTACATGACCTTATTCTACATCCCTAACCCAATACCTAAATTTAACAACTACCTTATTAACTATTAATATGCGGCAAATTAGGAATTTATTGAGGGAAAAGTCATAGTTAATAGTTAACATGTACTGTAAAACCTTAAGAATGAATATGTATATATAGATATAGATATATTATCAAATATAAGAAAATAAATATATAAATGCATTTACATGTAAATACTTTCTAAATATATACTGTACATGTGTGTTTTAATATAAACATAATAAGCACATATATTATGTAAATAAAGACTTTTATTTTGGATGTGATTAATCATGATCAATCATTTGACAGCACTAATATATATATATATATATATATATATATATATATGCATGTGTGTGTGTGTCTACAACAAAACAAAGCAATCTAGCTCAAACTTGGTTTTGTCTGTAGTGTCTTACAGTGTCTTAAGAGGCTTATTATCAGCATTTTATTAGTTAATTTCTGAAAATACTAGCAAAACACAGGAAATCAACTGATTTAAATATACCTCAAACACTTCTCTGATAATATGGTGGATGGGGACAGTTGCTAAGGTAAGATCGTTCAGTATAAGGCTGTGCTTAGCGACGGTTAGCTATCACTAAAGCTTTTGCAAACCCTTCTCCTTTCTCATCGTAAAAGACTAAACAGGAACAGAAAACACCATTCGTCTCGATGAGATCATCAGTTTCGGTCACTGGCCATGTGAGATGGGTTTACCGACATTAAAGAGCTGACGACAGCCGCCATAAACAACACGGGTGTGCCCAACATTATCTCAATACATTGCCGTGAGAGCTGCAGCTATTTTTGGGTCCAAGTCCAGCGTGAACTGGTTACATGAGCAGAGTGGCAAAAGACAGAAGTCGCAAAGGAAACTGGCCACAATGGACGGGGCGGCTGGCTTAGTCACAGGGGCTGGTTTGAGTCACGTCTGAGTGGTGGGCCAGCCTTTGTGTTTTTACCTCTGTGATTGTGCCAGGCTCTTTCTCTATCTTTCCTCTTCTCTCTTTGTTCTGTTCCACTATTTATCTGATCTTATTCCTCTGTAATTCACAAATATTTACTTGACTCAAGAGCTGCGGCACTCATCTGCATCTGCATTTACTTTTACTGTTCAGTTGTATCTTGTCATCAGCAAGAGAGCAGTCGCCGACACGGATATAAACATGTCTTCTCCAAACGCAGCTTGAGAGGATGACAAGTCATTAACGCTGAGTGTCTTTAAAACAGACCCTTCAGAAAAAAATTAAAACATTGCTCTCTGACTGAAGAGTTGTGGCTGCAGTGTCAACAGGTCACTAACTGTCCACTCTAAAGTCTGTTAGACTGTTCATCTAATGTCTTTCACAACCAGCTAACTAAAATGTATTGAATACAACCAGTTAACTAATGCATATTGAATATAAACCACATTCAATTACAGAGCAAGCGAAGACTTTGTTTTCTGAAAATCCATGTAAATAAGCTTACAGACTCCCGCTGCATCTCCACGAGACCGTGCCATTAAACAGAAACAGTTTGCCCAGTTTCTCGTGCCAGTGTGGTTTTGTATCCAGTGTAATTCAATTAAGCTGGGATCAGAGAACAGTGTGGGTTTCATTGGAGCCGTTTAATGGCCTACATGTAAACATTACCTCCTAAAACTACAGAGTCTTAAATAGACTTAGTGACACTCAAAGAGATCTTGGTGAAAATGCAAAAAGGTAGATCACCTACCTCTGACAGGAAGGTCTGTGCTGATTTCTGAGCTCCCACATGTAGCAGATATTCGTACACATATAGAGCTAACCTGCAGAGACAGAAAGTTAAGAAAACTTTAAGGCAACTTTTTTATGAATGAACATAGCATTCCATACTAATGCTAATCCTCTGCTTCCAGTGGCTACGTAAAATTCAATTGTTCATTAGAAACAATTGTCATGGCATCTCTGAAATGGCAAACGTACAAAATTGCCATCATTTACTCAATTACAGCACTACTCTTTTCATACGGTGGAAGTGAAAGGTGAATGGCACACTGATAAAAGCATCCATGGAATACAACGTCAATACAAGAAACACTTAAGACCAATTTAATTCTGAAACTTTTTAATACTGTATGTGTATTTTCAATACTGCACAAATTTGATTTGAGAGACAGAGCAGAGAAAAAAGATTTTCAATGAATAATAATTTTTTAATAATAATTTAGATTTTAACCTGTCCCTTTCTGTTTTAATCATATGGCTTTAGACGAATATAGTAATAAGGAATCTTTGTACTTTGTGGTGTTTTTTTTTCTTATTCTTCATTTGTAGCCCCTGGGCAATCAGATGTATAATAATATCCTAGCACAATCAAAAATATCTTCATTTTTGAATACACTATCCCTTTAATTGAACCCATATCTTTATGGTCTGGCTGTGTATCCTCTCGAGGAACCAATATGTGAATGAATAAGGAAACTCAAATGAGTCCCAGTTTGGAGATCACTTTCAAGGCAAACTTAAGGCAAAAACATCAGGTTCACTGAGAGTTTGCAGTACTGACACGGGGATATTCAATAGTTTCCTATATTTGCCAATGCCATGGTGTTTGATTTTTTTATACTGGTACAAATTCCTTCAAAAGAAGCTCAGAGCTCATGATTTTTTTTTATCTTTCAAGTATGTATGAGTGAGTCTGACTCAGCACAGTCCGGCATTTATTTTAATTTATAATTTCAGACACAGTCAAATTTAAATATATTTTACATGCAGACAAAATATCCACTCTCCTGCTTGTTTCTGCAAACACAAACCTGCACCGAACAGCCTCAAATGCTCAGAGAATTCATATATACTCACACACCAAAAAAAAAAACAACACACAAAGGACATTTATACCACTATGTAGAAGACAGTGTTTGTACAAGAGAAGAAAATGCTGAAGAGTTTAGGAAAATTGGCAAACCAAGATCAAACACAAGTGAGATCTGGAGGCTGGAGGAACGACAGGGGGTCCTGAGCTCCTGAGAATCACTCCTCCTGAGATTGTGAGAAAACTTTCATATTCTAATGACAAAGAATAGCAAAGAAATGGAGAGAAACCAGGAACTTTCCAGCTGTGCTCTCGTTTCAGCAAAATCCAAACTCTTCCAACTACAACAGAAAAGAAACCAGCTTTCAAGAGGCTAAGATTAAAAGATGATGTGCACACGCATACTTCACCAGTTTTCTTTACATTTTCATTATATATGGTGTTGTTGATGATTGCCAGGGTATTGTTATTGGTTGTTAGGGAGTTCGGAGTGGTTTCTAATTAGCTGCTTAGCCAAAAAGGCCTTCTTACTGTTTTCCTATCTATCTTCTATCTCCCAGAGATGAAAATCACTTAGTCAGGCGTAAGTCCTTATATAAAAAGTGACATCACTCCTCAGCAAGCCACACAATTTCAGCAATTATTCATGACTGTAGTATAGTTGATTTACACAATGAAGTTTCATTTCAGTATGGGCAAAAATAATGATGCCTGCTTTAGCAAAGACCATTAATTAAAGAAATATAACAATACAAATGACAACAGCCAAAGCAAATTATAATTTAATTGTATATACACAATAAAATTTAATAAAAAATACAAATAATAAATTATGTAAACCCTAATAACAAGCATGTTTGATTCTGTTCAAGACAGTTTTCAGTAGCCAATTATAGGCCATTGATCAAAATATGAAGTTAACAAACATACATAAACCTGAACAATTAACTTTGTCGGTTACATCTCCACTTATTTTGTACAACAAAAAGACCAGGTAAATCAAGTAATAAGAAAATGATCCTATAATTATTCACTACAGTTCAAGATACTGGATGTACAAACAACATGAGAAATGATATGAAGAGATAATAATGACAGAACACAAGAGAGGCGAGATGAGCACAGTGCCGTTAACCTCATGCTGTGCCCTTATCCCATCAACACGGCGCTCTTCCCTGTTCTACAGATGAACTGACAACATTCTCATTGGCTGCCTTGCACTCGCCAGATTCAAACAGACTCGTTTCCCAAGAGACATTAGAGAGTGGGGAGTTTGAGGGTGATTCTGTCTCTGTGTGTTTGTATATTTGGGACAAATGTGTTTGACACATTAGGTGCAGTGAAAGAGAACAGAGGATGAACACGGAAAGACAAATATAGAGATGGGTAGAAGAGCAGAGGCAGAAAAGCAGGAACTCATAAATGATTAATGATGAGAGCTGAAAAGGAGGAAGGAGAGTGACATGAGGACAACAGAAACAAAAAAGATTGTAACCATGAGCTGTAAAATAGCTGACAGATTACAAATTTTGCTTTTATTTAACAAAACTGTGCATGAGCCTATCAGCAGAATATATACCTGCTATTTTTCACTATTCTTTTGTGAATGTATACATTTATGGTGATTATGGCTTTTTATCTTATTTTTATCTTTTATGTGGTGCTGAGGTATATTTCATATTATTAGTGATGTTTATTAGAAATGTTTATTTCTTAATAAAGAGTTGTGCTAATTATGAGAAAACGATGATACATTTTCTACAGGATTCTTTAACAAGATGGAAGTTCAACAGCAATTAACTTGAAACAGTTAATCTTTGTAACAATCCATAGGTCTTTTCTGTCACTTTTGATCAATGTAATGCACTCATGCTGAAAAACACGCTAAAAATGCAATTGTTCTTTTTAATGGTTGTGTAGATTTATTTGCAAGCAAATTGTGGTCATTGCAGATTTTTACTTTTTTGGGTAAAATTGTATGAAAACTGCTGTCAGTTGGAAAGATAACAATCACTCTATTTGGAAACACATAATAAAAAAAACAAAGAAAACAGTTCTTCCACTTAGTCTTTGAATCAAAACAAGTCAATCAAAAAAAGTCTTTTAGAGGGGGAAAGGCCATCTAGGTAAGGAATGAAACTCATATCCTGTGTGGACAGGACAATGCTACATTCCTCAGCCTACTGGGCCCAAATTCTTCAGCTCTGCTAGTTAATATAAAAGTGTTTTGCTTTCTTATTTATTATAAAGTGTCAATAAAACTGAATTTTATAACAGCAAAGACAATGCAAACAAAATTCAACAAAGCAAGTGTCATGTTTAAAGGTCACGGAATAGTGTTTGACTTGAGCAGGCATATAAACACAGAATGAAAACCAGGAGAGTTTAGTCCGAAGCATGCAGCACAACACCTCGAGAAACAATGCCTTTCTCTACGACAACAGGAAATGCCAGCTTATCTTGCAGATGAAAGCGGGGAGAAAATCTCTGCTGAAGCAGCTCTGGAAAAGAACTTGCAACATACACGCTTACCAGAAACTACAGGAGAAACAGACCAAAGTGACAATAATGGAGAAGCCACTTAACTTTGTTGGATTTCAAACAGGTCACATGGGAAAACTAAAGCAACGTGCAGACTGTGTGTGTGTGATATGTGAAAAAAAAGGCTGTATTACACACAGGCTAAAGACAGAGAGAAAGACTCCTCGCCGGTTTCTAAGCCATGCCGTCACGCTTGCTTAACCTTGCAGTAGGGCCGGTGTGATGCTGCTTGCATATCAATGATGGAGAAAAATATCAGAGGCCAACCACTCTGCAGGAAAACTGTTCCAGTGGCAGGAACGACAACACCACTCATTCTCTTACATACTGAGTACAACTGCAGAACACAGAAACGCCACTTTTCACCACATTGGAAAACACAAAGATAGCATAAATTTGAAAATCACCATTCAGGAACTTTGTAGTAGAATAATATATTTATATCATTTCTGGTGCTCAAACAGTATAGAACATGATGATAGCAATGCCAAGGTCATGTGTTCAACTCCACGGAAATGGATGCACTAACAAATGTTTCAGTGCTATGTAATTCACTTTGAATAAAAGCTTGTGCCAAATGCAAAATTAATAAATAATACATTCATTGTATTAATGACAGCTAAATTCTAAATTTGATATCTTTGGAAACTGTCACAGAAACCTCCATGGTGAGAATGTTTCATGATTTTGTTTTGACATCTCTATGTGAGGAATATTTCACATATGTGTTCGCACATGGAGCTGTGGAGAAGAAAAGAAACTTCAAGCATTCTAGATAAACATCCATTAATACATTTTCCACTGAGCTAAAAGCTGTTAGAAGACATGTTGTGACAGATGTTTTCTTTAGTAGACGGTTTGCATGTCTTTGATTTGAATAGCTCAGATCACTTACATGAGCGTGGGTCAGATTTAAACCATGTATTATGTTACGGTTCCTAATACGGTTACATGCCAGCTGGTATTTTATTCACTCAAAAAAAAAAAAAAAAGGAATTTACTCTTCTGGTATTTGGCAAATGTCCAATTCGGACCCATATGTAAACATTCGTAGTGAAACCCAAAAGAACACAGATTATTGCTACTTATAGGACAGTTTTAATCACCTTCCTTACAATCAAGAAATGTGACTTCAAACTGAGATCGGTCTACAAATTGGATTACAGGGTGAAAGCTATCAATGTTTGTTGATTTTTACAACACAAGAGCAACTTCTAAGTTAAGAGGGTGCTTAAGATCACTTTTTAAAATCCAGTTGTATTTATATTATTATTATATTAACTTCTACATTAATGTTTACCAGACACAAGTCTATTCTGACACCACAGATAAACGGCCAACAACACAATGCAATGTAAATGGGATTTAAGATGTAACTGACAAAATTCGACACAGTACGACAACCCTTAGCACATTACCATGCACCATTAGTTTTATCTTTGATAATAAATTTTGTTTAGAAATATAGATTCAGCAAGGACTAATACTTGTTGGTCCATATCCATGTAGAATAAAACAGCTGTTTCTAGAATAGGCTACCTACTGCATATAATATTTTAATCTCATCTGAATTAACATTATTTTAATGATATATCTAAAAAGTTCTGTCCTATTCTTTGTGTAAACTTTTAAATAACTTAAGGAAATATTTCAAAGTGGACAGCAAAAAAGAGAAAACATCAAAACAAATGTCAAAATCAATTGCCAAAAAAAAAAAAAAAAAAAAAAAAAAAAGGGAATTTATAAAATCATGATGTTGAAAATAAAGTTGTCCGTACCATTTGTTTAGCCAAAATGTCTAAAACTATTGGATCTCTGTGTCATGCGTTCGACACTATTGACCACAACATTCTCTTGAATAGACTACAAAACTCTATTGGCATTAGTGGAAGTGCCTTAGCATGGTTCAAATCATATTTATCTGACCGCTAAGAGTTTGTAGCAGTGCATGAAGACTTGTCATATCGATCAAAAGTGCAACATGGAGTACCTCAAGGCTCAGTACTAGGGCCGTTACTTTTTACGCTTTACATGTTACCCTTGAGAGATATTAACAGGAAACATGGTTTTAGCTTTCACATGATACTCGCTTAAAATTGAACTGGAAATAAGGTGCTGGGGGTCCGACCAGAGGAGAACTGGCCCCAACTAAGCCTGGTTTCTCCCAAAGTTTTTTTTTTTCCATTCTCTCAATGATGTTTTGATTACAGAGACCGTCTCTGCATTTAATAAATAAAAAGTTTAATTCTCGTTATTATACATTACCATCATTCTGTTCTCCTATTTGATAATAATGTTCAGTGCTTTGCTACAATCTGTATTGTTAAAAGCGCTATAGAAATTAAAATGATTTATTGATTGATTGACAAAGAAAATCAGACATTCAAATAACATTCAGACAACTGGAAAGGTCGACGAGTCACAAATAAAGCACAAGGAAGCAAACTATCTGAGTTAGTTAATTACTGTAAAAATCTAATATCTAATAGTATTTCTTATCATGCGAAAAGCACGCAACTTGAGAGGCGAAGCATACAGTGGTACATGCGCCAGTATATGTCTCCTCTGTCTAAATGCGTGTGTGCGACTGCAGATGTGATCGCGAGAATTCCTCCTCCACCTCCTGATCAATATAACTTACTTTTCTCGGGCTTGACTATCCGATGGGACGCTGTTCTTGCCTTTGGCGTACATGCTTGCACAGACGCGACTGTCACGCACCTGTCAACCCATCACAGCCTCTGTCGAAACAATCTCATCACCATAGCGACTCAGTCAGCTCCTCACCATTGGATGGACCGCAGTGAACAGGCGCCCTCTCTCTTCTCTCTCTCTTTCTCTCTCTCTCCCTCTGGATGTCTGAGCAAAGAAACCTGGATGACCACGCCCACTCAACACCTTTCGCTATGACTGCAGCCACGCCCCCGTAATCCGGGGAATTTGAAGAGGAATCTTTTGGGACAGATTGTTGTAAATAAATCTGAACAAGAAAGTAAGCTATGACTACACGTAAAGGTTTATTTCAGGATGAATATTGTCATTTCGCCCTAACAGACATTCAAAAGAATAGACTGCAACAAACGACTGAACAACTGTGAATTCAACCTTGCACATAGAATGCCTATAAACACTTTTAATATAGATTATATGTATGTGTTGGTCAGTGTAAAAAGTAGGTAATTAATGCAAAGTAGGTAGCCTACACTAGATGGTACACATCGGTCTAAGGTACACATGTGGAATGCTGCCATCTAGTGAACAATTCCAAAACAATCCACAAAATAATAGTTCAGATTACTGTCTGTTTTAAATGATTTTTTTTTGTCTCTAAGATTAAGAATTATATTTATACTCCTGTTTGAGGTCTAATTAAATTATTATTCATTTAAATTTGAGTTGAATAGCCCACAGATTATACTTATGAGTTTATTAATTTACCCCTTAACTTTCATCCACGCTGACCTATCATTACCTGTCGGGTAATTTACCACCAAGACCAGTTAAATAAATACATAATGTGTGTGTGTATTTCTGTATGTTGGTTTTATTCTACATTCAGGTAAGTGGAGCTGAATGTACACCAGCAAGTGTCATATATTTTTAATGTAAAGTGACACTTTATTAAAATATAATAACAATAACAGTTGCTGTCATAAAATAAATAGATTTATCTTTAAAAAAAAAGGTTAAATAAAGGTAGGTCTAGCCAATACATTCACACTAGAAATATTTCTTTTTATTGGACAAGACACATGTTCAAAGAACCACATTACAAGTTTACTTTGAAATATTTAATTTTTTAATTTTAAAAATTTAATTAGGCTATTTAATTTGTAAAAAAAATGGTAAGATTGGACCGGCTAAACTACTAGCGTGCTGCCATCTTGTGGACAATTCAATTCCAAAATATTTTATTTACTTTTATAACAAATTATGTCGGTCACTGTTTTCTTGTTTTTTCTTGTTTTAACGAGTTACCTAAGTTTTTTGGTAGAATAATTTTGTAGCCTTCCCCAGTTTTGTTCACCGACAAAAATCTGGCTTGGTTTTTATCTGCCTGGTCTTATTTTCACCAGGTCAAAAATGTAAATATAAACCACGCCCAACATTAGCTTGAAGTATGTTCCACCCACAGCTGGAAAGCCACATACTTGTTGATTGTTTCCTACAGTCGCGTGATTGAGTAGCGTTCGTACGCTTCAGTTCAAACATTAGGAGTAGATACTGGCACGAGGAGACAAGATGTCCCTCACTGTAAAAAACATTTCTGTTACTTACAATCCTATCAACCAGAGCAATATCTTCACCAGCGGGGATTTTATATCGGGACAAGTCATTCTGGATGTAGTGAAGGACACACAGATGCAGTCGTTGAGTGTGAAAATTAAAGGGAAAGCAGAGGTGTGCTGGTCAGAACGGCACGGTAAAACTACTGTTGTTTACTCGGATAAGGAGAAGTATTATTCCGTGGAGAGATTTTTTGTTCGAGAGGACAAAACACATGGTAGGAGGAACTACAGTTGCTGTAGGCTTTGCTTTAAATTTCGAAGAAACCAGGTCGATTTAACCAGCTGTGTTGTGTGCTGTAACTTGATCTTGCAGGAAACGAGATGCTGAAAGATCCATCAGGACAGCCGTGTAAGTCTGTTCGCGAACTAGATAAATAATGCAAAAATAGCTTTGCGAAATATATAAAATTGAATCTCTGATATGATTTTGACCTCTTAGATCCTTCAGTGGTGGCACCAGGGCGCCATGTTTACCCATTTACCTTTCAGTTGCCTCTACAGTAAGTAAAGGGAAAGAGAACATTTAAGAAGAGTTTAAAATGCAGCTTACCAAAATAGTACACCATCCAGCTAAATAGCCTAAAGAATTTTTTACTAAATTCATATTTTAATATATGTATGTAAAAAAAAATGAAAACGTTGCTAATAAAATAGATTTATTTTATTTTTTTGCAAATTTTTTGCAAAACTACTTTACCAGCGTTTCTTTTTTCAGAAGTTTCAACCTTTTAATGAGACTACGCTTTTACAGGCACTTCCCACCAACATTCAAAGGTTCAGTTGGAAAAATTGTCTACACTTTGGAGACAAAACTCTCCAGATCAATGCGTATTTCTAGTAAAGGCAAAACAGAGTTCCACTACGTCCCCAGACCAGATATGTCCAATCCTGAACTAATGGTGAGATTACAATCCCCTGTATGTCTTTACCATACTGTACATCATCTATATGTTTTGCGGTTTTCTCTCCTATTAAATGTCTTGGTACCTTGTTTAGGCACCTCAGCATGGAACCAAAGATAAACAAATGAAACTCTTCACCTCTGGAAGTGTCTCGATGAACATAAACACTGAGAAAATGGGATACCACCTTGGTAACATTATATTTTTAATAGTGTTATGTTAATGTTATCCTATTCTCCGTAAACTCTTGTGTAAGTAAATAGATTAAGATGATGAATGAGGTATTTTTAGATCATGTGTTTTCAGCTGTTGTAGTAATTCACAAAAAAAGTTTTATCAGTTTTATATATTATTGTCACATATCAGGCTTGCTATCAACCGTAGCTGTTCCCTCCCCATCTAAACCCACACACCACTTGTAGAACTGGTTCTACGTGTTTTTTTTTTTTTTTTTTTTTTTTTTTTTTATTTTTGGAAAAGCGTAACATAAAGTTACACAAACGCATATTATCTGTACAGACTTCATTGTTAATTTTCAGTGTATTTTTATATCTCCAAACAAGATTCTGGTTTAAGTGGCCCATTCTGTCAAAAAGGTAATAGTTTCTAGTGATATTTTACTCTGCAATGACTTAATTGTTTCATTGTGTCTGTCCACAGGAGAGGGCTTGAAAATTTTGGCTGAAGTTCAGAACAGTTCTTCCCGTGCAATCAAACCCAAATACTGCTTGTATGAAAAACACAGTTTTTTTGCAAGAGGAAAGCGGAGACTTCACACACATGACCTGTTTAAAGAGGAAGGGGAACCCATTGAGCCGAACTCAAAGAAAACTGTTACCAAAGTTCTGTCCATTCCTCCCACCCTTGCCATCTCTATCCTAAACTGTAGGATCCTCAAGGTTGAGTACAGACTCAGGGTGAGTTTGAACATCTGAAGCATATATTAGAATGCCATATCTCTGTTCTATTTTTAATTAAAAAATGTTAACTTTTTTTTTTTTTTTTTAATTAAGGGATGTGCTTATTTAAGGATCTGTTTATTTCAAACAGATATGGGGTTTTGTCAAAACTTAGTTTAAATACGTTTTTCAATATGTCTAGGTCTACCTGGATGTGCCATATGCTTCAGATCCTGAAATCAAATTTCCAGTTGTGATTCTTCCTCCTAAGCCTGCGTCAGGGGCTACAAACAGTGACTTTGGAATCTGGAATCGATCACCAGGAAGCAATATGTACCCAAACCCACCTCCTATGGCTCCACCACTTAATGTTGGACCACCTGGTCAATTTGGTGCCCCTGGCTACTATGGACCTCCTTTGAATCAGTTTCCTGCTCCTGGTTACCCTGGGCCTTCGGGTCAGTTTGCTTTGCCTAGTTATCCTGTGCCTCCTGGTCAGTTCGCTCCACCTAGTTACACTGAACCTCCAGGTCAATTTGGTCCTTCAGTTTCACATCCGCCTGATCCATCAGCTCCACCTCCTTATCAGGAATATCAATTTTATCCACAGTTGCCAAACCACCCAGAAAAATCTTGACAAAGTGATTTTAGAATCACCTGTTATTGCTTTATATAGAATTCTGGAATGATTTGTATGTGCAGTATTTTATATTTTAGGTAGTGACATACTAACAACACTAATATTTATTTTTGTATTTCTGAACCTTCAGTATAGTATATTTGTACTGCTTTAAAATTGTACATGCATTTAACTTGAAATGCTAAATTGTACTGAGTGACAACTTTAAGGCAGCTTAAATATATTATGTTTTTTTTTATAGTGTTAAACTGTTGCATGAGATTCTAAATTAATTGTTACAAAAGCTATGAATTTACTATTTAAACTGTTAAACATACACAATACAACAATATGGATCAAAAAACATTTTTAACATACTGTGACACTATATTGCTTGACTGAAAAATGTATTTCTATTTATGTATGAGATATAAATCTGAATTTGCTCACATTCACTCTATTATCTTGTTAAAAATAGTTAGAGTAGTTTGTTACATAGTTTCTCTTTAAAGCTCCTCTTTGTAACCTTTTACCCTCTATTGGTAAAATAAATAAAACATTAAATACAACATGTTTCTTGTGGAAAAACGCTTTAGTTGTTTTTTTTTTTTTTTTTTGTTGTTATTGGAACATTGTCAAACATGAAAAATTGAAAAACATTTTCTAAGTGATACAAGAAAAAATCATTAACATAAGACATAACGATTGCTAATCATGAAAAATTAGAAATTAAACTCCTGCTGCTGTCAGAGAGCTAGAGGACCAACTGTCAGTTTGTTAAAATACCCATTTAGTAAGAAAAAAACGCCAGCATAAGGTTTTTCCCAGCAAAGAGGTTGCATGACCCATTGATGCAAGTTGTGTCATCTAACTTTGAACTTCATGTTACTCCCACCCACACGCCAGATTTTCAGGAGTTCCTCTGTGCTGTGGAGCATTAGTAGCACCTTCATTGCTTTTACATATAGACATCACCTGAGTGTTCAGCTTATGCATTCTCTGCTCATATCAGACTCTAGCCCAGCTGTTTTTAAATCAGTTTCATGCAAAAATTTTCATAGCATATTATAATAACTTTTTATTACTCCCAGAATCTCATTTATCTCCAAAGTAGCATATTCTCAACACTTTCAGTTTACCTTCCACAAGAATTATAGCCTATTCATCACACTCCAATCCAATATAATGCTTTTTTTGTGTACAGATATGATGTAACACGCTAAGCCGGGTTTTGTTTACAACACCTTCAATTCTAATACTCACAAATAATGTTTTTTATAACATTTTAAAAATATATATTTGTATAAGTCTTAATTTTATATTATGTTTATCAAAATATAACCAATAAAAATATGCAACCCTCGTTATTTTTAAAATAATACAAGGTTATCTTGAACTTGATAACCACGCCGAGTAAGCTTTAAACTACAGAGTGTCCCACCCATAGCTGGAAGCCCACACTTTGTTGATGGTTTCCTGCAGTCGCGTGACTAAATATAGCGAAAATTTCATTGAATTCAGACAGCAGAAAAAGATATTGATATCAGGAGGCAAGATGTCACTCGCTGTAAAAAACATTTCTGTTACTTACAATCCTATCAACCAAAGCAATACCTTCACCAGCGGGGATTTTATATCAGGACAAGTCATTCTGGACGTAGAGAAGCAAACACAGATGCAGTCGCTGAGTGTGAAAATTGAAGGGAAAGCGGAAGTGTTTTGGACCGAGCATCACAGTAAATTCACTGTTTATTCGGATGAGGAGAAGTATTATTCCGTGAAAAATTTCTTTGTTCGGGGTTACAAAACACATGGTAGGAGGAACTAGCTGCTGTACGTTTTGCTTTACAGTTAGAATAAACCAGGTCGATTTAACCAGCTGTGTTTTGGTCATGCAGGAAATGAAATGCTGAAAGATCCATCAGGACAGCCATGTAAGTCTGTTCGTGAATTAGATGAATAATAAAAATATATAAAAATATATAAAATCTAATCTTTAATTTGATTTTGACTTCTTAGATCCTTCTGTTGTGGCACCAGGGCGTCATGTTTACCCATTTACCTTTCGGTTGCCTGTACAGTAAGTTAAGGGGGGAAACAATTTTAAGAAAAAAAAAAAAAAGTTTAAAAATGTATCATGTTTTCAATTTAATGTAGTGTAATATAACAATGTAATCATTGTTTTCGCGTTAAAAAATATACAATTTAAACTAAAAAAATAAACATTCCTTTAACTTTATAAGTATCTTGGATACATTTCTTAACCTTCAAGTTCCACAAAGGTAAAAAACATATATACATTTTTTTAAGCATTTTTGTAATAGGCTTACTACATCTGACTGCATGGCAAAATGCTATATTATGTCTTTTACAGACATATCAACCTTACAGTCATGCATGATTGTGGATAATTATGGTAAATAGACATTTGTGCATTTCTCATATATATTGCTATATTTCTGTTGTTTAACCCCTACTCTATTCACAACAGCATTATGGTTTCATCCCTACTTCCTTGATTGCTTGTTTGACCCTATTATCTGATGAGTGACCAGGGGTTATTTTTTCTGTGTGACTGACTGAAGTTTGTAAACTGCTGCTGTCGCTTGGAAACTAGAAATACCCAAACCCCACATGTCAACAGCAGACACTGGTGGAGACAATACTGCTGTGAAAAGATTTCTCTCTCATTTCTTCCTTTTGATAGATTTATTCTCTAGCAAAGTAAGCTCAACCATATATGGTAGAGATATCTGTTAATTCATATATTAAAACAATATTAATGTTACAGTGTTTCCCATGTCATTTTGTGAGAATGTGGTGGAGAATTTCAAAGAAAAAGAAAGAAAAAAAAAAATCAAAATTAAGAGCTGGAACAAAACTTTACTGCAAACTAAAATAAAAAATCTGCTTAATTTGCTTGTACTTGAAATTTAAGAGATTCAACCCTTTTTTTAGTTAGTGTCTCAATTGGAGGCCAAACAAATAATAATAGTAATAGTCATATTTATTAAAAAAAAAAAAAAACATTTGAAATTTATTACCAACCACTGCATTTTAATCATTATACAAAGACACAGCATATGTAGAATGTCCAGGTTTTTATTTAAATTTTATTGCATCATTTAAACATTTTAGGCAAAAACAGTATGGTTTGACTTTAGCTTTTTGAAATCATGCTAAAACCAGCTTTACAAAAAAACTGCCAACAAAAGCAGGACACTTCACGCACTCAACGGTGCATTTTGAATTTCTGGTTAGTTAAAAATACTTTAGTATCCCATTTGGGGTGATACTAAATATGATTGAGTGCATAGTGTATAAGTGCATAGTACATAGTGCATCATTTGGGACACCACTAAAAACAGACAGGCTGAATGAGAATACTAATTCACTCTCTGACAGCAGGTGCCGCTTATGGAATGGAACTGCAGCAATAAGGGGGGAAATGCTATCGAAACGTTTGTGAAGTCAGTTCCCTTCAGAAACACATTTTCTCTGTACATGTGCTTATTTTAGGTCCTTTAGCTTTAATTTTGGCAGAAACTGCAGTTGATTTTTTTGTTTTTATGGAAAACTCCAGCTTCTGTGAAAACAGGTTTGCAAACATTACTAATTTAATGAAATGTAAAAAACACACACTTTCAGTTTTAATTCATTTAATAAATACTTTCCCAAAGTAATGGTTCGAAACACAACATTAAACACACTTTTATGTTAAAAGGATATCTTCAGTTTATTATAAAACTGTGGCAGAACAGATTAGACTTTGGTGACCCGCCACCATCTCATTATTTTAGTGCACTCAGCTTTTCTTCTACTCTGACGAGTCCCTCAGTCCCAGCCGCTAAAAAAAGCCCCATGGCATGAGGCTGCTACCAGCACGCTTTACTTTTAGGATGGCACTCTGTGTTGATTGGGAAAAAAGGTAAAGCAACATAAGGCAGCAACATAACAAAACGTGAAGAAGATGAAAGGATATAAATACATTCACAAGGCACTGTATTTAATGAATGGGAAACACTGTATTGACATATTTAAATATATATGTAAGGGATATTGCATGGCTACTCAATACTCGATTTAATGCGTAGGTAGTTCCAAGTCAGCTTAAAGAATTAATGATTATATTAATGCCCTGTTTTAATTGATGCACACAAACCCACACACATTACTCACAGAGAGAGAGGTGGGAGATAGCCTAGATGCTAGACTGCTATGTTATATTAAAATAAATCTTGATCTCTGTGTCTGATTTAAAGAAGGCAGAATACTAGAGCTAACGAGCCGTAACTGATGAAATAACCATCGTTTTCACCTGTCAGTCAAATATAGCACTGCAAACATCATTAACAACTTTAACTTGTTAGTACTGGCTGCCATGATTTCAGTCTGTGTTCCCCTATCTTGGTTTGTATTTTATTTTGAAGTGTTTGTTCTCTGTTGTTTCTGTGTTCCCTTGTTCCTTTGCCCCCTTGTTAGTTGCCTTGGTAATTGATTAGCTTCTCCACAGTGTTAGCTTGTTTCATGTGTATTTAAAGTCCACTCTATGACTGAGCAAATCGCAGAGTATTGTTTTCCACTATACTAAGCCGATCGTCTGGCCCTAGTTATCAGGACTATTCTTTTGTTTTTGTCTATGCCATACCTGTCTGCTGTTTCTCGACCCTGCCTGTATTGGTCAAATGGTCATGGTATAAGTGGGATAACACTGCTCCGAGTGTGTGTGTTCAGTGTGTGTGCACTTGGATGGGTTAAATGCAGCGCAGAAATATCTACTATGTGTTATCGTGCTTGGCCACACGTTACTTCACTTTCACGTTCATAAAACACACTCAGATGCGATCTTTGACCTCTGTATGCGTGAGTGATGTGTTTGTATCAGTTAAAGCAGTGCGTTAATATCTACCAGTATTTCTATTTCTTTCAGGAATTTAAACATTTTAATGATATTTTACTTCCTGCTGTACAGTTTTACATGAAACATGTATTTTCCTTGTAGACACTTCCCACCAACCTTCAAAGGTTCAGTTGGAAAAGTTGTCTACACTTTGGAGACAAAACTATCCAGATCAATGTGCACTTCTATCAAAGACAAAAAAGAGTTTCACTATATCCCCAGACCAGATGTGTCCAATCCTGAACTAATGGTGAGATTATGAGATTACAACAAAAACCCCAGGTGTGCCTTTACCATACATCCTCTATGGGTTTTGAGGTTCTCTTGTGTGTGTAATACATTTTTTTGTCTTATTTAGGCACCTCAGTGTGAAATCAGAGATAAAAAAATGCATTTCTTCACCTCTGGGAGTGTCTCGATGAACATAAATACAGAGAAAATGGGATACTATCGTGGTAAATTACTGTATATTTCTTTTAACATCTCAGTGGTGTAAATGTTCTGCCATTGGAAACAACGGAACAAAAGCATGCACATCAATCGCAAAAAGGTTGCTTGACCAAAAAACATCCAGTAGATAGTGTGGTACAAAGCTAAACTCCAAAACTATCAAAAAATCTGTATTAGTTAAAACAGCTATTGCATATAAAATGTGACGTTTTGAGCACACAGGCTCTTCATCAGACGGTACTGTTCCGCCATTGTCATTAAACTCAAATTATGATCATATGCTCAAACAGCCGTTTTAAAGAAAGACATATTTAAACAATTTCTGTAAAATCTGAAATATCAAGCATTTTTGAGGAGTAGGTGAACGCTGTTACAATGTTTTATTATGTTACATGCATATTATAGATGAATTACATTAGACTTTATTTATTATCAGTGTATTTTGATCTCATAACACAATTAGGTTACGCATTATAAGTAACGTGCATTACGTAGTCAGTAACTAGTAAAGTTACGCCAAACTTCTTTATAGATAAACATATCTTTATTTTTGATTGGAGAGTGTTGATCTGTCTTCATCCTGAGTAAATTAATTTCACTTTTGGCATTAAGAGGCTTTTACATTTGCCATATTTTTTTAAATATTAAAAACAAACAGTCAAGCCCAGCCCAGTTTTTAAAAGTTAGGCAAAAGTAATGCAATGCATTACTTTCCATAAAAAGTACGTAACATTGGTTACTTTTTTTAGGAAGTAGCACAATATTGTAATGTATTACTTTTAAAAGTAACTTTCCCAACACTGAACATGATTCTGGATTAGAAGGCCCATTTTGTCAAAAAAGGCAGACAGTGTCATAGTTTCTAGTGATATTTTACTCTCCAATTTTCATCTTATTGTTTCATTGTGTCTTGCTACAGGAGAAGGCTTGAAAGTTTTGGCTGAATTTCAGAACAATTCTACCCGTGCAGTTAAACCCAAATACTGCTTGTATGAAAAACACAGTTTTTTTGCAAGAGGAACGAGGAAACTTCACACACATGTCCTGTTTAAAGAGGAAGGGGAACCCATTGAGCCGAACTCAAAGAAAACTGTTACCAAAGTTCTGACCATTCCATCCCGCCTTGCCATCTCTATCCTGAACTGTAGGATCCTCAAGGTTGAGTACAGACTCAGGGTGAGTTTGAACATCTTAAGCATATATTAGAATGCCATATCTCTGTTCTAATTTTAATTTAAAGTTGGATCATAATGTGTTAAAAAATAATAATTAAGGGATGTGCTGATTGTTTATCTCCAAGAGTTTTTGATGTCATTTTGTAACGTGTTTTTTTTTTTTTGTTGGGTCTGTTTCCTGTGCATGTTTTAATGTCTTTTATTTTGTAGGATATCACAGTTCCTGTTTGTTTCATGCTTCCCTTGCCCTTGGTTGTCCAGGTCATGTGTTTAGTTCCTATTGGTTGATTCTTGTCATGTGATTCCTAGTGCTTGTTATAAGTAGCCATGTTTCCATTGTCGTTTTGTTGTGTATTGATGTGAAACCTGCTGTCAGTGAGTGTAGTCTGTTCATGCTATAGTAATGTCTTTACTTACTTACTGTTCATGCCATGTTGAGTCTGTTTATTTTTAAATTGCACTTTTGATAATAACTTGGGTTCTTCTATGCTCGCATTTAGTACACAATCATTACAAATGTTCTTAATTTAAATAATTTGCTTTTCAATATCTGTGCTTTATGTCTAGATCTGCCTGGATGTGCCATATGCTTTAGATCTTGAAATCAATTTCCCAGTTGTGATTCTTCCTCCTAAGCCTCTGTCAGGGGCTACAAACAGTGACTCTGAAATCTGCAATCAACCAACAGGAAGCAGTATGTACCCCAACCCACCTCCTTTTGTTCCACAACCTAATGTTGGACCATCTGGTCAGTTTGGTGCACCTGGCTACTACAGACCTCCTCTGAATCAGTTTCCTCCACCTAGTTACCCTGGACCTCCAGGTCAGTCTGCTCCTCCTAGTTACTCAGGACCTCCAGGTCAGTTTGCTCCACTTAGTTACCCTGGACCTCCGAGTCAGTGTGCTCCACCTAGTTACCCTGGACCTCCAGGTCAGTCTGCTCCTCCTAGTTACCCTGGGACTCCAGGTCAGTCTGCTCCACCTAGTTACCCTGGACTTCCGGGTCAGTTTGCTCCACCTAGTTACCTTGGGCCTTCAGGTCAGTCTGCTCCTCCTAGTTACCCTGGACCTCCGGTCAGGTCACCATCAGCTCCACCTCCATATCAGGAATATCAATTATTCCAACAATTTCCAGAACAATGTTAATGTTTTTCTAACTTAAAGTTAAAATTGTAATTTGTGCTGCTTTAAAATTGTACATTTATTCAACCGTTAACATGTATTAAATTGTGTTAAAAGTGACAACATGAATATTTAAGTTGACTCAACTTAAAATTAAGTAAGCACATACATATACGGCTACATATATATTTATAGTTGAAAAACACATGCAAGTAATAAAATAATTTTTATCTGAATAGGTGGCAAACACTTAAAAATAAAGGTGCTTCACAATGTCATAGAAGAACATTTTTGTCTAAACGGTTCAATAAAGAACCTTTAACATCTGAAGAAGTTTGCTGTTTCATAAAAGGTTCTTTGTGGTGACAGAAGGTTCTTCAGATAAAAAGGCAAAAAACTGATAGTTTTGTAAAGAACCTTTGATGGAATGGTTTTTTGTGGAACAAAAAAAGGTTCTTCTGTAGGGCCTTTCACACAGCTTTAGCTCCAGAACCAAAAGTATTTTACTAAAGCACTGGGACGATTTTGAGCAAACTATTTCCAATACCATTTTGCACCGATTGTGGGTATTAAGAAGTGACAGAAGCCGATTGACAGTGACATCATTTATGTGCATGAGTTCAAAAAGAAATAAAACAAAGAAAAACAACGTGAACAACATGAGGGTGGAGGATATTGCGATCGAAGCTGTGTTTTTGTTGTGTCTCGGGGGTTTCACAATAATGGACATGGAATAAAGATGTATATGTCAAACAATTAAAAGAACGGAAAATCAACTTGCAGTGCTACATCCCAGAAAGCACACATACGTCTGCAAGATGTCTGTTAAAGATATCTTGATCTGGAAAGCATTTTCTGTCTAAAAACATCTGTCAGACATCTTAAAGATGTCAGTTGAACATACATTCTAAATTGACATCTTAAAGACATCTGGTAGACGTCTATTTGACATCTAAAAAGAAACGTCCTATTGATGTATTGCAGATGAGCAAACACCCTAAATAATATATCTTGCAGAAGATAGAATGTTTACACCGTTTGTTTACACAACGTTTTAAATTATGGCAGGTGAGGGTGTTTCTTACACGTTTAGCCAATCAGCTTAAACTTACAGTATGTTCCTGGAACTATTTTAGATCCTATTCTGAAGTAGGAGCTAATTTAGTTCCTCCAAACGAAGTTCCTGGAACAAAAATTGTTCCTAGTTGCACCGGTGCAAACACCCCAAAATATGGGTTGTTCCACAGTTGGTTTGAGTACAACAAAATAATTTCTGCAGGGCAAAAGGCCCTTATGCCACCACCATGAAGAACCTTTTAAGCATCTTTATTCTGTTGTTTTATATTACTGGAAACATAAAAACATTTTCAAAATGACGTAAGAAAAGATTACAAGTCATAACATGAGACATAACAATTGCTAGGCTGATAATGTCAAATATAATATAATAAAAAAGTTGTTAAAGAGCTACATGGCTGTCTGTCAGTTCATTAAACAACCCTGTTTAATCCATCTCTAGCTCACTTTTCTACCTCTGCAAAGCTAAACTCTATGCTGATTTATGTTTTATTCCAGATTCTGTTACTTTCACCTTTTCCTGTGGATGCTGCTAGTTTTGATTGTTTTTACAATCACCCTACTGAAAAAAAGAAAAACAAAAACCTGAAACCAGCCTAAGCTAGTGTTGTCTTAACTATAAGACAACAGGTTATATTAAAATGTAAACAAATATGGTAATTCATTTACTAAATGTGCTTTTCTATTTCAGTGTCTAAGGGTGTGTTTTGATTCTATTTCTAAAAAAAACAATTAAAATATTAATATTATTCTCAACTATACCACCCCCAGAGGAATGCTGCAGGTTTCAATAAGCTTATAATGAAGTACTAAAACTTATTCATTAACGTAAGGATTTGCAAATGTGTTCCTCAAAGTTCTTATTTATTTTTGTTATTTTTAGCCAAATTAGGGTTTTGTGAGGAATAATGAGGACTCAGTTCATGTAATTTCCTTTCACTCATACTCGTCGCCAGAGGGCGCCCTCGCACAGAAACTCCACAAGTGAGACTCTCTTATGCCGAGTTCAGACTGCACGATTTTCAAAGTAATCGCATCACAGATCTTTTTACACTGCATGACTATCTGGGGTAGCATTCAGTTGCTTTTCATTTTGACTAGTAATTATTGCAATAATGACTAGTATCTATTTAAATACTACTTGTAAGCATTCATTAGTGTGACATTCTGTTTCTGTCCTGTCTTGTGCTCCCCCGTGTCATTGTGTATTTTGGTTCAGTCCTGTCATTTTGGTTTTTCCCTATGAGTTGATTTGTTTCACCTGTGTGATTTTGCACCTGCCACCACTTTCTGTCTAATGTGTTTCCCTTTAAATACCTATGTCTTTTCTTTGTAATTCAGGTCTTGTTAAAGTAACTGTGTGATGTGTTTTTGTATTCTCCTCGTGTGTAACCTTTTTTGCTGCCCCGTCAGCTTTTGTTTGCTCTGGTTTGCATGATTAAATGTCTTGTTATTTGCAACTCTTGAGTTCCGTGTTCCTTGCTCCATTGAAAAGATCTGCCCCATGTTTCACGAGTGAGAGAACCCGCCGCACGCTCGCTCATCGTTACAGAACAAGACCTCAAATAGAGGATGGCGTTCGCTCCGGCGAGCGCTTTCATCCTCGCTGACTCCCGTGCTGGTCGGCGGACTCTTCAGCCAGGAAGCCGGCTTGCGATCCGGCGTGGTCCGCCGCTCACAGCCCCGCGCCACTCTTCGCTCCCACGGCACGGATGGCCGTGTGGGGATTCCCCGTTCCTGTGGGGAATCCCTCCTACCCTCACTTATGAGGAATCGATGGCGGTGATGGAGAAATGCCGCCGCGCTCTCCAGTTGGCGGCTGAGGAGATGGAGGATTCTGAGTCTCCCACGCTGCAAGAGCGCCCTCCTGTGCCCGCTCCAGTCCGGGAAGTTCCAGAGCCTGTTCCAGTGTCAGTGCCTGTTCCGGTCCGGGTAGTTCCAGAGCCTGTTCCCGTTCCATTGCCCATTCCAGTCCGGGTGTTTCCTGAGCTGGTTCCAGTTCCAGTGCCCGTTCCAGTCCGGGTGTTTCCTGAGCCGGTTCCAATTCCAGTGCCCGATCCAGTCTGAGTGTTTCCTGAGCCGGTTCCAGTTCCAGTGCCCGTCCCAGTCCGGGTGTTTCCTGAGCCGGTTCCAGTTCCAGTGCCCGTCCCAGTCCGGGTGTTTCCTGAGCCGGTTCTAGTTCCTGTGCCCGATCCAGTCCGGATAGTTCCAGAGCCCGCTCCAATTCTGGTGCCCGTTCCGGTCCGAGTGGTTCCGGAGCCCGCTCCAGTCTGGGCAGTTCCAGGGCCTGTTCCGGTTCCGATGCCCGTTCCAGTCCGGGCCGTTCCGGAGTCTGTTCCATTTCCGGTGCCTGTCCCAGTCCGGGCAGTTCCGGGGCCTTTTCCAGTTCCAGTGCCCGTTCCAGTCGGAGCAGTTCCAGAGTTTGTAGCAGAGGACCTGCTACCAGAATGGTCCGATCCATCAGAGCCCGTGGCAGAGGATCTACTGCCAGATTGGCCCGACCCTCCAGAGGCCGTAGCGGATGACCTGCTGCAATGGCCCGAGCCTCTGGAGCCCGTAGCGTATCCAGAGTCGGCCGCGCATCCAGTGCGCCCCCCCCCCAGAGTCGTCCACGCATCCAGTGCGCCCCCCCCAGAGTCGATGTGTGTTTTGTGTGATTTTGTGTGATTTTGCACCTGCCACCACTTTCTGTCTAATGTGTTTCCCTTTAAATACCTATGTCTTTTCTTTGTATTTCAGGTCTTGTTAAAGTAACTGTGTGATGTGTTTTTGTATTCTCCTCGTGTGTAACCTTTTTTGCTGTCCCCCCAGCAAACACAAAACGTTTTCACAACGTTGTATTTTGGTTGCAATTAGGTAATGTTGTAGTACAACATTTTAAAAACGTTTTAATAACGTTTT
>JAUMHP010000046.1:12478487-12490261 GCA_032361065.1 Enteromius trimaculatus
CAACTCTTGAGTTCCGTGTTCCTTGCTCCATTGAAAAGATCTGCCCCACGTTTCACGAGTGAGAGAACCCGCCGCACACTCGCTCATTGTTACAATTAGATACTAGTATGTATTTTTTAGACACTACTACTTTTTCAAATATAGATACTAGTACCTATTTCTGAAACGAGATACTGATATTTGTTCTTGTTTATTTGTTCCAATATCTTCTTGGCTCAGTTTATTTACTGTACATCTACGTTTTTAGGATTGTGGAGAGTGTAATCATGATCCATGATATCGAAGTGCACAATAAATAACTACAACTTCTGCATTTGCCCATGTGTGCTGCCGTAGTATTCATAGGCGGATACTGGAGATATTGTGTCATTGATAGGCGACAATGAACAGATTATTTAAATCTGCAATTTTTTTGAATTTACAAATCCTACAGATCTTTTGAGGTAACCTAAGTACACAACTGCATGACATATATAACACTGTGCAAGTGGTTTTTGGATATTTTATAACATAAATCTTACATATTGTGCTTTTAAAGCATAAGCACTAGTAGATAATAAGTACTTGTACTTAATGGAAAAGATACTAGCATCTAAAAATACTAGTAACATGGAAACAGAAACTAGCGCGGATTATTAGATTAAATGTTAAAATGCTTGCCATACGCCATAGGGTTAGAGATGAAATGTTAAAATGTCTTGCCATAAGCGCGTACCTGTAAAGTAATTCCATAGAGTTAACACGTCAAAAGCGGATATTGGCACCAAGTGACAAGATGTCCCTCACTGTAAAAAACATTTCTGTTACTTACAATCCTATCAACGAGAACAATATCTTCACCAGCGGGGATTTTATATCGGGACAAGTCATTCTGGATATAGCGAAGGACACAAAGATGCAGTCGCTGAGTGTGAAAATTAAAGGAAAAGCAAAGGTGTGCTGGTCAGAACGTTATGGTCAAACAACTATTGTTTACTCGGATAAGGAGAAGTATTATTCCATGGAGACGTTTTTCGTTGTGGAGGACAAAACACATGGTAGGAGGAACTATATGGTTTATGTTAGTATAAACATACATCAGGTCGATTCAAGCATGTTGTGTGAATCTTAGGTGAAGAGCGTGAAATGCTGAACGACCCCTACGGACAGCCGTGTAAGTCTGTTCTCAAGTTAGATGAATATTGCAAGAAGAGTTATGGATTAAACTGAATTAAACTGAAACCAAAATTTTCCTTGACTTATAAGATTCTTCGGTTGTTGCAGAAGGGCGTCATGTTTACCCATTCACCTTTCAGTTGCCTCAACAGTAAGTTATACAACTCTGCTTTTCATCGACTTTGGATCTGTAAAACGTGTAGGCCTATAGATCATAAAAGATGTATGAGATCATAAAATGTAGTCTTTCCTAAACCTCGCTCAACGATCTTAATAATAATCATATTTGCGTTGTCGGTGTCATTAGACGCATCACGCGTTTGTCAGCTAGGCTACTGAGGTTTCCAGCATGGAGTTTTTGGACTAAAGGCAAGAATGAAATGATCTCTTCTTTACTCTGGTTTTTGACACATGTTTCTGTACTGTTCAGAACGCGATTGGTTTAGAACTTAGTATGCAGGTCTAGGTGTTAGTGGTTTTCCTGTCATGGCATTACGTGCTGGTTAAGCCAATATACTAATACTAATATAGTAATTAATACATTTATTTATTTGTTAATACATTAGCATTTATTTTCTTCTCAGATTTTTCAGTTCTGTTTTACAATCTCAAAAGAACTCCACATTAAAACATTCTTTTCTTCATAGACACTTCCCACCATCCTTCAAAAGTTCAGTTGGAAAAATTGTGTACTCTTTAGAGGCAAAACTAGAAAGAGCCATGCGTGTTTCTAGCAAAGACAAAGCAGAGTTCCACTATGTACCCAAACCTGATGTGCCTGGTCCTGAACTAATGGTGAGACTATGATTAAAATCCCATGTATGTTTTACCGTACTTTCATCTATATGTTATTATCAATTATGTTATTATATGTTTTGTCTTGTTTAGGAACCTCAGTATGGAACCAAAGATAAACAAATGAAACTCTTCACCTCTGGGAGTGTCTCCATGAACATACACACAGAGAAAATGGGATACTACCTTGGTATTGGTTATTGAATCGGGATGTTCCCTAATTGTCAACCATTCTTGTTCTGTTGTGTCACATAAAGGCAAAGCTCGAGTAACATCAGCTAGTTTCATTAAATCAGTCAATACGTCAGTTTGACAGATACATTTTAAAGTTTTGTCTCAGTAAGTTGCTGTCAGACTTTGTTCAGAGAAAGGCGTAATTATTAATAAGACTTAGCATTCATTTATTGTATAGTTTAGTTACTTCCATTATGGTTCCATTGTTTGGATTCTATTGCAGGATCATTTGGATACACAAGATCCAGAAACCGCACAGAAAAGCACATTTTTAATGTTTTTGTAGCAAAATGCAAAGAAAATGTTGAAAAAAAAAATTGTAAACATCTATGGGGCGCGTTTTTTTTCACACCACACAATTTTGTTTTTTTTGAGGACAATTATTTCAACCTATATAGTTACAGCATTGTCAGTAGAGTTTTTATTATGAAATTTGAATTGCCATGTGTAATAGGACTATAAAGAGGCATATTTCTGTTAAAACAGCAGTCAATTTGAATCTTCAAGTGATATTTTATCTAATTTACCTAATTAAGTATATGTCTCTCCACAGGAGAGGGCTTGAAAGTTTTGGCTGACGTTCAGAACAATTCATCCCGGTCAATCAAGCCAAAATACTGCTTGTATGAAAAACACAGTTTTTTTGCAAAAAGCAAGAGAAAGCTTCACAAACATAACCTTCTAAAAGAGGAAGGGGAACCCATTGAGCCAAACTCAAAGAAAACTGTCACCAAAGTGCTGTCCATTCCTCCCAGCCTTGCTGTCTCTATCTTAAACTGTAGGATTCTCAAGGTTGAGTACAGACTCAGGGTGAGTTTTAACATCTAAAGCAATTCATTTCAGTGAAGTGAGTGCATACATTAGATTGAGTTATTGATGTGTCTGCTTTTATTTTAAAGGTATATTTTAAATGATTACTTAAGGGCTGTGAGTCTGTTACTGAAAAAACTATATCCGTGCTATAAACCCCTACTTTTAGCATATTTAATTTTAATCTTTATGCTGACCTAAAAACAATAAAATGCACAAATTGTAAATGAAAAAAATAATAATTTGGATGTTTTTACAAATTTACAGTACAGTCCTAACTGAGTGATCTATATTTCAATATGTTTGAAATAGGTCTACCTGGATGTACCGTATGCTTCAGATCCTGAGATCAAATTCCCAGTTGTAATCCTTCCTCCTCAGCCTGAGTCAGGCGCCAAAAACAGTGACTTTGGAATCTGGAATCAACCACCAGAAAGCAATATGTACCCCAACCCACCTCCTATGGCTCCACAAGCCCCACCACGAATTGTAGTTGAAGCTCCTGATTATCCTGGTCCTCCTCATGTTCAGTTAGGAGCATCTGGTAACCCTGTTCCTCCTCTTGATCTGTTTGGTGCACCTGGTTTCCCTGGACCTCGTGGTCAGTTTAGTCCAAATTCTCATTGGCCTGACCCATCACCTCCACCTCCATATCAGGACTATCAATTATATCCACAATTGTCAGACCACCCTGAAAAATCTTGACGAATTTGTTAAAAAATGTCTATTATCATTAGATAGTCTTAATATTTTGATTCAAAGATTTGCAAGAATGATTGATATTATCATGTAGCCTATTTTCTACAAAGTAATTATGAATTTAATATGCTAAAACCTTAAAACGGTTGAAGATCGAATACAATTTTAAGTCCGAACAACAGTTAATCAGTCTATTAAGTAATACACAATGATGTTTTATAACTTACTGCAATCAAACACATTTCCAATACACGATTTATTCTTTTTCTAATGTGGCTGAATAAGTAAAACATTTGTTTGTAATTTTCATTTAATAAACATTGATGTATTTTTCCACTTTCTTTATAGATGACATGTGACATGACCCGAATCAATCAGCTGAGAACAGTTTTATACATAGCCATAGATTTTATAATTATCTTAATTTGACATGTAATACAGTTTCAAAATACCGTCGAAATGGAATTTAAAACCCCCAAAGCCCTTTGACTGCTTACTCTTGCTAGATCGTTTTATTATGTTTGCTCAGGTATCAGCTGTCAAGGCCACACATTTTTCGATTATGCGAGAAAGCCTCGCAATATTTGAGATCTGAGACACTTTTACTGAAATTTGAGGATAATCATGAGATTGAGTGTTGAGAACCAGGTAAGCATTTATCCAGTCTTTTACAGGTAAAGGATATCATGTTATACTAGTGACAGGACAGTTAACATGGGAACAGCCAGGAATGTTGCCGTAAGCGTGCACTAAAGCCTTTTATCACATTATATACTCACAGGGCCCTGGGGGCCCGACTCATAGAAACTGCTCCCTGGGTCCTGTAAATTTAAGCCAAATGTACCTTTTAGAATAGTGATGTAACTAAAGTTGAATTCCAGTAATACTTGAAATACATGATCTACTTCTCTGTTTTCTGTACACACCTTTATCTCATTATCACGCCAGGGGCTAACAGAGCAGACAGTGCTGACAGTAATATTTGTACTCTAAACCATACAGTTTAATAATTGTTAAATACAAAACAGCCTACAGTATAGCTTCATTTTCAGCATCAAAACATTTCTTCAGTGAACGATGCTATTAATTATACAATAAATCAACCAATAAATCAGTATTAACTAGTACAGCAACTAAAAAGTCAATACCATAGTGCAAGGGACCACAGAATTGAAAATCAAGCATTGCAAAATGAAGTATGTGTTAACCCCATCGCACACCCCTCTCTCTCTCTTTGTTAAATATAATATAATGCTAAGGTTGCTAATAGTGCATCAATTTCTACTCAGAAAACAATTTTGTGCTTTTTTCACCATTTAGCTTATTAAGATTTGAGAAAATACTAATCTAATAAACGTTAAGAGAGCTCTGTTGCTGATCCATAATCACAGTTTACACACTTTAATCTGAATTATAGCCTAATTATTACTATGCAATTTGTATTTACTTAAAATTTCTAGATGCCCTAGGAAGTATTTATATATATATATATATATATATATACACTGTACATTGTAACTATAGGGAAATATATTCATTTAATTGAGCTTAATTGAGTAAAATTATATGTGCAGTGTATTCTTACATTATAAAAGCATGACTCCCCCTGCAGGGCATTAAGCAAAACACAAGGAGATGGTTTTAAATATACATGATCATGATACATGATTAGTGTGTGCTGTCCTATCTCACTGTAATCAAAGCTGTCATGTCTACTGTACAACTGACACCCTTTTTTCCCCCTGTGTTTGTTTTACTATGACGCTGAGTTGTTTGCTATCACTGTTTTCATTGTACAAGTTAATATCAACTCTTCTGTGATATACAAATGATTCAACTGTGGACATCATGCAAATATTCATCTACATCTGCATTACCTATATAGCCCACTTCCATCAGAGAAAATTATTGAAATAATGCAAAAGAATATTTCATTGTTAATTTTTAAATGACAAGAACTTGCAATGTCAGCTTTGAAGAAGAACTAATCCAGGATTTGAGGGAGGATAGATTCTCCTATATTTGACTTGATCTAGTGTTCATTTTATTTATTTATTTATTTATTTATTTATTTTTTGTAAAAGAACTACATCTTCAAAATGTAAATCATTTTTGGTGATTAATGTTACATTTGGTGAAGTTTCTTAAATTTATGGACTAATTTTAATAAACAGTCAGCAGCTTTTTAAGTCAGTCTAAGAAGGCTGGGCATATTTCTTTAGCAGAACAAAATGTCCTATTTCAAACACTAGGAGTACAGAATACAAATTATTAAGTTTAAAAAAGCTATATGCTATTTAAGCTATAATTAATTAAAATAGCTTGTTTTGAATTAATATATACATGTGAATCCCTAATTTTATTCCATAAATAACTTGTTACTTACTAAGTATTCTCAGTATGTTTTTATATTCATGCATATTCAACATTCATATTGTTCATCCTGATGAACAGATTTGCATTCCCTCAACAAGCCTACTAATGAGTAATGTGAAGTGGAATTCCATGCATGCTTTGCCAAACATCATTTGGCGGCCAAGTTTGTTTCTATACGCAAATATTGGCACAAGTTCTGTGTATACTATTTATTGCTTGCAAATATTTAAAGAACTGCTAAATGACTGTGTCCATATACAGTGAGTGGACAGAAAATCTGAGATCACATTGAGAATCTGGGATTTCCCCTCTGAAATCTGAATGGTTTTTGAAAAAAAAAAAAAAAAAAAATGCGTCAATGAATAGAAACACTCCAAATAAACATAAGGTTATAATAAAACGAGAATTCCATTTTAATTGTTGCTTGCATTTTGAACATTCTCAAATCATGCTGGATCATTGCATACCTAGAAATATGGACCCCACAGATTCAGAGGTGTTTAAATGTTACGTATTTTTTTAAACCCAAAATAAGAAGCCTTAAAGCTAATTTTAAAGTAATGAACAAACTAAAGTTTCCTTACTGCATGTTCAAATTCTGCCATCTACTGGTTGACGCTAGACATTTCTGAAGCTGTTTTAAAGCAAATGCTTACTGAATTACAAGGAAAGCATTACAAATTGCAATTTAATGTCTATAGATAGATAGATAGATAGATAGATAGATGGCTTTCTGACTCAAACACATCGTATTTTAAAAGTTTTCCTTTGACTGACAGCTCTCCGTTAAGCCAGATGGACAGCATAGGCTGTCAGTACTCAGTACCCTTCTAACTTCCTGATGTCTAGCTACACACCCAACTGTAGTGTTTAAAAAATCCTTTTCACCATGCAGATTTAATACTTTCATAAGCGGCACATATCTATATTTAATAGCTGCCTTTTGCAGTGAAAACCATGTAAAAACATGTGAATGTCCCTCTTTCAGCTATTTGTGAGATTAAACAAACCGTTGGCCTCTTCTGCCGTCATCCCTCTCCACATTTGAACGTGGACTGTTTTTGGAACAGAGCTCAAGGGGTGTGGTTTGAGCTATCTCCCAACTCACAGCCGGCAAGTACCCATGACAACTATTTGAGCCTGCTGGCAACTCACTGTCTTCACATGTTGGGGTTGCCATAGCAACTCCCCGCGGGACTCCCCTTAGATCGACAGGAGGGGCGTCCAGTTGACTAACCCGTTCTTCGTCAGAGAGCTGAAGGGAAAAGCACTGTTGTGGATCTGAGAAACCAAAACCTCAAGAGGACCACGCTTGCAGGCCTAACACTGACTCACCAAAACAAGCCGAGGGAACAACCAAACAATGGCACTCCAATGTTAGGCACTCACTTGATGATTGTTCAGCATGCCTTGTAACGTTAAATAATTATTATGTCATTTTAAACCGCACGTAATTATTTCTTCCTAAATGGAAAGGAAAATTAATTGAAAAAAACAAAAATAGATAAAAAAAGTGTCTAAACAACAATGTGCTTTACATACATTTAGATTTAGTTAATTTTGTTACATTGAGAATCATCATAAGCTGTCGTAAAGACAATATATCCAAATTATATACTGACAGATTGGCAGAGCTTACATCTGTAAATAACACTGAAATCTGGTTTAAAACAGTTCAAGAATAGAATGCACTGGATGTTTGGATTGAGCTTTATAAAGTAATCTTTACACATTGCCTAAAGATGTCTTGCATGATTCGAAGACTGTGGTTTTTAGTGTCTTTGTTGTGTTGAGTGCTGAAAAAAGGCAACAATTTCTCTTTTGCCTTGAATTGTGAAGCCTTTTTAGACAGAAAAGTGCTGGTTTACACAATACAACAATAGAGAGATGCAATCGAAAAGAAAGCCCATCTAATAAGAAAATGCCAACCAATTACAACAAACCATTATCAGAGAGCGGGTCTGGTTTTGTAGGAAAATACACAAACCCATTTGAAATAAAAGACTTTTAAGTATTTATTTTGAAAAAAAAGCATAAGAACTTCTCACAGAAACATATGCTCTTTTAGGTGCCAATGTATGTGTTGAAAAGTTTTATTTATCCATAAAATGCATTTTTTGTTCATCGTAATATAAAAAGTGACAAGGCCTTTTGTTGGCAATATGAAAGTCAATTGGATAAAACATTCTATGCTAATGCAAATGTATAATTTCTGTTTCCTTGCAAATCGTGCATTACTACAACAACTATTACTAGAGTACGATTACTAATCAAATCAGACTACTATGATTGGTACAGCACTTGCAGTGGTTGCCTTTGGATAAGAAATCCACTGTTTTAAACGTTTTTAATGATAAACAAACAAAACGTGGAAATTTTTGTTTTTAAAAAAGATGCTCATTTATGGAATTCACTGAAGCACCCTCCTCTACACAGGTGCACGTTGCAGATCTTACACCCGAACACACTCTCGTGTCTCAGGCCTTTGTTAGTGCAGTTCCTACAGCGCCGCGAGCGTTCTGACATGCGCTCGAGGCGGTGCCCGTACTCCAACGGCGAGTCCGCATGGCGTTTACGGGCCGCCCGCTCCATGCCCCTTGCCCCCTGGTAATCACCAATCAGCTGCTGCGCCAGGCGAATACGGAAATGCCGCTGTGTAAACTGTTTGCCATTGAAGCCTGCTGGCGGTGACCCTCCTCGGCTTTCTCGCAAAACCACATAGGCATTGACGATGCAGAGGTTAACGTAGAACCACAAAAAGTAGCGCCACCATTTTTTGCATGGCCTCCCGACCTGGTAGCACTCCCTAAGCTGGTCGCACAAATCAACACCCCTCATGTTCTCTTGGTATAAAAGCAGGGGAAGCGGACGAGGTATCCCAAGCCCCACCAGTCCGTAGTCTCCATCGCTCGTGTCTCCATCGTGTTTACCTGGCCCGATGCCCACAATGCCAGGTGCAGAGTTAGTGGACACGCAGCTAACGATTTTAGCATCCCTTGTGATGGTGGCCACCAGGTTGCCGTGCTGACACTGATAGAACTCACCCAGCGCTAACTTCCCAACGTTGCGAGGTTTGAGGGCTTCGGGATAGCCTCGCCGACACGGGTTGGTGGGCCCGCAGGCGTAGAGCCCTTGGCGTAGCAGATGTTGCAGCAGGGGCACCGACGTGAAGAAGCTGTCTAAGAAAATGTGGTGGTGTCTTCCCTCAAGCCCCCTTGCTAGTGACGTCACCACCTTGTGGCTCAAGCCAGCAGCTGCCAGATCGTCGCTCGGCTTACCGACATAAATACGAGTGCGGTGGCAGTAGCCCGAGCGAGAGTCGCAGAGCATCCACACTTTCAATCCCTTGCGCAATGGCTTCGATGGCATATACTGCGTCGGCGAAAAGCGGCCCTTCGGGGCGATAGCACACTCATCAATAGTCAAGCAACGGTTAGGCAGGTAGGCATCCCACATTGTATTTCCAACCATATCCAGCAGGGGGCGTATTTTGTAAAGGCCATCGTATCCCAGTTCCCCTTTGGAAGGCTCTGACTCCCGGTCGCACAAGTGCAGGTTTTGGTTGAGTTTTTCGAAGCGCCGGGCAGTCATTGTTTTCTTAAAGCCAGCATTCCCAATGAAAATGTCACTGGCCCAGTACATGCCATAGTCTGGCAGCTGATTGATACCCATGAGGATGTTAAGGCCAACATATGCCCTCATTTCTCTAATGTCAGTGGGGTGCCAGTGGGCGTCTGATCTGCCGCTTCTCCTTTGCCGGTAGAGGGCGTAGTTGTTTGTTTGTTCTACCATGTGTTCAAACAATGAATCTGGGAAGAGCAACCGGAAATAGTCTAAAGTGTCAGCATCATCCCCTAGCGAGTGCTGAGGGCCACTGTCAGCGGTGAAAGGCTCAATTGATATTACCTGGTCAGGCTCTCCCCAGAAATCCGAGGAAGTGCACTCGTCGTCCAAAACATCATATGTGCTGAATAAAGCTGGGTGTTCCTCCTCTTCTAGATCGGAAAAATCGATGTCCGAGTCGGTCGAAGAGGTTTCAGAGCAGTTATTGGAAGTCGCAAAATAGGAGTCCTCCTCGTAGTCCTCATGCTTGATCCCATTTCCAGTGACTAAAATGATATTGCAGCCGCCTCCCGCGATGTAGCTGGAGGAGTCCGCAGTCTCTTCTCCCTCCGCCGCCGCAGCCGCCGCCGCCGCCGCGCTCTCCAGCTCAGGCTCCCCCTTGTTCTCCTGCAGTTCCTCGTCTTCCTCGTCCGACTCGGACTTTCTGAAAGGAATCTCGAACCACTTCACATCGACGGGGAGATTTAACGGGCAGTCCTCGCCGTCGGAGAGCGCGTTCGTTTCTGTGTCAGTGCTAGTTTCCAAAATAGTAAAAAGCTCTCCTCTTTTTCTTGCCGCCATGTCGGGGTATTGAACTGCCCCTGCATGAGTCCTTTATTTATTTTAGCGGGGTAAATATTCGTCAAAACTAACCGCAAATTCAAAAGCAGCCGAAACGGTCTCGCGTGTGCGCCCGGGCAACTCATGGGTGTCTAAATCGGGCTGTTTTGAAGGATAGTTTCTCATGGTTTCCGCTCTTGCTTTGGTACGCTTTGTAGCGCAGTGTGGCCGCAGACGTCAGAAGCTGCTCGCATGTCCTGCTTTGTAAGGGCGTTTTGCGACTGCAGCTGGTGGGGTTGCTGCTAGTTCGCTGGGCTGCCAGATGGCCGCTTGCTGTTGTAATGCCCGTTGGCACTTGCCACTGCCACGATCACTGCTTGAGAGCACCGTAGAGACGGCAGATAAAAAGTTCAGGACAATAAATGTACCCACGAAAAGTACCAGTAGTGGCAAAAGTACCATGGTACTTCTGATGTTATTTTCTTGAACGTGTCCCTTGGTAATATGCCTTTGTCGCCCTACATCAGGTTTTTGGATCTTGTGCTACCACGGTGCTATGTTCTGTAATATGGTACCATGGTATTCTTAAAATTGGTTGTTTACAATTAAAAAGTACTATGGTATTTCCATCTGACATCTTAACTGAACCACTGCCACAGCATGCTCTTTTGTAAAAGTATTAACCCAATAACGAACCATTCAAAAAGTCATTTACAGCTAGTATTAGTTTTTTTTTATTTAATAGTAATGTCATATCTGTGGTTTTTTAAATTATTGCCATTTCATGACTAAAAGTGACAGTATTAATAATCTAGTTAGTGACAAGCATTCTGAAGTTGCACCTGCTCAATCTCAATAAACCTGTGTCATGGTTTTGCTTAAGATATAAACTATAACAATGATGCACCTGCACTGATCTGCTAAAATTAATAGTGCATCAAGTGATAGTTTTATTCTTTTAAACTCGCAAAGGCAGGTTGGGCATTATCACTGAAAAAAAAAAAGATATTTAACCCTTTAATTGAATAATAATTGTATAAGCTAGACATCTTGATGGAAATGTGAGATATTTTGTCCTTAAACGCTATGCAGCAGTACTTCGTTGCATCCATCTACAACTAATATAAATGCATTTGGAATCTGAGCTTTCTTACAAAATAATCAATTAATTTTAACAGTGCATGTACGTAAGAGCAACTTTATCTGGTCTGCTTTTAAGGGTAGCATATTCATAACTCTTTATAATTTCCCACAATTAAGTGCATGTGGTTCAGTGGCTGGTAAAAAAAGCCACTGGTAAAAGAGTGGCGCCCGCCCCCCCC
>JAUMHP010000046.1:12533072-12549969 GCA_032361065.1 Enteromius trimaculatus
TATATATATGAACCACATGTGAAATGCTGTGGCACATAGGTATTTTTAATCTAAAACAGGCTCAATAAAAACCCCAGCTCAGCTGGGTCTCTGCTCAGGATCTCCATTCATAATAACCCTGGCCTAAAGTGTAAGTATATTATAGTGGATTTTAAAGTTTGGTATGGGTACTTCTGGTAAATTGAGGCCTTTCATGTCAAAAACGTAATGATAATATAAGTGCATTTAATAGTCAAATGATTGATCAAATCGAGAAGAAAAGTTTTGGTTTGCATAATATATGTGTACTGTGTATATTTATTAGTTATCATTAAAGCTAGTTTTCATTCTTAGTGTGAATGGACCTAGATTCCAGGACTTATGGACCAGTATATGCTTTTAAGATTTAATATGTGCTAGTGTATAGGATAGAAGTTAAAGGTCATTTTTTAATATATGCTATCCTGTGTGTACAAAAGGAAATGCTTTTACCTTTGTGTATATGGCTTGTCTGTTTAATGTTCTTTGGGATTACGAAAAAGAATCTGTTTTGTCATCAAAGGACTTGGTCACCCAAAAATGAAAATCTAGTCAGCATTTATTTACCCTCATGTTGTTTCAAATTCATAAGACTTTGGTTCATCTTCAAAATGCTAATTAAGATATTTTTTTAATGAAACCAAGAGGTTTCGCTGTGATTTTGTCAACCTATTTTAGAAACACATCACTGTCCAAAAACATAGACCTAACTCTATCCCTAACCCTACCCATAATGTATTCCTCAACTCTGATCGGATCGGAGTGACCATTTTGGTCTTTGCAAAGTCTAACCAAAACTAAAAAGATCCCAAAAGGTTATGAAGGCATTGTAAAACTAAACCAATTTTACGCTTTTACATATAAAAGCACATGGATCACATCACATTTGATATCCTAACTACTGATTACATCTCTTTCAGCTACACATACTTATTTTGATGTAGTTCCTGCGGTACAAAATAAACCTAGCTCTCTCCATCTCCCAGATCTTTTGTCTTTAATGTGCATAGGAAATGGTAAATGGAGCTAACAGAGCATTACTGACAGACCTGTTCAGAATAGAGTTAAATCTGGCACGACTGCCACACTCTGTGAACCTTGAGGAGAATGTTTAATAGTCAGACAGTATCAACATAGCTTTAGTTTGTAATTATAGGAGTTACTGTGCTTGTGTTTATGCCTTGCACAGTTTATATTTTTTTCCCAAGACCATGTTTCCTCAACAGAAGTCATGTGATTATGCAGCATGTCTTGACACAGACTGGTGAGGGTTGTCGGAGAAAGTGACAAAACACTTGTTGCATACGGTAACATGCATCTTGTGCCTTGTTAGACATACAACTGTTCTACATAATAAGATATTTAGCTAGTAAGAGAGTCAGTGGTGGTTGCGAGGAAGGTTCATTTCTAGCTGTAGTGCTTGATTTATCTGATTTGTAATAGCATTCAGTTCCTTCAGGATGCACTGGTTGATTGAGTCTCTAAATAAGAATTAATGACATGTCCGGGTGATATGACAAAAAGAGAATATGATTCTTTGTATCTAAGAAATAAAGGCAAACTAGGGGGTTGTCAGGGTATAACCTAATAACCTATTTACTTAATAATAATCATCAACTTATCATTCTGATCTAATAGCTTCTTATAGTCATGGTTCCATTGTATCCCAATTTAAAATCAGTCTGACTAGAGACGTTTAGTGGCTGGGTGGGTCAATTTTATGTGATGGATAAATGCCCAGTTTGACCCACCAAAGAGGACCATGTCCAGTCATTTGTTGTAGAGTGTGTAATGGCTAAAGCACTGACCCATGTGGTGAGGTGTGTGAGCTTTTCCAGCTGAACTTAAGATCTGTTATCTTGGAAGGAAATAAGCCAGAAGAGCACTGACCTGGAAATGCACATCTTGCCCAGTTTAGATATTTAGTTTGTGGTAAGGTCTCATGAAATGCTATCTGTAAAAACTGTGAGAATCCACACTTAATAATAATTATTATTACACTTTATATTTATAGCATATCTCTTGGGTTGAACACAATAAAATAATATCAGTAAATATCCATGAAGGTGGACATTTATTTTATTTATTTTTTGCTTTCTTACTACACTGATTACATATTTAATTAGAAATGGAATAATTACAAAACAACAAATTAGCTTACATATCAAATTTATTTAAAGAGCAGCGAACCTGTCTCAAAGTTCATTAAGTCACAACACAACCTTTTGAACATCCGGTTGCTCTGTCTTTATCATCTATTCTGTAGGTGCGGTCTCCCCCTGTGTGGAGATCCACCAAATAACTGTTGGGAATCAAACAATATGAGAATAATTCGTCTATTGTAAAGAGTTGATGTTGAAATAAATCTATGACTTCGAGAAAGTGTCTCGCCAGATTTATTCTTTAGACTTAGGCTATTCTTTTATTCGTCTCTAGTATTTTTTGCTGTGATCACGTGATCTTGATTTATTCAGCAAATTAAGGTATTTTGAGACCTGGGATTTAACCTAAAAAAAGTTGTTGTTTTTTGCTTGTTTGTTTTTAGCAGGAGTTTCAATAATGGATAAGATTATTGATAATTATATCAGATCCAATGCTATATTATCAAGTAACTTAGCCTAAGTGCTCTTCACTTCGTGAGTAGGCAAAATGACGCTGTCTTATAGCTAAATGTAATTCGCTGCTATTTACATGTAAATGTTCTGTGCTTGTATTGTGCGGTCGTGAGTCCTGTCTAATAGGGGCACCTGTGACGTGTGTCTCAGCCACTTTCCCCGCACCTCCCTTTTGCTTGGTGTCCACTCACTTTTTTGGGTGGGCAGTGAGCCCCTCCTCTAAGTGCCTGACGAAGTTATTTAGGATAACTTGATGAATTTGCTGTTGTTAGCGTTCACAATTTGTGTCCGGACCACTGCAAGCAGCATACGGTCCTGTGAGACCAAGCTGAGGAGAAGGGGAACACATTTTTCCTCCTGATAAGGACACGTGTGAAGATTTCATGTGGACTCACTGTGAACTGGGATTAAGTAAAATTTATTTTCGTTTGGAATTATAACTTTCAGAAAAGGTACGTATTTCTTTCATTATTTTGTAGGGTACTGTTCTCTGTTATGACATTGTTGTCAGTCAAATTTATTTAGTGATTAATTTGGAAATGTAGAATGCACAATGTCACTAGACAATATGAGTAGATTTAAATTAATCAAAACACTAGTTGTGGTTTTTAAATACTTTGTGTTTTGAAGACGAAGAGTTTTTTCATCCTTCGTCATATTTTTATTGTCGGAATTTATCTTCTGTTGCCCTGTTATTATTTTATTTTTTACAATATGGAGTAGCCTAATATTTAACAACCTGAGTCACATGAAAGTATTGAAAGTTCTCATGATCTCAGAAGTAGAATTATCCACAGAGAACCAGTGAGTTGATAACGTATTGCCAAAGACTCCTTAACAATCCTTCACATCTCTGATGCTGACTTTACATCATTGGGCGTGACTTGTAATAGGTTCCAGCTGCGTGTATGACATATGAAAATTGATGATGTGAGATCTAGACGACTTCTTGGATGATAATAAGAATTTTAATATGTGCATGTGTGGCAGATTCTTCTAAAACGTTTATAAGTAGATACAGTTTAATGTAGTTAGGACTGTTTTGACACCTTGTGTCCGTTTTTATCATTTTAGTTTTATTTTCTTTTAGGCTAAGTAAAATATATTTTTAGACAGATTGTTACAGAATTCGTGCACTGTAGCATTTGCCTCCATCTATTTGTGTCACAATGATTTCTGCCATTTCTACTGGGTTATATGAGATTTTGGTAATGAAATAAATAGTGGTCATAAGTGTGAAGACTTTATCACTGCACGTTTTCAACGCTTTGATTTAAACGTTTTGAGGCGGGAATTAAACTTAAAATAGCACGTTTAAAGAGCTAATTTTTCATAGGCTGCTGTACTAAACACAGAGTTAACAGTGGAAAACGTGCAGCTGCGTGAAATGAAACGAAGGCATGTTAATTTTCAGGTACACGTAACGTTCTTTTACCTGTCACAATAGCGAAAGACCGAATATAAGTTTTAGGCTGCTTTGTCACTTTTGTTCTCATATGCTCATAATGAGTATAGTCTCGTGAGCCCCAGTTCTGTAGTGTGGAGGTGGCAAAAGTTTGTGCCTCACCTCCCGCAGGGGATTATATCCACTGAATACTCAATTTCGCCACCCACCCTCTGAGAGAAAACACTTTGTGTGACCACCACATCGCCTCAGTCAGATGAGTAAATCGGTTCAGTAAAGCGTGTGCCTTAATAGCTAGCAAAAGTGATTCAGCTCCGTATACAGCTAGATTAAAGTGACTATTCAGCAATCAGTAATTCAATGATTCTTCTTTTCACCTCCTAGACAGGAAGATGTTGCTAAATATAAAACACATATTGTGGTTGATCTGCATATACCAAACAACGACTGAACCTGGTAAGCTTTTTATATTTCTATTTTTTAACAGCTGTAAAGTGTTGTTTGGTAATACATCTCATGTTCAAGAGTTTCTGAATGTAAAGGGTGGAAATTGAATTCATTCATTTAAGACTGGTGTTTGCATGAGTCTAAGCCACACACCCATGTGAATATATTTTCTGTTCCATACTTTTTTGGGGGGGTCTGTCTGATTACATTTCATGCAACAAAAGTTGATTTATTTGTAAAAAGAACTGCTATGCTTCCCCTTAACTCGTCAAACTGTAGTAAAGAGGACCTTAATCTCTCATTCCCACAAACTATTGTCTCCCAGCTGCCTCTAATGGTTTACTTCCAGGCACCTACAGTATACCTTTTAATTAGGATCTTCTTGTAGTCTGGTGCAAACAGATGGCTTGACTTCATCACTCTGAGAAGCCACGCTCTCACACGGTGGTGTGCTACCCTGAGGGGTAATCCCACCTGTCCAAAGCATTTCTCACATTGTTGGTCTGGGTATATGGTGATTTTCTCTCAGTTATGATCCTTTCAACATCCCACCTTGAAGGTTATCTGTCCTTCTACTGGAAAGTAGTTTCTGGTTTGCATACCCGTAGGCTTCACAGAGGCAGTAAAATCATTTTCAGCTCAATTATCATAAACACAGTAAGGCATGATTTCCTGTGCTTTGCAGTGGATGCAGCTGTGTGTATAACGTCTCATGCCTTTCATTCCCTCAGTCTCTAGCACGTTACTGGTGATGCGTCCTGTCAACGGCTTGTTGTCTGGGAAAGTGACCCTTCCATGTTACTTCTCCATCATCCCCACTGTTGGACCTAGAAACAGAAATGCCTCAGGGACAGATTACCTACGCATCAAATGGACCAAAATTGAGGGCGGTGTTGAGTCGACTGTTCTTGTCACCCAAAATGGCGTCATTAAGATCGGTTCCGGATACAGAAGCCGTGTATCTGTGCAGAGTCACCCGGAAGACATCGGGGATGCTTCTCTGACAGTGGTGAAGCTCCGGGCCAGTGATGCTGGAACATACCGCTGTGAAGTGATGTTTGGGATTGAAGACACACAAGACACAGTCAGTTTGAATGTTGAGGGTGAGATTTTTTTAAACACATTATCTGTCTGCCATTCCCTCAAATTTGTCTTGTCTTTCTAGAGACACAGTTGTTGTATCCCAAGCACATATGCTGCCAAATGGTAAATTCCTTAAAGCTAATTGATCAATGACAGTCATAACCCAAGTAAATTATAGATAAATGAAACTTTAGTCTGTTAAGTGGAACTGTTTGTGGGAGAAAACCCACAAGCACAGATTATCTAAATTGTTGAGGGATTTTAAGGTTGTTTTGGACTCTCCCAGATTACAGTTACAGTGTAAAAAGTCATATGCACTCCAATAAACTTTGCCTCTCTTAATGTATTCCCTCTGCTTGTATATACTGTGAAGCCGGGACACATCATGTATGGGCTGATTTATGCTCAGACCATGTGAAAGGATGGGATGGGTCAACCCTGAACTGCTTTGGCTCTAGAATTGCAGCACCACCCTGCTCTCAGCAAAGACACACTGCCATTTTAATTAGATCCATTACTCATTTAATTTGAATTTGTTTCAAAGTGACAATTATGGGGGTGGAAGGAATGTCCCCTCATTCAAACAAATGTCCCAACTCTGCTTGCTTTATTAATTTGTTTATAAGCAACTTGCAGACATCATCAAGAATAAAGCCGTTTCTATTAAGCTTCATATTTATTGTGGTCTTTGACAACAATGATAATAATACAATATGCCACCATTTAATGAAAATTTGAATGGATGGAATGGACTTTGTTACGAAATGTTCATTTTTTGTTTGTTTTATTTGTTTTTTGTACAGGCGTGGTGTTTCACTACAGGTCAAATGTCAGCAGATACATTCTGAACTATGCACAAGCTGTGCAGAGCTGTAGCAGCGTTGGATCCACCATTGCTACAGCAGAACAGCTGAGAGCTGCTTATGAGGATGGATTTGACCAGTGTGATGCTGGTTGGATAGCCGATCAAACAGTGAGGTTAGAAGCAACACACACTGCACACAGAAACACTGTATTTCAATATTCACTTCTGGCAAACTCCATAATACGTTTTAAACAACATGTCAACATTTTGATATAAAAAAAGGAAATTGCAAAGGCTGTACTACTTTCATGAGAAACATTTCTGTTTGTCTGAATTGTTTCTGTCTGTAGATATCCAATCACTAGACCAAGGCCCGGCTGCTTTGGAAATCTGCCTGGAAAACCTGGTGTCAGGTCGTATGGCAAACGCAAGCCCACAGAGACCTTCGACGTGTACTGCTATGTGGATAAGCTTGAGGGTACGGATTTTACTGTTTGTGTTATTCCTTACAACTTCACTTATCTAAAAAAAAAACAACATGTTGACATGGCCAGCAGTTCTGTGGTAATGTGAAAGTGCAGTAGTTTATCTATTATATTTGCTCTATGCTGACATATTTAATGTGGTTTTAAACTGCGGTTATGACCAAAAATTGAGTATGGCCTATTTGGCAGTGAACAACTGTGGTTATTAGATTGAAATGGAAGCTTTCAATATTTTAGTTGCCACAAAAAAGAAGTTTGTTTATTTATTTATTTTTATTAAGTATATCTGTTTCTTTCCAATTTTAATGTTAACTTTAAAAACTTGTCATAATGTGTGTACATTGGCTAATCAGAACATGACACAAATAACAAAAGTGACATACTTGCATTGAACATTGCATTTTCAGTTACTAAAATGAGAAAATATCAATTGTAGATTTATTGTAGATAGAAGTCTTTGCACACTGAATTTTTAAGTTTTTGCACCTTGTTGTGTCAATCACATTCACACACTGCCTCCAAAAAATTAGTCATTAAAAAAATCAGATAAGTTTTTTGCATTTGTTGCATTTTTGCATCCGTAACAAGAATTTTAATAGGAAAGGGTGAAAAATACGAAAAATGGATATAAAATTTTTGAATTTAGCGTGCCAGGACTTTTACAAATCCCAGGATGACCCCAAAATAACAAGGATCATTTAAAAAAGTTTTCTTGACAGGATACTTGGTATTCTTAATATGTACTAAGTCCAGCTCAATGAAGTGACAAAAGCAAGAAAAACAACTAACATGATTAACAAATGGAAAATAGATTTGTGAAAATAACACCCTGTTGTATGTTGTGGTGTTTAATATGTCTCATTCCTTCACGAAAGAAGATCTGGGTATGTCTTTACTGTTCTGCTGTAAATTACTTAGACGTCATAAAAACCTCAGTTCTAGCTTTTGACAGCTACACCCAAGGCTGGGCGAAAACAACTCCCCGTCATATTTATTTTCATTTGATTCATCACTGCGTTTGCTAATAGAAAACAATTCTTTGTTTTCTGAAAACTGAATTTGCATGTGTCATATTATTAGCAAATTCCTCTTCCACTAATAGACAATATGAGAGTTTTGATTCATTGATTGGTGCTTGTTAGCAAGACTATAATAATTATGGTTATGCTCTTAAAATGCATGCTGCTTTTATGACAAACACAAAATGCATCTAATTTCAGATGTAATAACACAAAATGTTTCTTGTGTGTGTTTTTCACTTCAGGTAATGTTTTCTTTGCACCCACGCTGCGTAAAATGACCTTCAATGAGGCCAAGGCTGAGTGTGAAAGCATGAATGCAGAGCTGGCCTCACCTGGTCAACTCCACGCTGCTTGGAGACAGGGCCTGGACCGCTGTGATTATGGATGGCTGTCCGATGGCAGTGCTCGACATCCTGTCTCTGTTCCCAGAAGTCAGTGCGGTGGTGGGCTGCTGGGTGTCCGCACCATGTACCGCTACCGAAACCAAACAGGCTTCCCAGATCCCAATATGAAGCTAGGGGCATACTGTTTTAAAGGTAAAGACTTTACACTAAGCTCATGAATTGTTTATGGAGTAATAAACAAACACCTGAGTTGTTGCAATACTAGCCACTTTACCAGCTGCTTTGACGTTATTTCTCTCAGTATGCGTAGTATGGAGCCCTCACCCCATTAAATACACAAACACGAGCTCCAGGCTTACTGTGAATGTCTCTTAAGGGCAGTAAATCAAAGCAGAATATTAGTTAAAGTGCACCACTTTTTGTTAACTGAGGTTCTTTTAAGTTGTGACGCCTGGTATGGAAAAGTTTACATGAGAGTTGCTCATTCTCTAGTGATTCACTGACCTCACTCTGCTGCATTCTGGGTTGCCGCACGTTTCTAAGGCAACCAAACTGGGCTTGGTTAACTAGAAGGTTTAATCATCCAGAGGTCCATTATGCCACTGTAGTGCTTCGTGGCTAAAATGACAGATGCTTGTCAGACTTTGCCTTGTGGTGTTGTAGGTACTCAGACTTCAGAAAGACTTGATGTTCTCATCAGCTTGGATGACCTCATAAGAACAATATTATGCAACCAGGAGGACCAGTCTCAAAATATAAACAGCATTGAGACACTTCAAAACAAGTTTTAAAGTCCCTATAAAAAACTATTTTGGTAACACCATTGAGCAGATACTGGTAGTAGGCATGCCAGCTTAAGAGGCATATTGCTTATTTATATCAGCTAGGGATGCATATTTCTTAGTGATATCATAATGGTAATGGTTGATATTAGTTATTAGCCAGTATCGGACATTTAATTGGTCTAATTTCATACTTTCAATCTTGATTACTTTTGCTGTTATCTAAAGCTAGCCTAAAATGAGTCTTTGAAAACACTAATTATTTCATACCACTGTTAATTAAACAAAATAAATGATTGTGAATTACAGTGTTGTTACTGCTAATTTTAATTTTAGTATTTAAATGTCTGATTTTTCAGGGAGGTCTACTTAATGCATATCTGATTGATGCCTTTTAACTGAAAGATAAGAATTTCCTCCCTAGAGTTTTCATATTGAGCCGTTCATTTAATCTAAATAAAAAGTCTTTTGTAACCTTTTTATAACTTAGGTGCACTGCACAGGCCTACAGCCCTCAACAAAGATTAAAAAGTGCTTAGGTGTTACCTACTACTTTTCTTTTTCTTCCTCTCTCCGCTGTCAGACTCTCCGTCCTTCCTGTCATTTGCACCAGCGCTTATCTGAACAGACATGAGAATAAAAGAGAACGATACCACCAGAGAGCTAAAATCAGTGGGTCTCGCTAACCCCTGACCTGGGGGGGTTTATCTTTTCAACTGAGGCTAATTTAGACAACCTACCCCATGCTAAGCAGGGCACTCACCCAGAATGACAGCCACCGACTTGCTGTGATAAGTAATGGACCTGGGGTTAATCCTAAACCTCAACACTATGACCTTGTTGTTTGTTTGGTCTGTTTCAACTATGGCAAACCTTCCTGATGAGGCATTGAGTGTGTTCAAGTGTCTTCTTTTTTTACGTGGTGGGTTTTATTCTCATGTTCGTCTGACCTGTGATGACTACCTGTGTGAATGTTTGATATAGTGACAAAGCTGCATAAAAAGAGGGGTTTTGCCTCTCACTACACCTGTCTACATTATAACATCCTGCAAATCATCAGACAACGCATCACATGGATGATGGAAATTTCTCTTAAGGGAAAAAGTACCTCATGTCATCAGACTGAATACAGAGAGCCTGTTGATTATAGAGAACAGCTGGAGCCCTGGCTGCTGGCCTGTTATATTTGAAGATGACGCTTTTTTGGTGAACACAGGGTAATTAAAAGCCATTTAGAGTGTGTAAGCTGTTTGTGTGAATGAAATTCAATTTGCAAAACAATTGATGGGTTGTTGGAACCATTCTGACACCATTCACTTAAAAGAATTTCACTGAATAGTTTAAAGCCAAGTTAATCTGATGTGCTATTCACGCCAGCCTTTACATATTTAAAATCAAGCACTGCGTACGATGTCATGTACAAAGAGCAGTACCTAGAAAGTTGCATAAAATGACCTTCCCCTTATTATCCTTTTATGGAGTTGAAGTGAAAATCACTTTCAGACTGACCATTTAAAAAGCTTTATCACCAAGGTATGTTTCAACATTTGTTAGAAATATAGGCCTCTCTGGGACACTGAGAACAATCAAGAATAATGTCCCAGGGGGATGGACTGACAGTTGGAAGCTTGTGTGAAAATTGAAAGATCCCATAACAGAGATTTATTTGGAGACCATGACACAGACTTGTGTCTCTTTTTTTTAGATACAGTGGACTCAGAAAGAACTTGACCAAATTTGTAAATCTCATTGCAGATATCATATCAAGACAATCGTGACAAAAAGAAAATGTCATACTATTTTATTACTACTATTATTCTTAAATAAAGTAAATATAGTGATATCCATCTACACCACCGTCCAAAAATGTAGAGATAATTTTTTTTAATGTTTTTGACATAAGTGTCTCATGCTCAACAAGGCTTTATTCATTTAGTTCAGAAATACAATAAAACAGTAATGGTGTGCAATATCATTGCAATTTAAAATAACTAACGGACCCTCAAGTTTTGAACATTAATAGAAATTTATATTTATTTAAAAACACAAAAGTTGTAACTTATATATATTATTTAAATCTATAATTTGTATATACTTATAAGATATACTATGTATGTGAAGAAATAGTTACTTTAATAATTGTGCTTTTTATGTTACTGTAACCAAGAAGTTGCAATCTGATTATTATTCATTTTGTTCTATATTTCAGTATGGATTAAATGCATTTTTGTCTATAATACAAAATTAAATTGGTAAATACTGTGATTTTTATTTATTTATTTATTTATTTTTTACACTAGGTTCAAAGCTTTTATTCAACCAGTCCTCCTGGGTGGATGTCACAGTACAGAGTGGTACCACTATGGAGCCCACCACCGCATTCTTTAGCACAGAGACCACCGCAGGCCAGACTCTCTCTCCTGAGGCCAGTCCCTCTCATGCGTCACAGGCCACCTCTGATGATGACCTGTCCCCAACAGACGCCCCTTCTATGTTTTCTACAAGCATGGCACCACTAAAGACAAGCCACGACCCTGACAGGCTAGAATTAGTCAGTGCGAAATCTGAGGAAGGCTTCGGCACAACAAAACTTCCAGATTTTGATATTAGTGATTTTGGCTCTGAAAAGGCTGATGATGAAACAAACGTTCGTGGAGATGTGATCCGTGGGGAACTTACTACTGCAGTTCCCACAGCCTCAGAGGATCCAGAGGAGACAGAGGACAAGAGCATAATTGAGGTGAAGACTGTTCTACCTGATATTTTACTCTCAGACTCTCTAAGCACAAAACCGATGTTTGCAGTCGGGAAAACAGAGGAATCTATGATGGTTGGGGTCACAACAGACAGTGTTTTAGAATCAGATGCCACTGTACTGATATTAGTCAACACTGAGGAATCTGGACACAAAACTATATCGTCCACACATAGTGAATCCATCACAAAACTTCCAGCACAGACTGTGACTCACACAGCTAGTGAGACCGGTGCTGGTCAAGGCGAGGCTGAAATACGCGCTTCCACACAGTCATCTTTTACATTGGCAACAGAGGCTACTTTTCTGGAGAGTGCTAAGTCTACTGTGTTCTCTGAGTATGAAGATGAGACTGGCATTGGAGTTGTAATGGCGGACCCCCCACCTCTGTCTACACCGAGATCCACCCGCCCAGAACCTGAACCTTCAGAGACCTCTAGTGGAGTTACCATCACTGATTCTACAATTACCCCCACTGTTTTTATGCAAAGCTCACAAACTGGAGAATCTACAGGAATTTCAGAAACCTCCAAATCAACACAAAGGCCATCTCAGACATTTACTGTTGACATGGCTGACCCTGATACAAAGTCACCGGGTTTGACTACACCTAGTTCAATAAAAATGCCCTCACTTACTGGCCATGAAACATCACATGAAGAAGCTACTTCGGGCCCCTCAGAAGCACCCGGGAAGACACTAACAAAGGCCACGGACACCACCACTGATTCTGATCACTCATCAGGTATGGTTTCTCTTCTTTTCTACTTCTGCTTTCTGAACAAAATGGTTTGAAATGGCATTTCAGTCTCATCGATCATTGATATTGAAAAGACGTGTAGGGCTGGAACATTATCTTATGTGAATATGAACATGTGACATGAAAGGAATAGTATATGTTCTCACTCTCTGTTGTTTTCATTTGTTGTCATTAATACAGTAGATTCGATATATAATGATGATTTGAAGTGTTTATGTTTATATACTGTGTAATTATACATTACTGTACAAAAGTCTCAGGCCACTAGTATTTTCACCAACGAAAATGGTTTTAAGTCGGTTATTTCTATCTTTTGCGGTATCGTGTCAGTTGGAAATATCAGTTAACATTTCCAAACGTGATTTTTGTCATTAATTGTAATAATGCAGTGAGATTATTGTCTGAATGACATGAAGCAACAGAAGAACTTGAGACAGACTAAATCAAGAAGAACTGTGGCAACGTCTCCAAGATGCTTAAAAAAAAAACCTACCTGGAAAGCTGCCTGAAAAACTAGGTAGAAGTGTACCTCAGAACAGAAGCTGTTTTACCAAAAGCTGTAATACCAAATAATTATTTGATTCAGTTAATAGAAGTTAATTGATAAATTAATTGTTAATTGATCTATTTATGGCATTATTTTTGAAAGCATCCCCATTTTACAGCATTTTAAACTTTGAACAGTACTGTAGCTTTGCTGGTAGGTTTTTTTCTTCAACTTGGAGACGTTGCCACAGTTCTTCAGTTTGTTCTGTTAATTCATGTCATTCCAGATAGACTGGATGATGATCTGATCAGATCTCTGTGTGGAGCACTGGCTGTTTTCAGACTCCTTGTGCAGACAATAATCTCACTGCATTATTACAATTAATGACAAAAATAATGCTTGGAAATGTAAACGGATATTTCCAACTGACACACTACCGCAAAAGATTGAAATAACCAGCTTAAAACCATTTTGTGTTGGTGAAACTTCCAGGGGCCTATGACTTTTGCACAGTACTGTATATTAGTGCAGTCAATTGATTAAAAATTAAATTGTGTTAATTGCAGTCATGGACTGTGATTAATCATGATTAATCGCAAGTGTAAAATACTAGGATTTAACTGTAAATGTGTTGAAACAAAAGAAATGCATGACAAACTAATTTAAGGAAAGATACGAGACATTGTATTACTCTTTTATCATAATTCTTCTGTTTTTTAAAGCCATTTTCAGCCTTAATACTGGCAATAAACACATTTCTTCAATCCCAGTAAACATTTACCCAACTGTTATCAAAAGTTATATATACAACAAGATATTTTCTTGTGATCTTAAGTGAAGTATTATGACAAAATAGATTATGACGTAGAACTGCACCTGCAGTTGCATTAGAGCTAACATTAGCATCATGCTAGCAGCATTTTCAAAATAGCCAAACTGTGCTGGAAAACTGTGACCCTGGCAACACTGGTACCCTTATCACACAGATAACCTTCCATGTTGCGATGATGGGGTCAAACTTTATCAAGTAATTATTTTGTGTTAAAAATATTATTGCGTTACATTTTTTTTATTAATCGGGTACATTAATGCATTAATGTTGACAGCACTTGTAATATATATATATATATATATGCTGTATATATAAATTAAAAGTTGCTAAATTCATGATACAACATGGTTCATTGTTCAAAAATTATTAAGGTGTTTTCTTTTTCAACCCAGAAAGAAAAATTGCAATAACTTTATTAGTGTCACCATCACTGGATGATAGCATGTTTATTATACTGCATAATATATTGTTAGGTTTGCTGCCACTTTCAGTGCTCAAGCTCTTTGAAGGTAGATTGGCTGTTCATCTTTTTGTCATCCATCAGTTGGAATTTTTTTTTTAATAAAAGTATATGCCAATGATGTTACTTTGTGTTATGGACGTCTCACAGAATAAGAGTGATTATTAACTTTGTTGTTGTAGTTATTGTTATAATTATCGTTCTAGGTGTGAACAGTTCTTAACTGTACCTTCCAAGGTCATGAACAGAATGGTTGTATACATTTAAAATGTACTTATGACTGCATTTAGCACATACAGCAGAGATTTGGCCTTTTGTTATTTGTATTGCCTTTAGCAATCCTTTGTATTTGTGACAGCCAGGCAAATTCTGATTCGCCAACCTTGTGATTCTTTGAAAAGAAAGATGCTGTCTGATGGTTCAAACTGGTGCACATTATGTTCAGTAGGAATGAACAACTGAGTAATTTTATAGCTTCAGGCAGTAACCATTACTTACACTACACCACGGGTGCAGCATGGCATGTTTTTTTTTTGTTGCCTGCATCTGGCAGAGATGGTTTCAATACAGATGTGCATCCATTTAGTTTAGAGAACTATTCATTAGGGGATGCCCTAACAAATCTGCTTTCCCAGTGATTTTTGTCAGTGAAGACAGGCTTGGCAAAATGAGGCCTTGGACGCATTACCAGTGTAAACACAGAGGTCTGTTAATGCATTGATGTCTGGACGCTACAGCATGGCTGATGTCATCACTACAGCAGAGTCTCGTCTTTATAGAGACGGCTGAAAAGTGTTAGTGAAGAGAACGCAAGTGTTGCATTCTTATGTTGACCTACTTAGTTGGTTGTAAGAAATAAGTGTAAGACCAAAGGAAAGCAAGGATGTAAAAATGAAATATTACGTATTTCATGTCAAAACATTGTGACACAAAGATTAAACTAATGAGTTCAGAAAAATTACTCAGGTTGCTTAGGCCAGTGAGGTAATTATTTAGGGACAAAAGCACATTTGTGCCTGCCGTCAGCCCTCTGCACTGCTCTCCATTTTGAGCCTGCTCCAGCTTGTTTTACCAGATGCATAAAATGATGCTGGGAACTTTGGGTTTGGCCATTCCCCTGCGTCTGAAAGTTGGACTGTATAGTCAAATGAATGAGAACGAGAGGAGGAGGGTTTTTTTCTGGGTTCTGTCTGTCCAGACTTCTATTGGCTTAACCAGGTGTCTGCAGACACTAACCTTTCTCTCTGCAGGTGTTCCCAACATTAGCTACTAATCTGGACAAGTTCAAAAGTATTATCTCCATCTAATTTTGAAATGCTTATCAGTAGCTGAGTGGTATGTTTATCTGATATGACTAATGTTTCAATGTAATGAAGTGGAATTAATTAATTAAATGTATAACCAAAACTGAACTGTTTAACAAAGCAAAAAATTCTGAATTTTGGACAACCCTTCTACAAATGCATCCAGACAGAAAAGAGGCAACAAATTCAATTTCTTTGCTTTTTTCGTTTTTTCAGAGCCACATTCTCAAACAACAACCCAAGTGGTTGTCGTTCCTGAGATACCTGGTGATCTTCTTCCTCTTGATGGGGAGGATGTTGTAGCAAGTGGAGATTTCTTGTCCTCTCTAGCAGTTACCATGACCCCAACTGTCAGCTTCATCAATGGCAAGTTTGAGGTAACACTTCAGCCTAAAGTTATGGCAAAAGAAGTCAGAGGAGATACATTTGGAAGTGATTCTCTTGGAATACACAACTTAAGTGAACAAGAAGAAGCAACGTTTGATAGTTCATTAGTGGAGGCTGGCAGAACACCACATGAATCAATGGTTTCAGGATCCTCAGTAGTGTCCCCCATGTACACCACAACCCTTCATTCAGACATTCATTTTGGCTCAGGAGAGTCCACTCCACCATCACCTACCATAACAATTATTGAAGAGGAAACACTCATATCTGAAGGAACTGCAATGCAGACAACTAAACAGTTTAGTTTGACATTACCAACCCAAGTATATAGTACAACAACAGCAAAAAAGGACATTACATATACACCATCAATTGAGACTGTTAAAATACAGAAAGAGGCAACTTCAGAATCCATGATGCCATCAACAAACAATGTAGAAATGACAACAGCAAAATATAAGCATTCACCATCACATTTTTCTTCTGTTTTAGCGTCTTCAGAAGCTTCAGGAGATGAGACTTTGTTTAGAACCACAACAATAAGTTCTGCATTGTATACAATAACTAAATCAGACCAGGAACTGAGCAAAACCACTAACACAATCTTAATGTCCGGCTCAACAGATGCTGATACCACAAGAGATCAGACAATTGAGAGAGATAGTAAAGAGACTGTTTCCTCTCTTGACTCTACTGAAACTAGTGCTGAACATACATTTTCATCACTGAGCACCAGCGGCTCAACAGAAGAAACCGTTACAGGTAAAGATGTTACATCACCTATGGCAACAAGCACAGTTATTGTGATGGACGACAAAGACCTGTCGGTAAAACCATCTGAATCCACAATCATTGATGTTTCAGAGACTCTGTTCTCCTCTGCTCAGACTGAACTTTTAGATGAGA
>JAUMHP010000046.1:12551300-12575378 GCA_032361065.1 Enteromius trimaculatus
AAATCAGACCATGAACTTACCAAAACATCATCTGACATGACAGAAACAATCTCAGTATCCAGCTCCACAGATGCTGATGCTACAAGAGATCAGACAACTGAGACACATAATAGAGACCCTATTTCTTCTCTTGACTCTACTGTAACTACTGCTGTACTTACATTTTCATCACTGAGCACCAGGGGCCCAGAAGGAGAAATAATTACAAGTAAAGATGTTACATCACCTATAGAAACAACCACAGTTACTATAATGGAGGACAAAGACCTGTCAGCAAAACCATCTGAATCCACAATCATTAATGTTTCAGGGACTCTGTTCTCCTCTACTCAGACTGGACATTTAGATGATACATTATCTGAAAGTACTGTTAAAATTATCTCAGAGAAGACAACTGTCAAAGATGTACTGTCGCCATCAAGTTTGACCTCTACAGACTCTGAAGGTTCAGGAGATGAGACATCTGATATGTTTAGCAAAGAGTTCACAACGACAAGTTCTTCATTTTACACTTTATCCAAGACAGACCAAGAATTTACCAAAACATCATCTGACATGACAGAAACAATCTCATTGTCCAGCCCAACAGATGCTGAAGCTAAAATAAATCAGTCACCTGATGTGCTTAGTAGAGAACCTGTTTCCTCTCTTCATTCTACTGTAATTAATACTGTGCATACATTTACATCATCAAGCACTGGAGAGTCAACAGGACAAACAGTTACAAGTAAAGATGTTATATCACCTATAGCAACAACCACAGCTACTATAATGGAGAACAAAGACCTGTCAGCAAAATCATCTGAATCCACAATCATTAATGTTTCAGAGACTCTGTTCTCCTCTGCTCAGACTGAACATTTAGATGATACATTATCTGAAAGTACTGTTAAAATGATCTCAGAGAAGACAACTGTCAAAGATGTACTGTCGCCATCAAGTTTGAACTCTACAGAATCTGAAGGTTCAGGAGATGAGACATCTGATATGTTTAGCAAAGGGTTCACAACGACAAGTTCTTCACTTTATTCTTCAACCAAATCAGGCCGTGAACTTACTAAAACATCATCTGACATGACAGATACAATCTCACTGTCCAGCTCAACAGATGCTGAAGCTAAAAGAAATCAGTCACCTGATGTGCTTAGTAGAGAACCTGTTTCCTTTCTTTATTCTACTGTATCTAATACTGTGCATACATTTACACCATCAAGCACTGGAGAGTCAACAGGACAAACAGTTACTAGTAAAGATGTTATATCTCATAAAGCAACAACCACATCTACTCTAATGGAGGAGAATGACGTGTCAGTAAAACCATCTGTGTCCACCATTATCAATGTATCAGAGGCTCTGTTCTCCTCTGTTCAGACTGAAAATTTAGATGAGAAATTATCTGAAAGCACTGTTAAAACGATCTCGGAGAAGACAACTGCCAAATATGTAACGTCATCAGGTTTTTTTTCAAGTTCACAATCTACAGATTCTGAAGCTTCAGGAGATGAAACCTCTGATATGTTTAGCAAAGAGTTCACAACAAGTTCCTCACTTTATTCTTCAACCAAATCAGACCATGAACTTACCAAAACATCATCTGACACAACAGAAACAATCTCAGTGTCCAGCTCAACAGATGCTGATGCTACAAGAGATCAAGCAACTGAGACACATAGTACAGAATATGTTTACTCTCTTGACTCTACTGTAACTACTGCTGTACTTACATTTTCATCACTGAGCACCAGGGGCTCAGCAGGAGAAACAGTTACAAGTAAAGATGTTTCATCACCTATAGAAACAACCACAGCTACTATATTGGAGGACAAAGACCTGTCAGTAAAACCATCTGAATCCACAATCATTAATGTTTCAGAGACTCTCTTCTCCTCTACTCAGACTGGACATTTAGATGATAAATTATCTGAAAGTACTTATAAAATGATCTCAGAGGAGACAACTTTCAAAGATGTACTGTCACCATCAAGTCTGACCTCTACAGACTCTGAAGGTCCATCTGATATGTTTAGCAAAGGGTCAACAACGACAAGTTCTTCACTTTATTCTTCAACCAAATCAGACCGTGAACTTACTAAAACATCATCTGACATGACAGAAACAATCTCAGTGTCCAGCTCCACAGATGCTGAAACTACAAGAAGTCAGTCACCTGATGTGCTTAGTAGAGAACCTGTTTCCTCTCTTTATTCTACTGTAACTAATACTACACATACATTTACACCATCAAGCACTGGAGAATCAACAGGACAAACAGTTACAAGTAAAGATGTTGCATCGCATACAACAACAACCACAGCTACTATTACAAAGGAGAAAGATATGTCAGCAAAACCATCTGGATCCACAATCATTAATGTATCAGAACCTCTGTTCTCCTCTGCTCAGACTGGACATTTAGATAAGAAATTATCTGAAAGCACTGTTACAGTGATATTAGAGAAGACAACTGCCGAAGATGTAACTTCATCAGGTTTTTCTTCAAGTTCACCATCTACAGATTCTGAAGCTTCAGGAGATGAGACCTCTGATATGTTTAGCAAAGAGTTCACAACAAGTTCTTCACTTTATTCTTCAACCAAATCAGACCATGAACTTACCAAAACATCATCTGACATGACAGAAACAATCTCAGTGTCCAGCTCAACAGATGCTGATGCTATAAGAGATCAGACAACTGAGACACATAGTACAGAATCTGTTTACTCTCTTGCCTCCACTGGAACTAGTGACATACATACATTTTCATCACTGAGCACCAGCGGCTCAACAGGAGAAACAGTTACAAGTAAAGATGTTACATCTCATTCAGCAACAACCACAGTTACTATAATGGAGGACAAAGACCTGTCAGCAAAACCATCTGAATCCACAATCATGAATGTATCAGAGACTCTGTTCTCCTCTGCTCAGACTGAAAATTTAGATGAAAAATTATCTGAAAGCACATTAACAATGACCTCAGACCTCAAAGATGTCTTTTTACCATCAACTTTTTCTACAAATTTGCCATCTACAGAGCCTGAAGGTTCAGGAGGTGAGACCTATGAAATGTTTAGCAAGGAGTTCACCACCCTTTACAAATCAACTGAACAATTCACAGAAACACCATACAACACAGAAGCAGTCTCAAAGTCTAGTTCAACAGATGCTGCACGCACAAGTACAATGCCACCAAAGGAGACAACATCCAAAGATTTTGTTTCAGTGTCAAGTTTTACTTCAGTTTTGCCATCTTCAGGGTATGATGGTTTATCTAAACCCTCTCATATGTTCAGTAAAGAGCTCACAACAACCAGTTCTTCACTTAATATTACAACCAAATCAGATGATGAAATCACCCATACTACAGCACAGAAAATAAAAGCTTCTGTAAAAATGCAAACAGAACGAACTGCCACCCTTTCTACAGTACCTACTATAGACCTGACCAATGCAAGCTCATGGTGGTCCTCAACTGATGCAAATATTTCAAGAATTAAGCCAACAGAGAAACATTACACAGAATCAGTTTCCACTTTTGTCGCAAATATCCCAGAGGAAAAAGCTCACCAAGAGGTTTCCACTGATGAAGACAGAATTGCACTGACAACTAATGCATATGACCATTTTATTGTAGCCACTGATGAAGCAGAAATTCTTGATACTGACCACACATCAGAGCCAGAGTCAGATTTGACTTCATTAACATATGAATTGTTTTCAAGCACATTTCAAACAGTAGTTACAGACTCATCTTCTGAACAAGGTAGTGGAGAATTTGCAGAAAATGAAGTGACTGAAGATGACGGCTCTGTTGAAATATCCTCTGCTTTTGTAGAATCAATACCTCACATTCCTACACCATCAGAGGACAAGACAACTGTTGTTGGTTTTGTGTCAACTCCTGCTTCTGGAGTGCAGCCCTCAGATAACATGACAGTCATAATAAATGTTACAACTGTAAGTAGAGAACCTATACCAAGCTCATTATTATCACTTAAAGAGGCAGAAGGCTTTGCTCAGCAGACACCAGTGAGTTTCACCACAGCTCCCTCATCTGTGATCGGAACAGTCACAAGTCAGGAGGTCATGAAATCTCAAAGAGAGTTTGCCTCTTCAACGACTGAATTTAGAGATGAACCTAGCAATCACCGTACAACAGAAATAGTTAGCTCAAGTTACACAACAACAGAACCTGTTAGTGCAAGACTCACAGAGACCTCTGTGTCTTCTAGACCTCATACTATTACTGAATCACAGTTGACTAAACACACCACAGAATCAATTATTGGTCATACTGCAGTTGGATCAGGTGAACCTAGTCTCACCTTAGTGGCAGCAGTTGAATATGACCACACCACACCTTCAGCCATCCAAACAACAACTGTTCCTTTCAAACACATCCAAACATCAACAGTCACTGCCAGTTACAAAGCAACTTCAGCACTTCTCAGTACAAAAACAATGTTTACATCTAGCAAAAGCCATAGCATCCACACAACAATTTCATCTGATGCGGAGGATGACACAACAGATGATGAAGGATCAGGGGTGTCGCCTGTCATGCGTGTTTCATCAGCAGCCATCAAAACTCAAACTGGTACTCCTACAGTTCGTATAACTGGCTTTACAGAACTCGACAAAGACACCACCATAACACAAAATTCAAGCACTATCACTTCTGCCTTCGTAGACAGAGAAGGCTCTGGTATTGTAGAAGATGACCAAGAAACTACTCAAGAAGGTTCTGGTGAAGAGGACAGTGTGAGTCCAACAGATGAAATGTCTTACAATTATACAGATGAGGCAGAAAACAGTGAGACTAATCATACATCAGAGCCAGGGAGTTTTGTAAGTTCCTCTCGTTCCACGTCCTTCACAACTAAATCAGCGTTGTTGTCTAGCACTGTCCAAACAGCAGTAAGATCTTTATCTACTGAAGGTAGTGAAAGAACACCTGAAAGCGAAATGGATGAAGATTATAGCTCTAGTGGTGAAATCTCCCCAGCAACTATTGAGGAAATTCCTCCTCAAAATAAACCCTCTGAGGACAAAACAACTTCAACTTCAATCACACAACCACAGGTAACTGAAACTGCTGTAATACTGTCAAACACATCTGAGGCTTTATCAGGTTCTAAGACACAAAAGAGTACCTTACAGCCAAACACTTCAGAAACCGACTTAAATGGGCATGAATTATCACCCACAGAAGATAACAAGGAATTTACCTCACCTGGGGATCCTACTGCTGAGATATCCAAAACGCCAACAACTAAGGCATATGAGGACCTAACTATGAGAACTGATGAGGCAGAAGTTGAAGAGAAAGAGGAGAAAACAGGTGTCTCAAGTGCTGCATATGTCACTAGCAATACAGATTTCACACACCAGCCAACTTTATCCCCATCTCCGTCATTCCTGACTTCTACACAGTCAACTGTAAAATTTGTAACTTCACTTTCAGAGTATGGGAGTGGAGAAGACTCAACCGAGGGAGATGGAGCAGAAGATGATGGATCAGGTGATGATTTAGCTCCTGTGACCTCTTCACCTTTGTTATTAAGGTCAAAGATGACAGAAACAGCAATTAGCATAAAACCCTTTAGCTCTGTCAACAGTGAACAGCACAGTACAACTAGAGTTGTTTCACAGGGACACACGTTGGCAAGCACAAATGCTGAAGGTTTTGCTCTGGTCTCGGTCACAGCAACGACAGGGCAGGAACATTCTGATGTTTCTGTCTCAGATATAGAAGTCACTTACTTTACAGCTCCTGGAACACCATCTGGTGTCATAACCAGCGACACTAAATTGCCTTCTTTTGTGACACCTAAAGACCCTGTGTCTACCACTGCTCCATTGGTCTTGTCTAAAGACAGTACTGGTCAGCATGTCACTCCAACAAGTCCAGTCTTAATATTCACAGAGGAGGAAGATGAAGATAAGCTACTTTCAACTGTTACAGAGAGTATTAGATATGATAGCATCAAACCAGACGTTTTCACTAAGGATGACATGATTATTGATGCAGATACTTTGTCTATTTTAGAGCATTCTTCTCCCTTCACCCCTACAATTGTTACAGAAGAAGCAGCTGGGGTGACTCCACTTGTCATGACGGCACAACCCTCAAGCTTTATGACAGAGGAGCCAGAAGGATCTGGTATGGATGGCTCTGAGTTACCTCTTTTACGTGTGTCTTTTGAAACCACAACAGACAGGTTATTAGTTCAAGCCCAATCAACCACAGACATCCTGCTGAGCAGTTTAACATATTTAGAAGAGGACACACAAGCAACACAATCTCCTGAAACTACTGATGCTGATTTATCTGAACACACTCAAGCTGGTCAGACTTCCACAGAATCCACAGAATTTACAATGAGACACTCGGGAGACACTTTGTCTACAGATGATTGTATACTGGAAACAACCACTTTAACCCCCATGACATCTGAAGTGTCCACAGAAATCATAGAAATGTTCTCAGCTAAAGGGGACTCATCTGAAGATGTATTAACACATACTGGAGATGATGCAACATCTGCCCCTTCAAGTTCTACAGAAAGTGCTTCACAATATCCAGGTGATATTACAGACTCTGAACACTCAGTTTCTCCATTACTAGATTTAACAAGCACTGCATCATTCCAAACTGCATCAAGTGATAGCATGACCACATACACCAAAACAGCAACCGATAATGACTTAACAGCTGACACAGAGGAAACATTGTACATGACAGGTATTGATGTCACTGAACTCAGTAGTCCCTCTACTGAAAAGGTGATTCAGGGGAGTCAATTATCAAGCACATATGTATCAACTAGATCTGGTATTTCAAAGGAAACCACAAGTGCATTATTTTCTTCAACAGATTATGGCTCAGGTGATCAAACAACTGAAATGGTTACAGAACTGTCTGATTCAACAGACTCTCCTTTAATATCTGAAGATTATTCATTGTCAGCATCTATGGAAAATGATATTGTGATATCTTTTGCAACAACCTCTTTGGCTGAAACAATTACAGTAACTGATGGGGAAACATATCACCAAGCTTTGTCTGAGATGACAGTGACATATAAGCCCAGCACTGACATCAGGATTGATGAAAACATGTCATTGCCATCAACAACTGTTCCCACACCTCTTATATCTGAATCAAAGATTAATATGACTACAGACACAGTAAAATTATTGGGATCTCCTTCATCTACATCCATACCAGATCTGGGTGACAAAACAGGTGATCCACTTTCCTCAGAGGAAGAGACAGATGAAGCAATTGATTATTATACAAAAACTGAACCTTACATTACAGTATATTCCATACCAGATTTAATAAACAGAACAAAAACTGACAATGAAACTGACATTTATGACATCACCCAACCTGAAGGTGAAAAGATCTCCCCCACCTCACTGCCTGAAGTTGAGATAATTTTTGAGACCACCTCACAGCCTGATGGTGAGACTACAGTTGAGACCACCTCACAGCCTGATGTTGAGACTATTGTTGAGACCACCTTACAGCCTGAGCCTGATGCTGAGACTGGATTTGAGGCCACCTCACAGCCTGATGCTGAGACTGGATTTGAGGCCACCTCACAGCCTGATGTTGAGACTAGTGTTGAGTCCACCTTACAGCCTGATGCCGAGACTGGATTTGAGGCCACCTCACAGCCTGATGTTGAGACTAGTGTTGACACCACCTCACAGCCTGATGTTGAGACTAGTGTTGAGACCACCTCACAGCCTGACAATGAGACCGCTTCACATCCTGATGTTGAGACTAGTGTTGAGACCACCTTACAGCCTGATGCTGAGACTGGATTTGAGACCACCTTACAGCCTGATGCTGAGACTGGATTTGAGACCACCTTGCAGCCTGATGCCGAGACTGGATTTGAGGCCATCTCACAGCCTGATGTTGAGACTAGTGTTAAGACCACCTTACAGCCTGATGCCGAGACTGGATTTGAGGCCACCTTGCAGCCTGATGCCGAGACTGGATTTGAGGCCATCTCACAGCCTGATGTTGAGACTAGTGTTGAGACCACCTTACAGCCTGATGCCGAGACTGGTGTTGAGACCACCTTACAGCCTGATGCTGAGGCTAGTGTTGAGACCACCTCACAGCCTGATGTTAAGACTATTGTTGAGAGCACCTCACAGCCTGACGATGAGACTGCTTCACAGCCTGATGTTGAGACTAGTGTTGAGACCACCTCACAGCCTGACGATGAGACCGCTTCACAGCTAGATGATGAGGCTGGTGTTGAGACCACCTTACAGCCTGATGTTGAAACTAGTGTTGAGACACCCTTACAGCCTGATGCTGAGGCTAGTGTTAAGACCACCTCACAGCCTGATGCTGAGGCTAGTGTTGAGACCACCTTACAGCCTGATGCTGAGACTGGATTTGAGACCACCTTACAGCCTGATGCTGAGACTGGATTTGAGGCCACCTCGCAGCCTGATGCTGAGGCTAGTGTTGAGACCACCTCACAGCCTGACGATGAGACCGCTTCACATCCTGATGTTAAGACTAGTGTTGAGACCACCTCACAGCTAGATGTTGATGCTGGTGTTAAGACCACCTTACAGCTTGATGCTGAGACTGGATTTGAGACCACCTTACAGCTTGATGCTGAGACTGGATTTGAGACCACCTTACAGCCTGATGCTGAGACTGGGTTTGAGGTCACCTCACAGCCTGATGTTGAGACTAGTGTTGAGACCATCTCACAGCCTGATGCTGAGGCTAGTGTTGAGACCACCTCACAGCCTGATGTTGAGACTCTTGTTGAGACCATCTCACAGCCTGACAATGTGACCACCTCACAGCCTGATCTTGAGGCTAGTGTTGAGACCACCTCACAGCCTGATGTTGAGACTGTTGAGACCACCTCACAGCCTGACAATGAGACCGCTTCACATCCTGATGTTGAGATTAGTGTTGAGACCATCTCACAGCCTGACAATGAGACCACCTCACAGCCTGATGTTGAGACTAGTGTTGAGACCACCCTACAGCCTGATGCTGAGATTGGATTTGAGTCCACCTCACAGCCTGATGTTGAGACTAGTGTTGAGACCACGTCACAGCCTGATGTTGAGACTAGTGTTGAGACCACCTCACAGCTTAAAGTTGAAACCACTTCAGAATCAAAAATTTACACTGACACTGAGACCTCCTCAAAACCTGAGGAAGGCAGTGCAACAAATGTTGATGGAAACACACAAGCAGAAGTTTTGAATACTGAAACCACATCTCAGCTTGACACTGAAACAAGCTTTGAGACTACCATGCAACCAGACATCGAGAGTGAAACTAATTTTGAGAGTGCCTCAAGAACTTCAGTCACCAGCTCACCAAAAAGTGTAACAAGTAGTTCAGAGAGAAGCACATCTGGGGAGGTTAACACCCTATCATACAATAGGCATCACACCACAAAAAGACTTCCTAATATCACAGATAAACCAAGTTCTGCTGCTATAAGTGAAGAGAAATTCTTGGAAGAAAGAGTTGATACAGGATTCAGCACCACCATACAACCTCAATTTGATGGTTCTGTAACTTCCAGTAGTTTGAAGAGCAGCTCAGAGGAGGATTCAGTTACCATCCAATCATCTGATGAGGATCAGGCAGTGATTCTGTCTACTGCAACAACCTCACCTTTACTTATGACACCCGATTCTGATATAAAGATTGTTAGTAAGGAAACTGCCTCAAGGAAACAAGAGGCAGCTGGTCAAATTTTGGAAGCTGTAACTCTTCCAACTGAGATTCCAATTGAAAATGAAGATCAGAGCGAGACTACAACACCATTTTTCTCCATTGAAGACGTTTCTGAGGCCGCTTTGGTTAAAAGCCCATCTCCGAGTGCACAGAATGAAAGCACAACACACAGTACAGCAGACCTTCCATACACAATGATCGGGCAGACATTTGATATTCCAGGTAGGATGTATAAATGTTTTTTTACGTTACGTTTTACGTTAAACATCAAAATTAACAGAATGCATTTCCTTTACCTATACTAGTATTTTTGTATGACATGCCTATATATGCTCTCTCTCTCTTACTGCAGATGTTCATTCCTGCTCTGATGATGTTTGCTTGAATGGAGGTTCTTGTGTAAAAATAGGCGGTGTTCAGATCTGCAGCTGTCCACCTGGATATAGTGGTGACCAGTGTGAAATAGGTATGCTGTAGAGCCCTGCGCGGGACTGTTTTCTTCATCCCACTCCCGCCCGCGCCTGCCGAATTTCTGACCATTACCGCCCGCTCCCGCAACGTGTGTTACACTCCCACCCGCTCCCGCAATATGTATGTCCACTCCTGCCCGCACCCGCAAAACTATGAGAATTTATTCCTGCACGATAATAGAGATGCATTGATTTTGTGTCTTCTCGTCCAGCAGGAAAAAAAAACGTATTGTATTGCTATTATTTAAGAGATTCATATTTGTTTCTTTCCTTGACCTGCATTTATTCTGACGCACTGGTAGGGAAGATGAATATAGCCTGGGCTATCGGGGACATCTAAAACGCTTAGGCTAACGCGCGTTTCTTTAGATTTAGGCTGTTGTATTGTAGAAGTATGTGCAGAAAAGCATGTCTGAAAGCAGCTAGCCTTTTGTGCTGTAAATACCATGTTTTAGGTTCTTTTCAACATTTGTTGACAATCACATCATGTCGCTAGGCAAACTCCCGATCCCAGCAGTCTTTTTTTTAGCCGCCCATTCCCGCCCGCAGCAAATTCAAACCGCCCGCTCCCACGAGATTTCTGTAGTGTACCTTTAAATTCTCATTAACTCCAATTAATTGTAATGCACATCAGTACATTATTTACTCACCTTATTTTGATGTATTTTTTTATAGACATTGATGAGTGTCACACAAACCCTTGTCGTAATGGAGGAACATGTATTGATGGCGTAAACTCATTCAGCTGTGTATGTCTTCCAAGTTATGCAGGAGCACTGTGTGAGCAAGGTAAGAGTTTATTTCACATATACCTGTAATTATAATTTGTAAATACCTGTGGAAGGTAACAATACGATATCCTCTTTCTGATAATGTGTAGAGCTACTGTAGCCAGAGAGACTACTGTGGAGATATATATAAAGTAAACCTCCAAACATTCTAATGATTTCATCGTTAATAAAAATTACTCTGACATTCCTGGCAGATAAGAGTTTGGTAAATGTGACTCATAGTTTGGTAGATCCTGATAGATAATAGATTTTTTTACTTGATGTAAGTAACTGGATTTGTTCCAAAACTGTTAGGTGCTAGCAGACAGACATGTCTAATGATGCTGTACTTTCCACTGTTTAAGAGGCTACAGTTTTTGAACCTTCTCATTTGAGCACAGCTGTTAAGACCATTACCCTTGATATATTAATTTACTTTTTACATGAATGAGGTTACTTTCTTGAGAGTTTCATCCACTTCAAATTATTTAAACACATTAAAATGCTAATAGCGAAATCAGTTCAACTCACATCTGGCTTTTGTCAGAATTAAAACTGAATATCGACGTCATGAGTGCATTATCGTCTTGAGTACTCTGAACATGATTTTCATCTCAAACTTGAGATATCATCAACATTACAGACACAAAGACTGTGATTCAACAGTGACTCAGATTATAGGGGCACGTGACTTAGTCGCAGATATTGCTGCTTACAGAGAAATGTATAAAATACAAAATAATCCAAAATCACAAGCCAACATTGCTTCATGCATTTTTACTTGAATTTGTACTGATGTTATGGATGAATTAATGGTCAATGATATATTAATGAGAGTTTTAATATTTACATTGTTTGGTATAGTTTATTCTTTGTTGCAGTAGTGACACATCAGGGGCCTCATTAATAAAATGTTGCATAGAAACCATCCTAAATTTGCGCTGTTGTGGATTTAAGCGTACGCAAACTGTACTATCAAATCTGAGTGTACGCACAATTTATAAATGAGTCCCAAGGACCTGGCATTTTCCCTCCTGCATGTTAATTGCAGAAAGTTCAGAGATACCCCCCCCTTCCGATTTTGTGGTTCTGTCAGGGCAAGCCTGCTATTATCACAGTGATTTCAAACAAGGAATCAAAGCTCTCAGCTTGATGTAGAACAGCCCTGGGTTGATCCACAAACAGTCAGTAAGTGCGTTTACAAGCACTTTAAAAGTTTGTTTGGGCTAAAACAATAATTTGTCTTTCTAAAATATCATGTGAGTCTGACTGAAGTTATACCAGCAGAGACTGTAGCTCAAAAGCCAGCTTTAGCTTGATTACAACAGTGTGCATAAACATACTTACTGTGACTGATAGGACACACATTATTTGCTAATTTAATATGATCATATGGTGATCTAGGAACTTTACAATAATTTCTCAAAAAGACTAATAAATTGCTGGGTTCATAATATGCTTACTTTAAAACTATGAGGTTTTCCAAATGGTTAGTGGCTGCTTCAAATGTCTGCTTTGCTCCAATGCCTTGGAGCAAAGCACCTCATCGCCATGGCACTGTAGGCATTCTTATGCAAAAATGAATTGGTTTCCTGATATGATAGAAACAAGGGTGTAGCTCTTGCTCTCAGTGATCTTGTTTAACTGACGTGTAATTTAAAACAAGGATGAAAGGGAGTTATAACATATTCCCTCTGGTGCAGTATGAGTAGGAAATCATTCTCACTTGAAAAGAGTGCCACTGAACAAAGAAAGAGTTTGATATATTGTACTGATAAGAGCCTCACAGTATGAGCCCAAAGGTAAAGGACTATTAAAAAAAGAAATTGACAGTAGACAATTTCAAGCACCTTTTTCCACTTTTAGAAACAGGATTATCAATTCAATTTCAATTCAAATTTTCAATTCAGAATTGTTTTTTTTGGAAAGATACAATATTGGCAAGGTGTTTACATGTCAGGTTTATGTGTAGTGCATTACCAAAAAAACTCACACATGATTTTCTACAGACACAGAAACGTGCAACTACGGCTGGCACAAGTTCCAGGGCCACTGCTACAAATTCTTTCCTCATCGGCGTAACTGGGACACAGCGGAGCGTGAATGCCGTCTCCAGGGGGCACACCTTGCTAGTGTCCTGTCCCATGAGGAGCAGCAGTACATCAACCGTGAGTATACATCCTGTCTAATATCATCAATTACATGCAAACTAACAGCTATTTATAAGGAAGGCTAGTATTGTTTTGTTGTTGTTTTTTATTCTACTTCTCGCTACTTCTGGGTTACAGAATATCCCACTGGTTCAGGGATTTTTAGCTTTCAACTTTAGAGTTTAAAGAAAGGTTAGTTTATCAATAAAAGGGCCAAATGCTGCTCCAGCACTAGGTGCGGGAAGTGTGATGTATAAGAACAAAAATGCCTTTTATTTTTAACCACTGACAAAGAGTTCCTAATATGGCTGGTGAATTGACTTTTGTTTCCCTCTTCTCTTGTAGGCCTTGGTCATGACTACCAGTGGATCGGTCTGAATGATAAGATGTTTGAGAATGATTTCCGGTGGACGGATGGTAGTGTTGTGGTAAGAGCATTTTCTTATTCTATTTTAGAAAGATGGTATTGATGCACACATTTATTATTGGACAATCTTTATAATGTTTGCTTATAAACGTTCCTTGTATTTTTCATGATGCTCTTTAAAAAGCTATTCATTTACATAGCATTAGTCATTTTTAGCAAGAATTTGTTAATGTGAAAAAAAGTAAAACAGGAGACATGTGCAACCATCTCCCTGGTTCTAGAGGTGTTCCTCCATTGAATAGGAAAGTGGCTAATTACCGTTGTTTAGTCCTGACTGGGCTCTCACTTCAAAGATAATGGCAGTATTTGGTGGGGAAGGGCCACAAAGCCCTGGAGGGCAGGAGATAGGAGTTTTCATCTGTGGAAGTCCTCTCAGGACTGAAGGATCAAAATAAATAAGGGTAGAGGAAGCTTACAGGTGTGGACAGGTAATAGAGGTGTGAAAGATGAGCAGCACCTGGAACAGGCTGCATTAGATACAGTCCAGACCTGAAATGTGAATGCGTGACAGTTCAGTCCAGTTGGCATCAGTGAGGGGTTATAAACATGTCCTCTGGAGTTTGCAAGCACTCTTATTGTGTTCTGTATTTAAGAGCTGTTATATTAAGAATTGATATTTGGTAATGTATTTAAATATGTGCCATTGGAGATATCCAGAGGGATATTACATTACGTCAATTTTCAAACAGGAACCATACATTCCTTTTGTAAGAGGATAATAACAGGACTTCTTGGGTGATTGGTGCAGTATTTAAAGGGTTGCTGAAAGACCAGACCTCTGTTGGGTATAATTACATGTTTAATATATGCACACTTTACAGTTTTAATTCAGGATAAAAAAGTGATATGGAAGAGTGGCAATATACATTTAAATTCATATTATTATGTTAAAATACTTTACTGTATAATTTAATCTCAGCAGACTAAGAGTCTGTTTGAGTACCTCAAAGCACTTTGAATTTGTTTCAAAATATCAGCTCAAGTCCACTGTAAAGTTTTTGTCTTTGTAGGCTTTATTAGTTACTTTAAAGGTTAGTCTTTTCAATTAGCACTCTCTTCTCAGTGCATTCATTCGTAGCTGCGAGAGATGCCAGATGCCATTTTACTTGCATCATGTGATGTATGAAGAGGGGAAATATTTTGAATAAAATTTGTCCGTAATAGTTGTATATATATGTATTACTTCTACAACTGTTACTACTATCTTCCAAATACATTACACTGCTCACTGCAGCAGCTTTTTGCAGTTTAGTGGTGATGTGTGTGCTTAGCGCCCCCTACTGGAGTATGTCTGTATTATTATATTTTTCTTTTTTTGCTTTTCTTTGTGCTCCTTACATACACTGCTTGAAATTGCTTTCACACTTTATTTCACACATGTACACAATTCTATCATTTTGGCCTAGATAGGACCATATTTTAAATTCTTTTCAACTTGTTTTCTTTCAGTTACCATATAGGCCTCGTTGATCTGACTGTATGCACCAAAAATGCTCCTCAAATAATGTTATTTCACTCAAAAATGGTTGCAATGTACATGAAGAAATACAAATCATGTGCTATTTGAAGTAAAAAATTTTGACAAAATAAACAAATGAGAATACAGGATTTGGACATAATATCACATAATGAGAGATTTACAAGCATTTTCTTTAATGAGTTATCATTTCAACTGGGAACACCAAATAAGGTAAAATATTTTATATTTTTAGGGAACATGTGGATCTGAATATAGATAAGCTATAATAGTGCAACTGCCATAAATCTTGAAGAACCACAGGTGCATGTAGGCATCTTGCTGCGCTCTGAACAAACAATAAATTGCAAATAAGCATGTAAAATAATATATATATCACAAGCAGTATATTGCTATTTTGAGCCTGGTTGTATTTTGAGTTGTGCATGTGTCTTGAATGCAATTCCTTTTAAACCCTCAAAAAATGCAGTGACATAACTCAAAGGGTATCATATCTGTACGTATTTCTATTGTTTAATTGTCTCCCTTACATTAACTTTTTGATCTCTATCCCCTGCAGCAATATGAAAACTGGAGGCCGAACCAGCCAGACAGCTTCTTTTCCTCAGGGGAGGATTGTGTGGTAATGATCTGGCATGAGGACGGCCAGTGGAATGATGTTCCCTGCAACTACCACCTTACCTTCACCTGCAAGAAAGGCACAGGTGAGCTTTTAGAGGCAATGTGCCAGAAACAGGAAGTTATTAATATCACCAACCATTCCCATTTTATTAAGGTGTATCCATATAAATGGCCCACCTTGTATAATAGTGAATCTGTGAAATTTTGGATGACAGCTGTACCCTAGGAAGATATATCTTTTTGGGGGCGGGGGATTTGTCCTCAGTGGGTTAAAGCAGCTAACATTTTAAAATAACATCTTGGATTCAATCCTCCATTACTGATGGCTACTCTATTGTGTGTTGTTTTCTACAGTGTCCTGCAGTCAGCCTCCTCTTGTCCATAACGCCCGCACATTTGGCCAGCTGCGCCCACGCTATGAGATCAACTCCCTGATCAGGTACCAGTGCATGGACGGCTTCATCCAGAGACATGTTCCCACTATTCGCTGCAGAGGAGACGGCTCATGGGATATGCCCAGGATTTCCTGCATGAATCGTAAGTATTCTGTCTGTTGAAATCTATCACAACAAATTATTTTTTTAATGATCATCCCTTGATCATCCCTTGATCATCCCTTGACCATCCCTTGAATGATCATTATATGTACTCGGGTTTAAGTTTGTATATACACTACTATTCAAAAGGTTCGGTAAGATTTTGAAAAATGTGTGTTATGTTCACCAGGGAAGCAGTTGCTTAATTAAAAAAATCAGTAAAACAGTAAAATTAAATAAAAATTTAATATCCGTATTTGGTGTTTAAGATGTATATTATCATCCATGTTATAAAGGGTTAAGCAAGCTGTAGTGAAAAAAAAAGTATCCCAAACTTTAAAAATGTAGTGTGCATGCAGTATATTATATATTTTTATACATTAAAGTATAATGTATATTAATTGATTTAATGTACTTGTATTTTCTTTCCAGCCTCCAACTTCCAAAGGTCCTATGCAAGGTATCAGACATACAGAGTTTTTCGCAGTCATCAGAAGAGAATGGCAGAACATTCTATACCCCGACGACACCATCATCATCGTGGTTTAAAACACAATCGGACGCAACAATAGTTGCTATTTTAACAAAACCCTTTTAATGTATTTTGATAGCATATGACGGATCTGCCTGCTGGCCGAAAGAAAAGATTATAAAAGAAAAGATCATTAAAAGGACCAGAAAAGAATGGAATATCACTGGAATGAGACAGTGGCTTTTTATCTTTTTAAGAAAGATGGTTTTTTAGAACTACATAAAGGACACATTCAGCTGGCCTCTGAACACAAAAAAAGATGATCTGACTTCCATCTGTTCCGCTTCTTTTTGGGAATACACAGTGCCTTCGTAATTTTTAACTCACAATCCAGATGCAAGTGAACTATAATAGCAAGACCTATTTTTGCTTCTAAACATAACGGTACATTTTGATACACGCTTTGCCCGTATGATTTTTAAAATTCTTTCTTCGAGTTTACAAGAACCACAGGTGTATGCAGACGTCCTGCTGCTTACTGAACAAATGAGAAATCATACATAAAAATGTGAAAGAATATATATTTATATAGAGTGAGCAATGGCTCACATGGAGTCAGTGTTTGTCGTGGTACAAAAAGGCCAATAATATTAAAAAACTGCATCCAATGCAGTGGATGGTTTTGTTATCTTTAAGTCATTACAATACACTTTAATACATTGACTTTAACCTATTCACTTTTGAAAAGCCATGTAGATTTTAGATTATTTATATTCCTCTGCGTAATGTTTCTTTCAAGTGTTTACAATGCAAATCTGTTTCACATATACAATTAATCCCGCTGTCAGTTATCTATAAACCAAAAGAAACTCACTGTATGTATTTCACCATTTCATTTTCATCAACTTTCATGTTTTTCTCAGACAGTTTAAAACTACTTTAAAGAGAATGTACTTTGCGAGATGCTTAAAAGACTTGAACGAGTGCCTTTTTAACAAGATGCCTATAATTTATTTCTTGAGCTGCTCCTTGTTTTCTCATTGTTGTAGCGAGATGAGCACACTGAGGACTTCACTTGGCCAAAATGCACAGTGATAGAGTTCAGTATATTAGTCTAGAGGACAGTGGCAGTGATGTGACTAACAGATGACATTTGGAACTCACAGAATTTAGATGCATTTCATAATGACATTTGGGGTTTATCAATGGACCAAAAGAAGAGGATTCATAGTAACAGCTTTAACAGCTAGTTTTTGTTGAACCGGTCATCCATTTGTTTATTCCCAAGCATTTGTTCTTTAAGACCTTTTCTTTTGTGTGTTTACTTGTTGTGTCGGTTTTTCCCCCCCTCTCAAAAGTGCACATATCTTTTTATATTTATAGTATAACTTGTTTATTGTCAAATGTGATTGTCTGAAATGTTTGTGAAATGGAAAAATTGTAAGGAATGTTTTTTATGCCTTCTGTGTAAACAAAGTTTATTATATTCTAATTGCATTCCTGGTCATTTTGTTTTCTGATATGAAATGCACTTTGTTCAATTAAAAGGGCTTAATGGTAAACGTAGTTAATAATATGGGGCATAATTAGATTTATTTTTACACTGACAAATCTAATATTTAATATAACATTAATATATAAAACAAATATAATAAAATATATTGTGACTGGAGCAATTAAACTGTATGTTTAGTGTAACTAGACTATGTGGTTCATCAGCAGTGCCTAATGTTGACCACCAGATGGTATTGGTTCACTAACATGAGCACACTTGACCGCCTGAATAATTCTACCAGATATCATTAACGTAAATTATGTTTTATAAAACACTTAAACATTAATACCATACAATACAAAATAGCACATTACGGTATTACCCTTTAAATGTAAGAAAACAACTATGGAGAGTTAGCCTACTTTTTTTCTCTAGATGAAAAGGTCAAAAGGACATGGGTTGAATTATGTGATATGCACTTTTTTTCCCCAAGCATTTATTCTAAAGAAAGATAAACAGATTTACATCTAGGCTTAAAAACAGCAACAAAAGCATAAGTGTAAAAAAAGTTTAAAATGAAAACTCCACAACATCACTACTGTAGGATTCTGCTAGGACACCTTGAATTGATCGCGCATCCACAATGTACATTGCGCAATGAAGAACAAATGAAGAACACTTTTGATGTGCTTTGTGTTTTTGTATTCCCATTGCCATATTTCATTTGATATTAATGTGTTTCCCCGCTGGGTCATTGTTCGTTAATACTGGTGGTTTTCTCATTTAAAACTTGGAAAACACATTGCCATTTTCCATTGCAGAAATCGTTAATTTCTTTTTAAACAACTGGAATTAGTCATAGAGCATTGTATAACTTTAGCAAGCTTTTTCTGCAAATGCTTCCAAGGCTTCTCATAGTCAAGATAAAAAGTGCTATTCTAAATAATTGAATAAAAATATTATATGATTATAATATTCATGGAAATGCATAGCTAATAGTTAGGTAAATAGAGAGCATATTTGTAATATGATAAGAACTCTTCTCAAAGGCAGCAGAGTATTAGATATGTAATACGTTGTTTATGTCAAGTTCGTTCAATAGTCTGTGCTGGGAAATGCAGTCCATGTGTAGCTGGCATTCATACTTCAACAAACATTTGTGTTCTCAACATCTGGACTTTAAATAGGCATTGCTGAATTATCACAGATTAATGGAGAATAAAACAAAAGCCATTCCATTTTTATGGGTTTTATTTTTCTTTCAAAATCTCTTTCATAAACCATACAATATGTTTCAGATTTTCCAAAAAAAAAAGAAAAAAAAAAAAAGAAAAGATATTTTGTGCATAAAAAAGACAAACTCAAGCATAATGTCACTTATGTGCACTGTGGCTTCTGCAGTTCGAAATGAAGTTATAAGTTGAGAATATATTCCCCTCCCATAAACAACACATTTCAATACAAAGTGGCAAGTAATAGATGTTACGTTCATCAGTAAACAGATCTCATTATCTTAAGTAATCCTGTAACAACATTCCAATGTTACTGTTCAAGCTTGGGCACAATTTTGCATATGGCTTTTAGTGCTGTTCCTCTTTTCGCAGAGAACAGTGGAATTACAATATCATTCGAGACTCGTATGCACACTTAAGCAGTTAAGCTCAAGCTAGTCGTGAATCGTTGAATATACAACTGGGTTCTTAAAGAATCGTTCAGTGTAAATTCTGTTTATAGTTCTCTGCCATATTACAAAATCCAATGTATCATTAGCAGTTTGTCATATTCTGTCTCTGATGAAATACTTGAAAAAATATATGCAGGGACAAACACATTTAAACAAGCAAAATATTTTTTTTTTTTTTTTTTTTTCAAAAAGGGTAGCCATGAGGAATGAATTTTACAATAAAACAATGGATGAATATAAAGCATTGTAAAATCATTTGATATTTCAAATAGACAATATGAGATCACAGTTCAGAGCATTGGATAATACACCAAAACATGAAATACCACAAATTACATAGCTTTAAAGAAATTAGCATTTGAGTAAGATCACACAATTTTTTTTTAGGAAACGAAAACCGTCAGGTCCATTTTTCATCTCAGTTTGGGCAAGTTTCAAAAACTTTCTGTCAAAGTTTACACTATTCAATAATATTTAAATATTTTATTGAATTATCACAATGGAGATCCTTGGTAAACTTACGTTTAAAATGGGTTTTGATCAAAATTATGTGACTTTAACGTTACTTCATCTACATATCCTTCCTGAATGCAATTTGTGTTAATCTCGTCATTTCATTGTGCATACATATAGTGTACAAATCTGTATAACCTGTAAATGATAGGTAAAATAACTGTTTACTTGAATATTCAGGATGTTGTAGTATGAAACAGTATCCTTTCTATAATTGTCACAGTTATGGCTAGTTCATGCAAAAAGTCCTTCATAAGTTTGGATGTGGAAACCTGTGTATTGCTGCTCTTTGGTTGGAGACATGACATGAAGCGCTTCACGGCTGTGCTTTGTAGCAGTAGACTCCGTACAGCTTCTGCTTTTTGTCAGGGAAGCCAACAAAGCGAACCGCAGCCTCGGTGGGACTGCAGTTCTGCCTGGGCCTGGAGATTGGGTAACGAACGCTACCGTCGGCCAACCAACCAGCATCACAACGGTCGTATCCCTGCAGCTTCCAGGCGGCATACATATGGCCCACCTTTGCGATCTCAGCTCCATCTCCCTTACACACATTAACAGCCTCATCGAAGCTCAGCCTCTTGGGCTGGATCAAGTAGTAAAAGCGTCCTGTGATATTAACCAGAGTTTTAGGGTTGTGGACACAGACACTTCTAAAAGTCATGCTCTATTTTATATTAGAATTGAACTCACCTCTAAGGCTGGCTGTGAAGCAGAACACATCATAGCGTTTGTTGGACTTGTTCTGTCGGCCGTAGGTTCTCAGTCCGGCTGAGGTCCTCGCTCCTCCGCAGGGCTCTCTGGGTTTGGTGATGGGATACTGCACGGTTCCGTCATTGAGCCATCCTGCATTGCACCAATCCATCCCATTTTTCCATTCCCCATAGAGCTGCTCGAAGGAGGCGACCACAGCATCCTGCTCCAGACACGCGGCCTCTGCGTCTTGGAAGTTGAGGTTGTACCGCCCCAGGCGAGGGGAGTATGGGAAAACAACCCCTGTGAAAGAAAGTGAATCTTCCCCTAAAGAAAAGTTCAACTGAATTTAACATCAGGCTGGTTTGATGAACCTATTGTAGGACCAGCCCACTGAATGAATAAAGATGATACTATTTTTCCAAGAGCCGCCCTGCATAGTTGAAATGATTTATGTGGTATGGTGTTAGAAAAAAAAAAAAAAACAATTCAAAGAGAGGGAAAATTACTTGCAAGGCTTAGGCTTTTTAATCTTAAAATCCATTGTTCCATAGATAACAATGACTAGCTGCGCCAGCCTGTTTCATTATGCTCATGAACTTCACTTTTTCTGTGTAAAGATCTCTGTTGTTTCTCTGGAGCCAAGTCTGCAATGGTGGTCTTGGCCAAGAGCACGCATTACAGGATATTACTGGAGAACAAGCAAATGATAAACGGCAAAAACAAGTGTTTAAAAAAGAGTGTCTTCACATTTCAAGTACTAATGCTGAAGAATATTTATTGAAATGAACAGCTCAAATATGGCTTAGGAACTGTAGCGAGTGAACGAAATGTGTGTTTTGTTTTGTTTTTTACGTTTGCAGATTACAGTGCACATATGCCATTTGTAAGTGACTTGATGAATGTAAATGTTACAGGTGAAATGATAACTTACCTTGCAATTCAAGGTCCACTTCAACAGTCTTGTCGTTCATGCCGTTGATGATCTCACACCTGTAGGTGCCATAGTCATTCAGGTCTAGGTTGGTAATAACTAAAGTAGCATCATTGGCATCCATCTCCAACAGGTATACGCGGTTCTGGAAAGTGCCGTAGGTTCTCTTGTGGAGCCCCATGGAGATGAGCACATCGGTTTCTGAAGAGTCTTCTTCAATTTTGGTCCACTTGATTCTGTTTCCGAACAAACTGGACAGACCTTCCAGTCCGCAGGGCAGGGTGATATTATCACCTCTGTTGGCGTAGACCTTGATCCTTGATCCACTGTCTGAAATGAAACAAAATGAGATTTCTATAACAATGGTTTTATGTCAATGAAGGCAAATTTACCCTCGATAAAGCTCAACTTTTTGCTCACAGGTGCTGTGTCTATATCTGGTAGTAGTTACTATGTCTATTTGTGGTTAGAGGCATAATTGCCTCATTACGCTCTTTAAGATGTTTCCTGATCTGTCTGAGTCTAGGAGGCCCCAGTCCATCGCAGCCCTTGATGGAGCATTTGATGGATACAGAGGAAACTAAAACTGACCCAAGAGTTCTCCTGGCTGGCTACACTTCACCATCAAAGTGTCAACTGCACAGCAGATATTATTACATTTAGCTTAAGGCACAATTGAGTCTCTCATTTTCCCAGTGTTTTAAACTGTCTACAGATGCATTTTGCCAAATTATTCAACTTTTTTTAAAGAAATGAATACTTTTGTACAGCAAGGACACAATAAATCAAAAGTGACAGTACGAACATATATAATGTTAAAAAAACAGATGTCTATTTTAAATAAATAAATATAATAAATTAATTAACTATAACTATATAATAGTTTCCAGAGCACAGATATTTTCAACTGTTAGTGTTAATGTATTGAAACTGATTGTAAAGTGTTACCAAAAACAACAACATTCAAATCAATCACCATATACAGTCTTTCATTTTACCATGATGATAATTCATCCCGTGCATAACATTTAATTTCTTGCATTTTCTAATTTGAGTTCTTGATCTGAAAAGTACATTTTAGTTTATGTGCAGTTTCTTAAACCAAATTGTCTTTTGCAGAGCAGTTCTTAGCCTTAGGCATTTGTGCTTCTGACCAGCATGTTCTACAACTAATCTTAACATTCAGATGCAGTGTGTGTGCAGGAAAACCTTTCCCACATGCTTGAAACAAATATGGGACTCATTAGCAACCACTCACGACTTTCACCCTTATGCTTCAAACCGCTTACCTTACCTTAGTCCACTATTACTCAAACGAGCTGGAGCCTTTTCACATACAGTATAGTGACATGTGCCCAACCTCCGCTCAGAATGAATACACATGGTTTTAACATCTGAATGTTTCATGAATCAGAACTGTACTGTACTTAAACTGTACTGTTTCCACCTTTAATTATACAGTACATCACTCACATTATGAACAACTATGAGAGATTATCCTCTTGTTCTTAACATAATTAAAACTGAGCCCTGCAGTCCTTAAAATCATTAACACCACACATCTGATCCCTTTTTACACTTCACTGTGAGTCATGCACTCCCTCTCTCTCACTTTCTTCCCAATAAACTCTCACTTAGGAGACAGTTTGCCAAAGTTACAAGCTTGAACCAGAAAAAAAACAGATGACAAATCTCACAAAAATGATTAGGTACACCTCTCAGTGACAGCAGCTACCAGTTTAGCAAATGTATTACTAGGCTTTTTAGATTTGGTCTCCACACATCTTTGTTGGCAGAATACATACACATCATTGCTGGTGAGATTTTATACCAGTTTTCCACAGCTCTCAAATATCATTATAAACCCACTTACAAATAATGTTCTCCATATACCCAACTGCCACCAATCCCCATGATCCCCCATCCCCCATCTCCACCCATCCTTCTCATGCATGCAAACACACTAAAAAAGTGTTTACTCTTGAATAACAGAATGGAAGTGCTGGGGTAGTTTAAATATTTAAAAGTGCATCTTTCCCACCCTTTAAGAACTTAACAATTTGTTTTAAAAGTGTAATAATCATATATCTTTTA
>JAUMHP010000046.1:12602404-12628699 GCA_032361065.1 Enteromius trimaculatus
TAGTAGATCCTCGTTTACACTGGTGTTTCTGCAGTGTCTCCGTTTACACTATACAGAACCTAAAACGCATGTCACATGACCATTCATGCTGGTGCAACCATATCTATGTATAGGTAAGTTATATTATGAATTCCTTATTAATTATACAGGTCTGCATGCTTGGAGCGGTTGAAAGGGTAATCATATCTATGGCTACAGCAACAAGCATGATTGCATAGTCATCAAGGATAAGCAGAGCAAATGTAGGCAGCCATGCCATCGTAGCAACCCTAGAGGAGGTAACACACACAAAAAATGTATACAGTCCTTTTGATAATGCATCACTATAATAATTAATAGTTTATTTCTTTTTGTAAATAATCTTTTAAATCTTACTTGCCAAATGTTTTGAATGATTTCCACAAGAATAAGGCATTAAAAACTTAATTATTGATAAAAATAAGTGTGTGTTCTCTCTAAATTTTACGTTCACCTGAAGACACATGTGAATAATTAATAAGAGAACTTATATCTTTGTGTGTAGTTTCCCTTTAAAGTTAAGCTATCAAAACTTCATTATTGTATTAAGTGTATTTTCGTAAAAGTAACGATACATATATATAATAGATGGTACCATCATTCATTTTATCTTTCACCACCTCTCAATGGAGGAAGAGGAGGAGCAATTGAGGTCATCTACAATATGTTCACTGCGGCTCTCTGGCCTTGAATTATTGACAAAGAGATAGAGAATAGAGAGAAGTGGTGAAAAAAAAGAGTGTCAGTTTCAGATGGCACAAACACATTTCTTACATGAAGACCGTTAGCATTGACCTCTTTCTGCCTGTTTCAGTTTGACATGGCTATTTCAGTTACAGCTTACAGAAGTCATGCAGTTTTCACTGTATTGTTTGGATATCTGTTTAACTTTATCCTCTTATATTTTTAAAATGTCAAAGAACGGACAAGATTCAAATAATATTATTATTCTTTACAGTTTAGAAACAAAGTCCAGAGAAGATAAAAAAAAAAAAGTTGAAAGAAAAGTTTTACAGTACTTTTACTTCTGTTTGCTTGTGTCTTAATTTCGCTTCATTTCCAGTTGTTCTGTGTAACAGCCTGTGTAACACACGTGTTTGTATTGTAATTGTGATAAAGCTGCTTAAAGGAGAAGTATTGAGAGTATTGTTTTACCCAAATGTAAGTTCTTCAATAGTTATTTTCTTTCAGTTATTATTGATTTAATCGTTAGGAACATGTATGTATTTATTACAGATGAAGGGCAAATGCTGTGAAAAGTGAAAAACACTATGAAAGATGAAGAAAACATTAAAGTACTTTCATTACAAAGACCTGAATCAGCTTCAGTCAGTTATTTTTTATTTCTTGACGATATTACTTGGACTACACAAACCGTACACTGTATTAAAGCAAACTTTCATGTCAACACAATTAATCTCCTTAACCTAGAGAGTCAAACAAACCTAAGCAATCCATTTAGTCAGAATCCCATTCCCCCTCACTCTGCAAGGTCATATAATCAAGCTTCCAAAACTGTATTTCAAAATCCAAGGCAGAGGAGAGAGAAACTGGCACACTGGCCTGAATTCAGGAATAAGAAATAAGAGGTCACGGTGATACACGGCTCAGCACTGTGTCATTAATTACAAGATGATGTTGTAAACACAGACTGCATCAAATAAGAATCACATGCTCTAAAATGGCATGGAGGCCTGCTGGCTCCTGTGAAATCAAAATATAGTGTTATCCAATTAGAGCAAGGAAATTGAGGGAGACAGGTCGGGTGAGGGAATGGCAAGGCGTGCTTTGAGTTATTTGCGTGTGTATATGTGTGCATGAGTCTGTCGCCACAAGTGCGTGCTCTTGTTAGATCATGCAGCACTTTGAGTAATGTTGCCAGAGAGGCTTATCGTTCTTCAGAAAGTAAACAACAGCAGGGCAGAGACTCCTCTCACTGCAGCAGGTGGGATGAGATATGCACAAGCATTAGGCAATCGTACAAGTTTGCCAACTTTTGTGTCTGTCTTTTTTATTTATCTATCTGTAACAACGGCAGTCACCGGTATTTGCAAATTGCTGTGCTTTTATCCAAGCAATTACTGTAACACAAGCAGTGATGTGACTTTAGAAAGCTTCACTACCAGTAGGGGTGGGCGAAATAACCAAAATCTTCTATCTCGGTAGATGAAATTTTTTACCTCGATAAAGATATATATATCACAATATAGCAATTTGTATCTGAAAATGCATTGATAAAATTGCACCGATACTTTAAGAAAAAAAACATACTGTTTACTGCAATGTATTGTAAGTTTAATGTTTTTTTTTCTCAGAACAACAGGTACTAACGCAGTGCCTGACAGTATACCAGTTTCCACCGCTTGCTAAAACAGTGCTCTTGCATACCTTGCAAATCATATTCGTCTCATTTGTATCACTTTTCCTATACCCAAACCAATTCCACACCACAGCAGATGCATCTTTTTTCTTTACAATCTCCTCGTTGTTGGTTTCGTCACATGTAAGTGAACTCACTGCTGCTGCACCGAGGGGTGTGCAAACGCTGGGAAAATAAGTGCTCACACTACCAGAGACTCGCTGAGGTTAGTCCAAGAAGTGGATAGGTTTGTTGCTTGACGCTTTTTTGGAAAAATGTCATCAAGGGGGTCTAAAAAGTCATTAAATCTAGGGACAAAGTCATGTGATCTCAAACGTGATTAAGACGATAGACAAAAATCTCTATTGGTTAACAAATTTCTACCAGTTAATCGTGTCTACTGGTATATCACCCACCCCTAACAACCAGAGGAATGATGGACAATCGGACAAAACTAGATCATAAAGACTAAATATTCTATTTTTAATTGACTATCAGAGGGAACATTTTTTTTTCTTTTTGGGAATTGACTGAGATGTGTTATATTTAGAACTACTGTGTTGCTGTAGCCTAATGCATGGATCAAATATACAGTAATCGCCAGACATATTTAGCAATAATGTATTTTATAAGTGGTTGCACTCTTGCTTCTTGCATGGGCTTTGAAAATGTCAGTCAGCGTGATCGTTTTGTTTTCATGTAGTTCACTGGATTGGACTCATTTCATCGAGAATTCGATATGAATATTCACAAAGCTGGAATGCTGTGCGTTTAAAGAAAAAAAAACGAAACTAACAACAGTTATTGCAAACCTAATTGAAATAAAGTAATAATATTGCCATATCAAAATCCAAAATTGGAGCTTTTATACTGTAGCTACTAATCGCTTCTAGACCTCAAAATTTGTTTTAAATGTCAGAATTAGAAAGAGCTTAATTGTCAAGCGTGTTTACACACACAAAAACACACACATATAACTAAATTTAAGGTAATAGAATAAGGTATAATGTTAATAAATGAACAATAGAGGAAAAAGTTAAGCAGTCGGTTTGAGGGCTTGCATGCCAGCATATGCTCGCGTTTCCCCTTCCCGGCTGCTTCTTTATCAGCCGTTGTTTATAAGGAAATCAACACCCTGTAATATCAGCAGGGTTATTCCCCTCAACGTATAAAAAAGTTAAATGTTTCATGTGAGGATTAGTGCACCTTGTTGCGAGCTGCACGATCCTTATAAGCACTCTGGAAAAAGGGACAATCGGACAGGCTGCTTCACAGTCTAGCCGCGCTCGCTGGTTGTCTCTCTTATGCTCTCATGTTCTCCCCTCCCAACGCGAAAACGAAATTCTAAGTTAAGATTGAGTGTGTCCCTCCGTCTTCTCTGTCTGCATCTTCTTAAATGGTTTTTGATCTTTAGGCCAATTTAAAGGAACGCTGTCTTTCATGTTTCACTGAGTCACAATGCTACCTCGCAATGCTCTGGGTATGACACATAATATAATAGCTGCAAACACTGGGTCTGTAAAGGAGCCTAGTCTAGTGGTATTTCCCTGTCAGAGATTTGTGACGCGGCCGGCTGGTCCTCGCCGTCCACTTTTGCCAGGTTTTATAGTTTGGACATCCCAGCATTACACGCCTCTCATAAGAGCCTCTAAAATGCATAATTTGTCAGTACGCTGCACTGCCCATTTACACGGTCAGACTGTGAACACAGGCTACAAACCTTTATGACTGTTCAACAACTGGCCGCGCTGGGTGCCATTCCCCTCAGCCGCAAACTGAGTTACACCTGTAAAGGTTAACGCCTGCAAGCCTGCGTGTCCATTCAGAGGCTCACTGCACTGGCTGTCATTCACCCCAGCCGCGAGCTCAGTTGCACCTGTTATGGGCTGAAATTCTATCCCCGGCAATTTACCCGCTACGCTCACATTCCGCAGGTTTATACTCTGTGTATCTGTTTATCCGCTGCATTGACCGGCTCACTCGCTCAAACAGCGGACACAGCTTATGAGTTTATATCTACTTTAATATTTTAGACTGGGAACGAGTACTGCGTCTCGTGCTGTGCTGCAAGTGTTCGTCACTGAAGGAGAAGAAATCTGAATCCTATTGGCAAAGCGACCACTTATATACACGCGGCCCTGCCCCCTTTTTTTCCCATAGCTTCTTACCAGACGAAGTACTCGTTCCTGTGTCTCAGGGAACCTGGGTTACGGAAGTAACCTGTACATTCTTAAGCCATTCAGTAGTTTTTCTATGTTGGAATGTAAAAACAGAAACAATGTTTTCGTATTGAAGGCCAAAATAGATCTCAATTAGGCTAATTCATGCACATGCATGCTCCTGTTTTCTTATTTGTAAGATTGCAGAAGTTAAGCAACCAGAAACTGTAACTCCTAGGCTTGATTGTGTTTATGAGGTGTGGTCTAACATGTTATGTGTTTTTTATGAGCTAAAGTTTTTTATAAATGCTTTGGTAAAAAACAAAACAAAAAAACATAGTTTTTCATGTAATTTACACCACTCTGTCCCTTCTCTGATAAATGTGGTGACCTTTTCCTGGTTTTATGAAAACCCATACTCAGAAATATGTGATGGGCTCTGATTGGTTAAAGCGGTAATATGGTATTGCTAAAAAGAACATTATTTTGTCTATTAGGTGTAATGCAATGTGTTTACGTGGTTTTAGTCTAAAAAAAAACATTATTTTCCACATACTGTAAATTATTGTTTTTTCCTCAAAGCCTCACCTTCTGAAAAAGGTCAATTTGTACAAACCTCATCCTTCTTAAAAAGCGAGGTGTGCTTTGATTGGCCGGATACATCAAGCTTTTTCCACTTCGCATTGAATCGTGCCTCATAAACATAACACCATATCTGCTTTCATGATTGGAGAAGTGACAACAAATATCAACATCAACAAAATTTGCTGCCATCTTGATGTCGTAACATCCTGACTACATACTATCCTTAATTTGAACAGAAAGTCTGTGCAACTATTTTTTTCCCCTTGACATATGGACTCAAGAGAGATGAATCATCTATCACTATGTTATGCACCCACTCAACACCCACAAAATGTAACTCACCAAAAAATGAACAATGTTTGCTGCTAATGAACTGAACAGTTGGTCATGAATTAATTAAGTGACTTAAGTGTGAATTTCACTTCTGTGTTAAAAATGAATCCTGTGAAAACGACTTGCTTTATTTAAACTGTTATGAGGTACACTAAAATTTCATATAGAGGCTAAAGGTAAGCATGGGATACTCAAACATAATCATCTTTATCATTTGTATAGTACTTTTGACTGCTGAAATATAAGGAAATCTTAATCTAGCATAAAAAAACACTAAGTGACGTCATGCTGATAAAAGTCACAGTATGACATTTTTTGACGTGGTACACAATAACAAATCATATTTTTTCTAATATATTTTTTATTTTAGTCTTTGTGTTTTTTTTTGGATGACACTATCCCAATTTGCCGAACTCAAAAAACACATTACTGGCAAAATGGAAGACCCATTTAAGTCATTTTAATGAGGGAGCATAGATTTGTCTTTGACCATTATGAAGTGCAATCCCTAACCCTACACTTCAGTTTAAAAGGTTAAGACCATGTTTTATGTAAATTTGCCCTTAAGATAGCTTGTTAGCTAGTTCTAGTGGTATGCTGACCCATTCACTATAATATAATTCAAAGATTTATTTCTGAATATATGTAGTTATTAAAGCGAAAAGGAAGAATATGCCAGAGCAAAAGCCAGGAGAGATGTTCAATCAGTGGATTCTAAAATTGCAAATACAAAAAAGTATGATAATTATTCATTTAAACAATGACATTTACAATTAAATGTTGCATTAAAAATTACTTAGTTTCCCATTTTAGAAATTGCGATGTTCAAAACTTAAATTCAGTGTCACCATGCAAACTTGGATTAGGCTACTTGTTACACATGTCCTTCATAAACTGTGAAACAACTAACTGTGGCTTCAACACAAAGTGTCAGGCTGAAGATCACCTCAGACTTCACTTCACTGTCATCTCTTTTTCCACATGCTCCCTTCTGACAAACTGTTCATAGCCAACCAGGCCTAAACCAGTCCAGGCCTTAAGATCTTTAACCCCTGCACTGTGACCATCTGTAACAGTCTTTTTTATCTTTCCAATGATAATGCCATGCTGTGTTCATAAAATGTCCCTTTGTCTTAAACTAAGAAGGTAAGGTTGTTTGGTGTGCTCTTTTCTGCTTTGAAACAAACCAGGAGACATTGTTGCATCATCCACACAATGCGAAAAGAAGTCAAAAAGTTCAGAAGGTAAGCAACCTTACAACAAAACAGCCATTGTTGGTAATGTCACCTCAGACTAATAGCTAACAGTTTCAGCTTAGATACTGATGCAGAATAATGTCTAAAATTCTATAAAAATCATACAAAAAATCATTTAATGCACAAACAGCTGTGCTCCATTATTGTCACAATACAAACAACACAACTATCATCCTATCAAAGTCTAAGAAACAATTCAACAAATATGCTTAGCTCCAGCATTTTACAACAAACTTGCAATGGGCTACTGGAGCTAAGAATGCAAACAACGCAATGCACTTTCACATAGACATTTTAGTTTAGTATATGGTTTTAAATATCAGAAAGACGTGCTGCAGAAATAGCCTGTTAAATGTGGTTCAGTAAACAAGATGGTAAACTTAAGTTTAGACAGTTTTGTCTATTTTCGTTGAGGCAAAGTAAAAGGTTTGACACAAAATTGAAGCAGAATCCCTCACATGACTCAGAACAACATAGAATAGATTTTGATTCCATAATGAATCAATGATTTTAAATTAGGCGACATACATACACGTGTGTCTGTTGTTAAAATATCAAGAGATTGTTCCTGTTTCAACAGTTAGAGATCCATCCGTGCTGGATAGGTCAACATCGGATCGATCGAATTTGCAAGGCTTCCCGTGTCAGCCACTTCCAGTTGTTTTTGCTGACCAGTTGATCATGCTTTATTTTGCAAGTAACTGATTGAGACCAGCGTGAATCAGAAAAAGAACACTATTGCACAGATGTTGTTACATATTATATAGTTTATTCTAATAAGACAGCAGTTATTGTTGATGGTAATCATGATCATTTACAAAAATACTAAACAAAAAAAGCTCTTAAACTCAAGTTATTACAAAAACAGATAGGGGACAAAGATGAAGAGACTGGGAGAACAATGAAAAAGAAAGAAAAAAGATTAGTCTACATAAAAGAATGTAGGTGAGAAGACAAAAAACTGGACAGGGTTAACAGAACCTTCTTTCTGCTTATCAGCGCAAGGTTTTATCCTCATACATTTTTCAATTAAAGATACGGCCGCCGCCTCATCTCCGGAGAATGACACTTCAGCCTCGCATGCTGCCATCTGATCGCAATTTCAGTAATGTCATTTTCATGCAAATGGATTTTTTATATCTCCAAATGAAACCTAAGAGGTGCTTAGATAGGCTGTGGTCACATGTTATGTATCACCTGATGAGTTGTGCGTATGTTAGATATCTTTTTGCTTTTGTAAAGTCAAAAAAACAAACAAAAAAAAAATACACGTGCTTATCAACCTAAGAGATGTAAACACGAACACTAAAAGGTAATAGAAAAATTCAATACAAGATCAAGACTTGGATATCTCTTTCTCTGGCGCAGTGATGTTCAGCACTCCAGCCCAATGAGAATAATTCATGGATGAACTACAATCTGGGTGTTGGTTTTATGGTTTGAAAAAAAAAAAAAACCTTCGTATTTAAATATGTTTACGGGCATTGGCAGCGAACCGTAAAGACATTATTTGAACCAATAGAATAAACAAACCAAACTGTGCACAGCTCTGCCTATAAATGAAGAGATCAACACTGATTGAAAACCACAAGCTACAAGGTCATATGTTGCTTGTACTGAGACAGAACAATCTTTTTATTAGATTACAAAACAACTCCCCTAAAGCAATCAGATGTTTTTAAGATTTTTAAAATAGTTTCCCTCTTTGAAGTTGAAACGTGAAGGCATTTCTGATGCAAGATGTTTGTAACCAAGGAGATAGGTGCTATAAATCATGACTTCGCACTCTGATAAACTGACACTAGTATTTGAACCATTTGCTAGAACCTCATATTTCTATGCAAGGCCAGTCGAGCACTACTTTAATTAAACCATTATTATATACAAAGACGTTATCATGGCCTCCAGCCAGGTGTGAATGAGAAGCCAACAAATAAAGCTGAGCTCTTTGTCCTCTCTCTCTCTCTCTCTCTCTCTCTCTCTAGTAGACTCATCACAGAAATGGAATGTGTTCCTACAGTCACTGCATCCTGCCATTTATCCCAATATTTTTCACCTTATTTTATGCTTGCTTATTTTTTTTTCATGCATTCTGATTTAGTCCTAAAATGGTTATTGTAAACAAATACACCATTATAGAAGATGAAGTCCTGTTTATTGATTGTCCTTCAGGTGACATCATTTACAACCTTCAATTCATTACACGTATGAAGGAATTATGAATTATATGATGTTTTTTCTTGTCTGGCCGGAGAGAAGCTACTATACAAATTGTTACACTATATTCTCATCCGAGTAGTAAACTAGCGCTAATTGTTTCTTTCACACCACAGCCTTGTGCTTTCTTGTTTCCTGCAAATGCAACTGCCATATTACATCTCAATTATCGACTGCCGTGAAAATGACCACAGAGGACTTTAATAAAAATAAAACTGTGTAATTGTTGGAGTAATGTTCACTGCTAAGCAGATTGTTTTTCACATTGCAGTAGGCTATTTGATTTCACTAAACAGAAGCTTTAAATGATCATATAATCAAATAAAATAACAGGATACTCAAATCAATACCTATTATATATTTATCTATTTAGTGAATAAGTGTAATTAGTATACATCTATTATCTCCTGCCTATTTATTAGCCTGCTGTGATTCTTGAAATGTGACATAACAACACCTTTTAAAACACCTCTACTATTTTTTCTCCCAATCAGACAGACAGGGTTTTATAAATGTTCTTTCAACATACTCAGCTAATAAAGTTCAATATGTACAGCAGAGCAAAACAAAAAGCAGAACAAATAGAATCTTGCTGATATCACTACCTTTTCTTCAGGCTCCAACCTACTTCAAACTACCCATTTTAACATCAGCCAAACATGAGCCAAAGGTTTTCACGCTTCAGATTAACACCTTGGCAGTGGACAGTATCATATATTTGTGTGGGTATTAAGCAGAGGTAGATAAGTATCAGATGGCTGTTTACTTGAGGATATCAGCCATGGTTGCTCACTGGCTGCCGAGGAAAGGGCCAAGAAATAGCTCTCGCAGATGAGTATGAATTCATCACAGCTGCGAAGGACAGATGTCATGGTTGGCTGTCAGCATAAGATGAAACCGGTCCAGACAAACATGGAGGTCTGCCACAAAATGCAGTTAGAGTAGCTAGCGTCATAGTGTTTGGATGCGTCCAAATAGGCATGTCCGATAAGACAGATTTTTGGAGAGAACTGATTCAATGGCAAATCACAGAGAAAGAGCGCAAGCCGCAGACTCTCACCTTTTCCTCTTTCTCTCTTTTTTTCTCTCATGCATAGCACGTCAAGCTACCAAGCCGCATTCCCAGCGCAGACACCTTAAGTTAGATATAAAGACATTCCCAGCCCCTCTGACCTACAAGGCACAAACCTGTTGAAAAATCAATAAATAATGATACCACCGTCTTGTAACATTAGCATGCTGTGCAGCAGAGAGCCGAAAGTAATGAATAATTCTCAATCTCACAGCTGATGTCGCGTCCATATACATACAGAAAGAAAAAGAGATCTTTTCTGCGCATTAGGTGTCAGTTTAAATGGCTCAAAACACAATAAAACCGTGGCAGCACACGCTCCCCATCACTACGACGCTTCATTTTCTCTGTTGTAGATTGAAGTGCACATGGCAGAGTTCTAAATCATTTAAATTATGATAGATCCTAATTAGAGTTCTCAGCAGGAGCTCACATGGCGTTGATTGCTCATTGAGAGAGGCTCAACTCGGCTGATTTCAATGGTTTCCATTCAGAAAGGGATTTGTGTGTAGATGCTTTACTTTATGTCTCACACAAATGACAGACGAAGGAATCTGGCATCACGGCGAATTGGTTGGAGATGGAGGGTTGAGCTAATCAGAAAAGTTTGCTTCGTGATTCAAAGGCAGAGACAGATGTTACAAAAGCATTAAAAGAATTGAAAAGAGCTTAATGAGGACACACTCAAAATAACAAAGTCGATCTCATCATGAAGTTTAACTCTCCTTTATTTTCTTTACAGATCACACACTTTATCAATCATGCAAGACCCTTTTCTAATATGAAGCTCTCTTGATCTTCTGATGGTGTTTTCATTGTAACAGAAAAAGTTATTTTTTGACTGACTGACTGATTGATTTTATTGGACTCCTTACAAACAATATTAGTAAAAAAAAAACTAAATATAATGTATTTCAAGAACAAACACATGCTTTATACTGGAAGTATCTGTAAAAATGTGTCTCCGTACGTTTCATCTGTGTGAATATTTCATTAGCCACTACAATTTAAAATGTTCCCAAATGAAACGAATCACTTTTATATTATCATTTTTTCCTTCAATCACAGGAGCTGTTTTATAAAACTTCAGAGGCCCTGAAAATGTTAGGCATTAAACTTTGATGTGAGAGATTAGAGGAAGGCGAATGGAAAGTGGGAGGTAGGCTGAGTGCTTTCTGATGTGAGATGCACTCTCATTGCACATTTATATTCCTTTGTTGTGATCTCTGTCAAATAAAATGCCAGATATAGTGCTTCTTTGGAGACAAGGTAACAGTTTAGAGTAGTTTTAAGCTTGTGTTAAACTTGTTTTGAGTCCCTAGGAAGTGGTTGTCTGGTCCTGCTCTGCATATCACACTGTTGAATCCAAAAGGGCTTTTTTATACTAAATTGATATTTCTAGGCCATTACTGTTTTTAAAGCTGAACTGAGCCTCTATTTTGTTAGTTCTTTGCCAAAGCGATCATCATCCCAAGAAACGTGAAGTATTCTTTATTTGTCAGCCTCTTATTTTTTTTAACATTGCCACCAGGTTCTTTGTAACTCATTTGAGTATTACAAGTTCAGGTCTCCAAACTCCACTTGTGTAAAATTAGCCTTCAATTCATCCACTGTAACGTAGTTCTAGTCAGCCTTTGGCTGCCGAAAATGGAGCCTTATAATGAGTTCTGGCTGGAAAGAGCGAGCTGGACTACCCTGCAGCTGGAGGGACAATCCAAACAGGGTCCTAAGCAGGGAATATTACCATGAAAGCTTTTTAATTACACCTACTTAGAATGAGGTTTAGAGTGGAGAATTCCCTTTACGAGCAGTGCGGGTGGAATAACAGAGTGGGCATCGAGGAAGCTGAGAATGGATTGGCTGTGATATGAAAAGCGAGGGCAAGAGAGCATGCTAAATGCAGAGCAGGAATCAGAGAGGAATCACAGCGACCGGGACAAACCTCTGCGCTCGGGTCGCTTTTTTTATTCTGTCACAGCAAGACCCCCTCTGCTTCGAGGCCTGAGGCGATGTCCATGTGCTAATGCAGAGTGATATCAATATTTTTCACGAGCTTTGAGCTCAGTGATTTCGCTTTCACATCCAGAAGGTTTGAAAAAGCAGCAGATTTCTCAAAATCTTTTGTTGTCACTGATCTCCCAGGAACTTTCATTAAAACAATTGTGTAATCGACATTTTTGCATCTGTTTAAAATAAAGAACAAACGTTAGTCATTCACATAAAACTGTTTGATGATGGAAAAGTTATTTAACTGCATGTTCCTGAGAAGTGGTGTATAATCTGCTAATAAAAAAAAAAAAAAAAAAAAACATTGTCCAGGCATGCATGCCTTTTCCAAATGTAAGGTTGCATGAACGAGTCTATCAGACCAAAAAAGCAAACACCCTGGATTTATGGTCAGTCCATCACAGGTTTACACCCTTAAAAATAAAGATTCCAAAAGGGGCTTTTTCAAAGCGATTCCTCAAAGAATGTTGGAGCAAACAGATGTTATTAGAAGCCGTGGATATTAAAGGTTCTTCATGTAACCATACCATGTTTTCTTATCATCTTAAAGAGGACACTAATTCACACTTAAGCACCATTTATTGTGTCCAATTCACTTATGCCTGCCTTTGGATTGCGGGGTAAGTCGGGGCACCCAGAGAAAAACCCGGGCCTTCTTGTTGCCTATAAAAGCATTGGAATATCCAAATTAATATTTTTTCTGGTTATAACTCTATATCCATGGTCAAATTTAATAAGTATTTTTATTCAAGATGATTTAAATTCAGGCCATTTCCGAAAACCTGCTGACTCTGCCTGTTGAATTACTAATAGCGTCTTGACTATTCAGTTGTTTTAGATACTTGCTTCTTATTTCTGTCATGTTATGTAGGTGGAAATTTGATTTATAAAATTTGCATTTGTGGAGTGAAACTAATGGATGCACAAACAACTAATATGAATCTTGGACATACAGCGAGACTTTGTTTGCAGAGCATGATTATCATAATATTAGACTTGATGTCTTTTTGACTTTACATTTTATGCCTCATGATTTTTTCTGGAGTATCATTAAAACCGTTTTGATGTCCTTGGGCAGGCTGACAGATGCAATTTTTTTCATTATGCCATTGGTTCACAGTATGTAAATACTAAACCTCATCATTCATTTTACAATGTGCTGCCCTCACAGATGCCACATTCGGTATCTTTTTTTTTAGATTATGTGATTTTAATTGGTTCCAAAGAGAGCACGGAGCAGCATGCATATCGATGGCAGTGAGAGAGAGAGAGAAAGATAGAGAAACTGTTTGCATAGCATTAGATGCCTACAGGACAACTGGAAGACAAAATACATTCATCACCTCTTTACATTTAAGTTTCAATATGTGAGGTAGTTCTGGATCTCTGCTGGTGCAAGTTTTATTGTTAAACCTTGGATACACTGACTTTAAGGTATCTTTTTAATTGGATCAGGTTTTCTAAGACCCATAGCTCATCCTCTTTCATTATATCAGTTCAGACATGTACATCTACAGATGACCCTTACTGAATATCGTATTATATTTGGTGCCTTGAATCCAAAACAGTGAACCAATAACGAGGGAGCTTTTGAAAGTTTTGCATGAACTTAGACACTGACAAATGATATTTTGTGTCTTTGGTGAATAATGTGAAATCTGCTCTAATACTGTCACAGCATTTTCTCAAATTTTATTACTGCAATTATAACTCTTTTAACCTCTAAACTCAAAGACGGTAATTTAACATGAAGATAGAAGTGATCTTTGAAATGAACTTGCTCGCACAGTGAGTTTAAGGATCATACTGTATGATTTCATTTATGAGACAGCAGCTCAAGTTATTTTAATATACAGTAAAGATACACACAGCCCTGAAACAAAATTAACTTAATTTTTTTTGTTGAAGGACGTTGAGGATGAGGATGTTTGAGAGAAAATAAAAGACTAAAATTGCTGCTCCTATTGTATCCCTTTTTGCCCTTGAGCATTGCACTTAACTTTAGCTTGCTCCATAGGGGATTGTTTCTACAATGTATTTTAAGTTGCTTTGGATAAAAAGCACCTGCTAAATGTCAGAGAACATCAGAATGCTCATTAATGGATGTATGAATAATGTATCTTCTATAGGACATCAAGGTGATCTTCATACAAATAGCCATTGAAGATAGTTCAAATGCATGTTTCTCACTGCAGAGCGCCACCAAAGACGCTTCTGACACTATTCTGTAATTTCTCATTAAGTGCATCCATCTCATCTTCGTAGCACACCAGGCCTGGTATCATCAAGAGTATTTTGGTCAGGGATACCTCATTCAGTCTGCAAGAAGAATTAATAATTCTTTCAGAATAGACCCACTTTCAGTGTGTAAAGGTACTGCAAGGGGCATTAAGATCTACATTGTGTGTACAAAGTCGGCCTGATTTTGTCAATGACTCCCAGAAGACAAGGTAAATATAATATTATATGATTGTCGCAATGCCTGGCTATTTGTGCTTCTTGCTTTTTCTGTTCATAAAGGCTTTTGCTTTCACAGTAATACGAAAATAAGCTGCAATAACGAAAAGCGGTACACCATGTACTTAATGCACCAGAACATCTTAGATGTTGTGATTATATTATCATACAGTTTCACACAAACTCTAGGACTACCTCACAACAAACTCATCTGTATCACGCAGGCTGTCGTCTGAGATGGATGTGGAGGGAATTATCAGTGAGGTCCAGAGATATCTTAGTGTGCAACACACAAAGTACAAGCACATCACTCAACATGATATATCCCATCTCAGTGATAGCGCTGAATGTGTGAATAAGAAAGCTCCAGGGGTTATTTTGCATATGCACTGAGATCTGTCAGCTGTTCTCACAGATAGCATTTGTCTTGTATTTATAGTGTTGGCCTATATTGTTGTATTTTATATTGCCTTTTGTAAGAAAAAAAAACAGTTAATTTACTGATTTTTTTTTATCATGAGCAATTTAAAATTTTAGATAATACGCTAAACCTGTGCGCAGATACATGTAGTTCTGCTGTGGCCACTGTGATTCATTCATTAAAGTATTGTATATTGCATGGTTATAAAGAAGGCCAGCAAAACATTTGCTAGAAATTTCAAAACAGACAAACAATTGCAAATTATTGTTATTTTGGATATCATCATGTAAGCTTTGGCCCTTGTAAAGGATCATTGGAATGCAAGCCATACACAGTAACTGTAGAGGGAGAGATATGAAGAGAGAGAGCTTCTCTGCAAATGTCATCATGGTGATAAATGGCATTCTTTTCCCGACCTGAGACAGTGGGGTCAATTACTGAATTTGCCATATTGATACTCTTGACATTCTCAGGAACTCTCCTTGAAGCTTCAATAATAAACTGCTCCAGAGACAGTTTTATGGGGTCAGGGTTGCATTTATGAGTCAACAAAGCTGTTTTGTGTTTATTATTTTGTTTGTTATGGCACTTTACAGTCTTTTCAGATGTACCACAAGTCAGGATGCAAAGAGATCAGTGTGCAGTCGACGTACTGTAGCTTTTTCAGTCCATTTTGTGATAAACGTTTCAAAGAAACCCACAGTGAAAAAAGAGCATGTACTTCTTACGTAAACTTAAGTTTTGCTTAATATGTACAGTTTTTTTCTGATATTTTTTGCTCCCTGTGCCATTTGAAATGTGCTCATGTAAATGTTCTTTTATCATGTCAGGCAGTTTTTCTGTTGTAATTTAGACTAATTTGTAGTCTACTTCACGCATACATGACTTGTAATGGCTGGACTTTATTTTTTTTAATTTTAATATGCTAGCTTTCTAAATATTAGAACAAGAATCAGAGAGAGACATGGAAAGATTAAAATATCCTTTTAGACTTTTTTATCTTCAGCAATACGATGTGATAAAATAAACAGTGCCTGTAAAATGTAAGAACAGCTTCTTTTTTTTTCTAAACACCCACTTATATGATATTTAGGGGAACACCTAAATGGCTAATCACAAAGCAGGAAGCTAATAAAAAGTTGGACTGGTGCTGATGGAATTCATTTAGTTTTGTTTTTGTATAACCACACACACATACACAATGACTCATGTGATATAAATAAAATAATTATCTTCAAGTCTAAGCAAAAATGATTCTTAAGATGTATGTTTAGGCCAATTATCATTTTCAGTTCCTGTAAATGTAGATGTGATTCATTCTTTAAACACTTTAGCTTATGTAACTTAAACGGTATATTAATATATTAAAATATATCCCTTTTGGCTGTTTCCAGTCTCCCTCAATTGACCTTAAATTGGCGTCAACAGTGCAAAAGATTTAGCCAAGGTAAATATATACAACAATACCAGTGAGGGTGCCTTAAAGTTGTTTTCACCATATTTAATTAACATAAGAGGATGTAGATTATGATGAGCCATGCTGGCCAAGCTGAAAAAGAAAGCTCTTAAAGAGTTTAATTAGTACCTGGGCCGTTCCAGAAGAAAGGCCTCGACCAATGCCAAAACAGCATTAGGAGATTTTCCCCAATGCTTTCCTGTGGAATAATAGAAAGGCTTTTTGAAGCAGCAGATGTGGTTTGGCCATTGGTTTTGTACAGAATGCCTGCCACAAGCATTTAGTCAAATGTATTTTCTTTGCAGTGCGGGTCTAGGAACAGATGGCATTGTAATCAACATGGATAAATGCAGAGTTGCGCTCTGAAAGTCACCGTATAACTGCGCATACCTGTAAGACTAGTCTAGTCCTCGTGTTCACGCTAAGACTTGATGGCATGTTGATAGTAGCATGAGCCTAAATAATCTTGGTGGTCTTTTTGTTGTTGATCTTACAAACCTTTTAAAAACCACTAACGAAGTTGATGGTATTACTGCAAATCAGGCACAAGCGAGCCACATCTGTTCAGAGGTTAAGACGTTTTTGGACACTTAGTGGTCAAAATAATCAGAACATTAAAATGTTCTTCATGCTAAGAAGACATGGTTATTACATCTTCTGACTCTTAAGGTCATGTTTAGTGCACGCTCAGCTCTGTAACTGCTGCTCACAGATGTATTTTGTTACGAAACCAAAAAGTGGGGGCTGAATATTACTTTTAAAAAATGCTTCTCAAAAGCATAGCATTTCTTCTGCTCACTAGCTCAGGCACATTTGTATGTGTAATATCTGCTTGTTGAAATGTTTGTTTTACACACAGGGTGGCTTCTTGCCAGAGTAGCTCGGCACAAGTAGTAAACTAACACCGCATTCCAAACAGATATGGAATATTCATGCTGTATAAACAAAAAACAACATCCCAGCAATATGTTCAAGTAGGAGGAAGAGGAAGGTAGAAAGAGAGATAGTCATACAAATATGAATCTGTACAGGTTTATAAATACATTCAAATGACTTCTTCCAGCTTCCAAATATCTTCTCATCCATGTGCTTTTGTGAACAGTGCTGAGGTTTAAGGGTGTGCTAAATTAAACACTCACTCTCCAGGCACCTAGTGTTCTTTCAAGAGGTAAACAATCAAAGATTTTCTTCCAGTCAGAAGACATTATTGTTTGAGACTCAAACACACAGACTAACATGGCCAAGAGAGACACAGGAGACCGTGTCAACAGCCCCTGTCATCTTTTACTTTTATAAAACTCCTAACATATACACCAGAGAAACACAGATTGTAAGTGAAGGCTTGTCAGACTTGAGTTTTAATCACAGACCTTCAGTTTATTTTGAAGGAGATCTTCAGAGTAAACCTAACAATGATTTAGTCCTGTCCATATTAATGTTACATAGGAGGAACCCTGGTGAGAAACTCGCATTGAATCTCTGCAACATCTGATTGAAAACTTCTTCTAAGGTTCCTCATGAGAACGTTTGTGGACATCAAAACAACTGTGTAATAGATACATCAGCATGAAGAATCATTAATGGTACATGACGAGCATTTTCACATACTGTAGTAGCTGGATGACTTTGCAATGCTAATTTGAGCATTTTAAGTTCTTGATAGCATTAGCTAGCATTGATGTTCTTTGTGTACTTTTAAGGTTTTAATGGAAGAGTTCACAGATTAACTAATTGTGGAACTACCCACTTATTGGCACGTTTGCACCGCTGGAACTAGGAACGATTCTAGTTCCAGGAACACCGTTTGGAGGAACTATATTAGGTCCTACTTCGGAGCAGTTTAAAAAAGTATTACTATTGGAACTATTGTGGAGTACAGTAAGTGTACGCTAATTGGCTAAACTTGTACGAACCCCCCACGCGCCATGATTTAAAATGCAGTGTAAACATACAGTATACTGTGTAGACATCGTATCAACTTCTTTCTTTTAATAAATGGCATTTACCTGAAGACTTCATCTGCAGCGTTCTTTGTTGCCCTTGTTGAGCGTTGCGTGCAAATGATGTCACTGTCACCTGGCTTACATCACTCTTAGTACCCACTATAAATGCAACTATTCAGATGGTACTGGGAAATGGTAATTTAGTACTGTACTTTTGTTCTGGACTTAAAGTGGTGGGAAAGACCCTAATGTTACCTAGACCCAGTTCTACCCACAGTTCTACTGCAAAGACATTTTTTTTTTAAATTACTATATCTTTCCATCTTGTGTATGCAGTATTGATGTTTATAATCTTGGATTATTCTATACACTTTACATAACTGAAATAATTTTTTACAGAAAACTATTATGAACACAATCTTCATTTCATGTGAATGTACCCCATTCAGATCACTCTTCACTCTTTCTCAATGTGTAAGATTTTACAAATGAAAACCAAGCTACTGAATGCAGATCTGCAAGACCTATGACCTATTGATTGAAGACTTTAATCTTCTGTTAGTATGTGATCTGCATGTGCAGCACACAGCTGTGTATCAGTCTTAAGAACTGATCGTCTTCACTGAACGATGCCACGGGCAGAAGCAATCAGCTGTTACATCTGAAAGCAATTCTAATTTGCGATGGGAAAATCAAAATGAATCAGGATAACCTTTAGTATGGAAGAGATCCCAGCATGCTTGCTAATCACATACCCTCCTTTTTCCTGCTTTTTGCTTATGGCACCATGCCCACCTCATGCCTTCAGCTGGCAAAGGAACGGTTTCCAAGCAATCACTCTTGTGCATTAATAATCCAACAGCACAATCAGAAATGTACAATAGCCTCATGCTAACCTCTTACACTATTGTGCTCAGAAATGGGCTGACTGAGAAAGCTGATTTTAGATTGCAGGTCTGAAAACACCCATACAAATCTCTTCTTGCGTGGATTTCAAGCATGTAAGACAGCTGTATAAAGTCTATTAGAGGCATTGTCAGAAAGGTCATACAACTCAGTTGATCCACATAGTCTATTGGACTAGCACTACAAGATTTATAATATCAGACTTGCAATTTATTCATGCAAAAAATGACAAATTAGACTTGTTTTTTTTTTTTTTGCAAATCTGAGGTTACATATTGCAATTCTAAGCTGATACCTCATAATTCTGACTCTTATTTCTTGCAATTCTGAGAAAAAGGTCGAAATTGCATTATGTAAACATCAGAATTCTGAGTCAAAATTGTGAGATAAAAAGTAAAGAAAGCTAAACAATAGAATCATTTTCTATATTTATTTTTTTTCAGAAACAAGCTGCATAGTTCTTAAAAAACAAAAAACAAATAAAAAAAACCCCTCTATTTCATTCTTTATAATGTATTCTGGCAGTAAGGTTACAAATTCATTGCTAGACAACACAGGGCATATCTGGCCATCTCCTGAAGATTTCTTCTGCTTTTGTTCTCTCCTTCCCTTCGCATGAAGTGCCATAAGCAGTATATGATCTGACATCACATTCATAGGCTGTATCTTGTGCGAACCTGAACAAAGAATAGCTTGGGAGAAGGAGGAAAGCAATCAATGCAAGTGAAAAACACAAGCTGCATACCAAATAATGTACTGGAATAAACAAGAGAGTTCTCCTTTTTTTTTTTTTTTTTTTTAAACATTAGTGAAAGCATAACACGTGAAGAAGCAACAGACAGAAATCAAAAGATTTTTCACAGATGTCTTTTTATTTGTCAAACAAAAGAGCTGTCTATATGTTAGCAATGGCTGTCCTCCTTTGTACACTTCGCTTAAACTAATAGTGTATAATTGGTATGTTTTACCATATAGCACTTGCTTGACACTGTATGATTAAAAAAGAAACATGATTTTTTTTTTTTTTTTTCTTTTTTGGGAACAGCTGACAGCATAAATGCAAAACAAAAAGAATATGTGGCCCACTGGGTCTCTCTTGACTTTAACTCTATACATTTTTTCAAACGATCACTATTCACAGCACATGTAATGGAAATGCCGGACTATCAGACCCACCAATATACATATTTTGTTATTTATTTTCAAAAATGTGCCTGTGGACCTCATATTTCGATTTTTTTTTTCTTAATACACAGTCACCCTCAACAGGCCTGTACAAAACTGTTAAATGTGCACACAAGTCATTTGAACAGTGTTAGAGAAGAATTTCACAGACACAGGGAAATGTTAGACAATAATTACTGATATTATTTCAATATATGTCGATAATCATGATAAACATAGAAACATAATGCCAACATTTATCTTGTAGTTAAAAAATAGGGTACTGGGTGTGATGTATATGCTGTTTTTGGTGTATGATATATGCTGAATTCATGTTTTTTTTTTTTTTTGTCACATTCAAGACTGTACAAATTGTGTTAACACCCCCCACCGCCACCCCCACCCCCACCCCCAAATAATCAAATAAAAAATGCAGTGACAACCCAACCCAATGGTGCTTAATTTTGAAATGAATAACTGATTTGGATGATTACCTAACATCTGTATACATGAAAGCTGTTATTTATTGGTGTCTTCATTATATGTAAAGTGGGGGGGGATAATAATCCCACCAAACAATACATTTTTCGTATGTAAATATTCCTTCACAATTTCTAACAAGCACAACCATGTGGGATTCCAAAGGGACTTTTACAACTGTAAGTACTAAAAAAAAGTGGACATCTATCCTGAGGTTTTTACAATCAAGAAAAACAAGAAATACAGTAGTACCATTAATAGGTAAACAGCCTGAAAAATTGAGACATTTGGAAACTAAACGATATAGTATACATAAAAAATACAAAATAAAAGTCTAAATAATTAATTTCCAAGGACATTATTTTCTTAAAAATGTCTCTGTTGTTGTTACAGACTGCCTGTAGGTGAAATGACCTTTACCTTCATAACTTCCCAAGAGTTGTCTATGTGTGTGAAATTAGTTAAGATTCATCTGTAATAGATGATTCCAGCTCTGTAGTGTTGCTTTTATTATGGCATGTCATTATGTTATGGGGCATGTAACAGTGTCTTTAGAAAAGTACAGGAAAACAGATAATACAAATTTGAAATGATTGATAAAAATGATCTAGCAAATGCTTTAATTTGAACTTATACATCTTGTTGTCTTATACTTCTATTCATTTTTGCATCATGCAGTTATTTTGCGTTTTACATATATTACAAGACCATCATATTTTTTGACAACAATATCAGTGTCAGTTGTGATATAACTTCAGCCAGGCCTGCTGTTAAAATGAAAGTAGAAAGTAGATATTTTACATATTAATGTTAGTTTTTTCTGTTATGTATTTGCTTATGGCCCAAAAAGCATTGCATGTAATTTTTGTTCTGGTTTAAAGTGACACTGTACAGTGGCTATTGTTCCACTGCGAAAACCACAGTGAAATAACCCCCACCCTCTAATAATAATAATAATAATAATAATAATAATAATAATAATAATAATAATAATAATAATAATAAAAAAGGATTTCAATAAATGGCACAGACCATAAAAGGATAAAAAGCAGGGCTTGAGAGAGGACTAAACCCAATCTCTTTAGGAGGAAAACCTAAAAACAAATCATTTTATTACAAAAATGGAAAATTCAGATGAGATGAAATCAATTGTAATTGTACATGTTTTACAAGCACAGTTTATATTGAAATGGACCAAAGTGTTGCAAAGGGAAAATGAATAAGGGACTTCACTCTTCCTCTGTGCATCCCAGTAACTCTGCGCGCAAAGTGATTCTTCCGTACCACGACCATGGAAGAATTCGAATGAATCTGGCATAGATGGGAGGATCTATCACATTCTTTCTGTGGGTGTCATTATCAAAATTTCCTTGAAAGACCTGTTGGAAAAAAAAATGAAAACATTTCAAAATCATACAATAATTCATTTTAATCAAGTATAGCAGACCTAACCAAATGCAGACTATATACTGTACATATATTCTGCATTACCATATTATACATCCCAACTAAACTCAACAACTACCTTACTAACTATTAATAAGCAGCCAATGACGAGTTAGGAGGCAAAAGTCAGAAGTCAGTTTGTTTAAATTGAGAACTGGACCTTATAAGTGTGAATCGGCAAAGTGTTATTCGGCAAGGATACTTTAACTTGATCAAAAAGTGACAGACACTGAAGACTAGAGAAATGGCTCCTGAAAGTTTAGCTCTGGATCACAGGAATACTTTTTAAAACATTCAAATAAAAAAACAGTTCTTTTAAATCGTACAAATATTTCACAATATTGTTTTTACTCAATACAACAACATCTCCGAGAAATAGTCTTCTGTATTGTGCACTGACCACATTCCGTCCATAATTTGGTCAGTTTAATATTATTACTTAGAATGTGACTCTGAACACATACTGGCAACCAAATCGGAGCTACTGAATGTTTTAATTTTGGCTTACAGGCTGCTAATTTAAGTTCAAAGGGAACTTAGGCTAATTCACTGCAAACACTGTCAGGTCTTTCATATGCCTGACTTTGTATTTCCTACAGCAGACGTACACAAATACTTTGACCTATCAATCCAATAATGTGCATTTACAATACAGAGTCGGAGAAAGGAAATACAGTTCATGATTTATGAATAACCCATGAGTGTGCTGATGCTGACGGCAAACAGAGCTCAAGCATGTTCGGTGTAAAGAGTTCAGAGATGGAGAAAATTCAGCAAGCAACAAAGAGGTTGGCTGGGATTTTTGTCTTCAAGTGGGCTTCAAAGACAAATTTTGCTGAGCTCCCCGAGCTCCGACAGCGCATATTCATCAGCAGAGCAAACAATAAGAGCACAGAGATCCTGTGTGTCTAATTTCTGGTGTCACAAGCATTACATTAATGTGTGACATATTCCCTGGCTCTCTTTCTTTTTCCACACTGAATCAGCGTTCCCTTTTGCACCATGAAACCAATCTTTGCAACTCGACTTTCTCCGATGTACTCCAAGGCCGAGTGGGGGGAATATGTCATCAAAAATTGATTAGGCAAAAGGGCAGCTCAAAACATGAACTCGTTCGCTGAACTTCTCATCTGATGGCCTGCGTGTTTGCAGGGAATCTATGCGCACAGGACAGTCTTTCAATGCCAAGCATTTCCCGCCAGGTTTTAATAATGATAAAGTCTGCGCACTTCGGCTGTGATTGTCTATAGACAGTACAGCGGAAAATACTTCAGAGATTTATTAGGCTGCTCTTACAGTACGTCTTTCATTAACATTCTGTAACCCTGAAAAAACCTCAGGCACCGGTGTGATTCCAGAATGGCCAATTAGAATACAGTAAATGCAAAATCAAACATGAGTGCATGTGCAGACAGTGTTGTGGAAGAACGCTGAAGAATATATATTTCAGTAGCATTGAGTTTTTGTTTTTTTTTGTGTGAGGGAGTATGCAAATACATATCAAATGGTTCAAAACAAGTCCATCAGAACTGTTTATATCCACCAATTAATTTGAGGCCGTGTAGAGAAGTCACTATGAAAATTCACATGGTTTTAGATCCTCATTATTTGTTCATATAAAAAGAAACCGTATCATCTGATGGATAACTTGACTGCTATTTAACAAGTTTAAGTTGTGAATATCTTTAGAAGTTACACAGACAGTTTCAGTATGTTTTTGGTACAGAGAAAAAAAAAGTGAATTCTTTTCTTTCTTTTTGATTTTATTTGGCTCAAACTGTACTGCACTTTATGGTGATGTTCGAAATGAGGAACGGATTTGAAATGCTTCCACTTTTGAATGCAAATTATTTTAGAAAGATTTGTGTTTAAGTCAAAATTATTGTGCTCTCATTTTACTGCGCTCCATCTATTAGACACGCATGCATGCACTCCGGGGCTCCTTTTTTAAGTTTAACTTGCTTGCTTTCAAGATGATTTTAATGCAAAATGGAAACACAAGCATGACTTTCTTACATTTAAAGACAATGGTTTAACCATAGAATATAAATTATGCACTGAGGAAAACAGTTGCAATTAGCAGCACACATATCTGGCACACATACAGTGTCTCTGATACAAATATAACACATTAATAATAATAATAATAATAATAAGCTGTTGCATTCAAAAATGGACACTGTAATGTACCATCTTTTTTGATGAAATGGATTGACATCCAAGTCTACTAAGTTATTGTAAATGTAGTATCCCATTTTGATATTTATTTTAATTAAATGATTGCAGTTTTAGCTAAAGTTTTCTAACATTAAAAAGAACACGGCTCACCGGTTAAGGTTAATTACTTGAACAACAAATACTGTTGTTATTCGACTGGTAAAAGCTGCAAAGTAAAAACAGACTCACAGAGGTGTAATGTAGTGCACATCTCTTTTATGGTACTTATCTATTTCATTCTTTCACGCAACAGTGAACAATAAAACTCCAGCGAATGCTTGTGCTTTCTGTGACCGTAACCAAATGAGACATCTAACTCTTCTGATGTACCCTCTGAAGAAATGATGGAAACAAGTCACTCTCAATTACCTTCTCTCCCTGCGCACCCCAAAACATTTGAAACGATTATGCATAAAAGCTGCAAAGAAAACAAATCACTCAAAGACATCCCATAAATCTGTGCCTGGTGTTTACTGCTTAATCTAATCCCCGTACTGCTCTGCTCATCACCGCAAAGCCGTGGAACGGAAAGTTGTCTTTAGAGCAATGAATGAGTGTTACGGCATGGAGGATTATCTAAGTTGGTGCATCAGGTATAGCAGATATTCTATATAGAGGTGAGGGCTTTTGGAGTTAAATCACAAGGGGAGGGCACTTTATCACTTCATAGCCACTTCAAGCTGCAAGACTGCTCAATTCATAAACACGTCCTTTGAAGTGGGTCCTTCATATGGAGCTGAATCAGTGTAAAAATCCCTCGAGTGATGCTCGAAGTGGAAAGGCAATCTCAAGTCCTTTTGCAGCATGGCAAAACAAGGTTGTGTGTAGAGAGATCTGGATATTATATGAGTATGAACTGATTCCACATCTGACTGACAGATCAGCAGACACTGAGATAGATGGATGGATAGATAGATAGATCATTAAACAACCAAGCACCTTTCTAAAATACCTTTCAGCTTTCTACTCTACTGACTTGAGATCTAGCAATCTTGGACTGCTTTCCATTTCCAGGTCTCACATGTCTGCGCATTTAATATGTTAAAAAGGGAAGAAAATTTAACACAAAAGTGTAAAAAGTAATACAATAGAGTATTCACTACAAGTACAAGTAGTCAGTTCAAATATCCTTCAAAAATATTAACCATATAAAAATTAATATTTTACACCTCTGAAATGAATACCCTTTAATTCACTGGTTATTTAACCCAAATATAATTTCAAGTTAAAATGTCTCCATGTTATCATAGTGTGGTTTTAAAAATATATAAAAAAACAGAAACTCACTAAATTACAAGATTTTTATATGCGTTGAGGGAAGATTAAGTAAACTGGGAATTCTCTTGACTTTCTGTGTCGGGACAGAGCAGAGCTGTTGTCAAGTCCAGCATTGTCGAGTCCAAGACAAGTCCAAGACCAAGCTATTCGAGTCCAAGTCAATACCGAGTCCAAATAAGAGAAAAAAAAAGGATCCTGTTCAAGACCACATACAGTACATAACTACTGATAATGTATGTGATGCGAGAGACAGCATATTGATGAGAAAATCATTTTGCATTATTATTAGGGGTGGGAATCTTTTACCATCTCACGATTCAATTCGATTCCAATTCTTGATGCCACGATTTGATTCAAAATCGATTTTCGATTCAGAATTATTTGATTTTATTCATAATAACTGTCTAAAACATCACAATTTCAAAGTGTTTAAATTAATTGCAAGCGGGTCTCACATTTATCATTTACAATCATAATCATTTATTTTACTTCATTCAAAAGTCGTTTTACTTTATTTGTAT
>JAUMHP010000046.1:12648106-12677514 GCA_032361065.1 Enteromius trimaculatus
TCGGTTAACCGGTTTCAACCGGCTAATGAGGCTCGGTGGTCGGTCAAGAAATTTTTTAGTTTTCGCCATCCCTAATTCATACTGAACAAAGGGATCTTTTCAAGTGTGTGAAGGATCAGATGAAAAATCAGACAGAATATAATAAAACAGTTACAGTATGGATAGATGAAGCAACTGCATACAAAATGAATTGCATGCAATTAATTTTGACAGCCCTAATTATTCCTAACATGTCTAACATACAGTAGAGGTAAATCTAATACTTTTAATGTACAATTAATAAATGAAAAGGTTGGTGTCTAAAGTCTTTTAAATAATAAAAAAGCTCATATGGTTCTTGCATGCGGTTTCTTCTGTGGTTTTGTAGTAACTGTTACTGCACAGGGTCACAAACATTTAGCATATGCTTGCACTGCTGCAATAATTCTGTAATAAGGAAGTTCTAAAAACAGCCAAGTGTACTCTGGCAGGCTCTCTGTGTTATGCGGTTAGACTGTTAATGTGCATAATTAACTAATAAGACTCTGCCAGCTGGAACCAAACATATTCACTGTTTTCTTCAGAAGATTTCACCAACTCATCTTCAACTGTGAAGCTTGTTTCTGCATTACAGTACATACTGTAGCACCATTTTTGCAGTTTTGTCTGATCAGTATCAAAAGTTAATATTCAGAACCAATGACAAAAATGTGAAGCAGTTAAACACTTCTAGGACTAAGTGTCTATATGCACAAGCAATCATGAAATACGGGTCATCAATATACTGTAGCCTTGAATAAAGTTTTTAGTTTCGGAAATAATTTTCTAACATATGCAGCAGGTCAACTTTTGGGTTAATATTTAAGGCCTGCACTCTCATAACCTCACAGACAGCAAATATCAAACACCATATAAAACTTGCAGAGAATAAAGTGACATTGTATCTTATACTAAAACACTGCCTGCGGCAGAAACAGGGAAGACCAGGCAGTGCACAGAGCAGTCCAACAGGTTGGACAGTTGCCAGGCACAAAATGGGAAAGCTAAAAGGTTTGTAATTCTCAAATAAGGTGGAGGTACAATAAATTCCCTGATTAAGAGATTAAGGAGGGAATGAACTAAAAATAAATTATGGCCGCTGATTACTGTGTTTATTTGCACATGCAGACTGCGCTGTTGTAGCACCCAATTTCCTAAAGGAATTATGTAAATCAAGTATCGTTGCTAACAAAATGTGTACTGTGCACAATTTGAAGAGAGAAATTTCCCTTCTAACATGCCGGTTTAGACTGCTAATGTGATTTGTTACTCTGACTGAACAGCATCCCACCTCCTCCGTGATCCAAACATTTGCATCATCTATTAAAATTGTAAAAATTGCAGCTGACAGATTCTTTGATAAATATGAACAACATTTGAAATAGATTTGTTTGTAATAAGCTAAAAGTCTTTTTAATCATTTTCCTCAATTTAAATACTCAAAGTATTCATTTACAGTATAAAAGTAATTAAATAAATAAAACCTTAGTGACCCCTAACGTCTGAATGGTATTGTCTCGATTGAGAGGCGAGGAGGTGTGCGGATTTAAATGCAGACTAGTTTTATAATAAAACACAGAGTAGAGACAGGCAGAGTTGTTTACCGGCAAACATGAACATCAGAGGCAAAGGCAATAGAATAATCCAAAGACCGTGAGTCAGGCGATGTGTGAACAGTAACCAGAGGGGCGAGATGAGGTCGCGTAGTGGTTCTCTGTGTCTTCTTCGTGAACTTAATCATAAATGCAGAGAATTCTGAGCACTCGACACACTGTTGCCCTGTCTCATGATTATGTTCCTGTAGTTCAGGAACTTTATTTGCTTACCTGGTATTGTTGCTGCGGTACCCGTTACAAATACACAAGGACATACGGGGCTTTTACACACGGGGAAGTCAGGTTAAGGGGGTGGAGACAACAAGTTCATAATAAGAGTCAGATGCTCCTATTATAGGAGCCGGGGGGGGACGCCCACCAGGGCGGATCAAACAGTGGAGTCGCCCACCAGAGCCGTGCAGAAGCTCGCCTGGGCAGAGCTGATGGCGGAGAAGCCAACCTTGTCTGTCGTCATGACCACTCACTTGCTCCTCCCCTTAACCTTGTTATCATGCATTTATAAGCCCCCTTTAGTTGCTCGTCATTGTGGATGTACTTTATGTTCTCCCTCTACAAGTCATCAGTGTTTCCTATGTTCCTCGCCCTGGATTACCGTTCTCGACTTTGCATGCTCCCGGACTCTTGATTTAGCCTCGCCCCATTAGATACTGTTCGCCTATCGTCTGACCTTCGCTACGTACTTTGGATTATTCTATTGCCGTTGCCTCAATTGTCCCTGTTTGCCGTTGTAGACTATGCCTGTTACTCTACTCTGTGTGTGTGAATAAACCTGCTGCAGGTAGATCCGCATGTCTCCTCGCTTCTCATTCATGACGGATATAATGTTTAACAGTGTCTTATGTTGTAACCATCTTATGTGACTAGCATGTGAGAATTCATCAAAAATGACCTCAGGCCAAATGAAATATAAAGTCAGATTCTTGTGAGGCTGCAGTACAAAGGGAACAATTCAGAAGACATATTTGACCTCTAACAAAACTAACATAATGTTAACACATTCCTACTTGACTTAAAATTACATAAACCATTTTGCAATGTCTGTGAAATGACACTTCAAGCTGTAATTAACATATCAAGTCATGCTTTTTCTACATCTACAGTATGTTAAAGTGTTTCTGTTGGAAAGAAAGAACCTTGAGGGAAATGACAAATGTGGTCTTAATAAGAAGAAGAGCTTGAGACAGAGATAACAGGCCGTTGAAGGTTATAAATGCTTTTTTAACAGCCACTAAATCTAATCCTGAGAGACTGATAGCTAGGCTACCATGACTAAACCACTAAACACATGAATAATACTGTAATCAATAGTTTTATTTTGTATCAGGATTGCGGATTTGATTATATTAATTGTCAACCATATCTACACCAATCTTGTACTGTTATCTTTTCCAAATTCTGTTCATATTTGTCCATGCTTAAAATTAGATGTTGTAATGTGATTCATTTTGGATCTATGGACTGGTTCAAGACTGAATAATGTTTTGAAATGTCTATATGGAGAAAAGGATTCCAGAACTCTGCTGGAAAGGCAGTTGCGCTCCATCATATTGCTTGTCAAGGCTTTGCAGAAAGATTTTTGTTCTTAATTTTAGAAATTGTAAATGGACCTCCTGGTTATTTGAGACGGACCCCGGTTGGAGGAATGCTGACTTGAGTAAATGTTCCAATAAATCCTAGTCCTCATCTTTACCACAAGAAAACCACTGCTAAATTTTTTTAAACCGTCCATCCATATAGTCTGTAATGAGTAGACTTAAGATCCATAATGAATGCATGAAAGTGGTCTTTCTCATGGCTGCCTGATGAAGTCTTAAAATTCTCCCTGTGTAACTGAGGTCACATCTCTGTTTGAGTAGTAGTGAAGACACAGGAAACCACAAATGAGCACCCTAAATCGATTCATTACACACAAAGAGATGGGGAGAGGAAGGCAATTTTTCAAAATTCGAGGGGAGAAAAGCCATAGACCCAAGGAAGGCTAGACAGATGTAGGAGAAGGAGGAATGTAGGACGCCTCTTTGCTGTCTCTTGGTCGACTCAGCATGTTTGGAAGCAATCAACAGAAACTTCAAGAGGCCTTTTTTGCTGTGGATTATATCCAAACAGATGAAAAAGAGCTGACTTTTAGTGTATTTGAAAGGCTGGAGAGTAATTGGTTCATTCAAACAGCTCCAAAACCTGTCAATGGGATTTATATGCATTTTAATGTGAGTGGCTTGTTTGACCTTAGAAGTCCCTGGAAAAGCAGCATGATTTGTTTTTTTGATTGGTTAATGGGGGGAAACTTTGCCACAGACATATGAAAGTTAATGTTTGTGACTCCCACCTATACAGTATTTTAATTCGCTAAAACAAACTGCCAGGCAATATAAGATTTTATTTTCATCAAACTCCTAAGCCAGCCTAATGAACGTAGGCAAATTAACTTTTCACTTGAAGCCTTAGTCAGTATTGATGGGTGCTTGCGGCATGTAAAATGTCTGCTTGACTGAACATGTCAGAACACAAAGACCAAACCATTTAACAGATTGAAAGTACTAAGATCATTAACAAAGTTCCCAAGAAAAGGCTGCGAGTAACAGCAGCTTTGTTTTCACCAAAATCAATAAACATACAAATAAATTACTCCCAATTCAAACATGCACCTAAAAGCAACTGAGGCACAGACAACCTGATGATTTAAATGCTGTCTGACAGAGCACATCACAAGATCTCCGTTTGGTCAAATCCTCTCTGACATTACTGCAGTTTGTGAGGTAACTCTTGCTTCTGCACTGCAATTGTCTTGATTAATTAGAATACTTAATTTGTCATTAAGCTTGATTAATTCCATTAATCTGTTAAACCTAAAGTCATTCTGTGATGCCACTGGTATTGATTATTCCATTGGGGCAACCACTGTAGAACCTCACAGTTCACCATGGCAACTGACGTTGTGTAATGTGACGAAATGTGTATCCCATTCGCTCAATTTCTGTGATTGCACCGGAGCGTTTATTAAGTAATCTCAGGATATTAATCACTTTTTACACCTCATGAGCTAGAAAATGATTCAGATGTGATGACATTCTCTGCGTCTCATGAACAACAGTCTATGTCCCCTGAAAAATGGCACAGCATACCTATTACTGAGCTGTCTATCAAACAAGCAAGAGACATTCTATGCAAAAAAGTGATGGTAGTAAGTTATAATCTTAATAAACAACATATATTTTAAATGTTATAAAATTTTAGTCATATGATTGATTGCCATTTTTTCATTTAATAATTTAATAATGCATTTAAAATGTATTAATATTAAAATTTTCCCCAAAAAACTTTTTAAATGTCTTTTTTAAATGTACTTTTATTCAGCAAGAATGCTTTGAACTAAAATAATGCTCTTCTTTTGAGTTTTTTATTCATCAAAAAATGATGAAAAATTGCATCAAGGTTTCGGCAGAAATATAAAGTACCAAATCAGCATATTAGAAGGATCATGTGACACTGAAAACTGGAGTAATGGCTGATGAAAAAATCTGCTTTGCCATCACAGAAATAAATGGCAATTTAAATTAGATTAAAACAGAAAACACATTACACAACAAAACTATTGAGCTATAATACTGTATTTTTTGCCAAATAAATGAATAATTGATTATAATGCATTTAAATAAAAAGTAATTGTACAGCCAAGCTTAAAGTGAAATATGTGTGAATATTAAGTGGTATTAAGATGCTTGAATTGAATGATGTCAAATAGTTCTCGCCTGAAGCCTGAGGGACAGTGAGTGAGCGAGCAAGCAAGCGAGAGGCTCTGGGGAGAAGGGATAATTGGGATTTTGTTGAAACTTTGATTCTAGGAGCTAAACAGTAGGAATCATGGCAAAGCTTTGATCTTTGTTGAGGTTCTGTGTTAGGGATCATCTGAACTCTAAATGTTGTTTAATGTTGTTTAAGTGATCATTTCGACTTTACATGTAATCATTCACAACCAATAACAGTCACAATAAAAGTAGATTGAGAACACTCATAATAAACCCTACCTGCAGCCATTGGGACTGGTCACTGTGTCCAGATGTCCAGGCATTGACCTTGCCTTGTTTATCCAGTCTTGCTTTCCCAGGTTCCCAGGTGAACATGTCCATGTTAAGAGTTCTGAAGATGCTGGAGGCTGTGATTTGGTAGTCCTGGATATGGCCAGACTTCATCCCCATTGGCTCTGAACACCCTGAAGAATTCAAAGGCATGTCATTAGCCTAAAGCTGTATTACACTAAAACCAATTTGACCACAATAAGTAAATTTAGCGTTCTTCTTTTTTATGTGAGTACAAAGTAGTTAAGGTCACCTAATATATAGTGTGACCAATGTAGCATATATAGCTAATGGCACAATCTGGCCAAGATATTATATATATATATATATATATATATATATATATATAAGTCCATATTTGTTGAGAAATCCCCTAAACTGGCATGGGGAGAAGGAAAACTGGCTTTAACCATGTTGTGCTTTGCTTTGTTGACAGTCTAGACAATGTTTCAGAGGTATAACACACTTTTAAACACGCCTTTGGACATGCTTTCAGAATGATGTATGCTGTCTATTGAGGTGACTCACCCGTGAGCTCACAACCCAAGAGCTCCATGCGAAGAGTGCAGTGTCTCCTGCACACCTGGGGGTAGATCCTCACATACTGAGCCTCGATAGGAGGAGTGAAGGAGTTGGCAAATGGAGTGTTGTTATCAATATTGCCACGGAAGATCTGGAGGGAGATTTCACAAAACGAGAGAGGTCAACGCTACTCCATCACACTCATCCCAATTTATGATACGGGCTTTTAATCAAAAGAGTATTTAGTAACACCAAATCGAAGCCATTTGTGAAAAATGTTTGAGGTAGAAAGGTCAAACTAGGTTAAACTAGACTAGGTACATTTCTTGAAGTAAATATCACTGCTTGCAAGAAGAACCAATGAAAATTAAGTATGCAAAATAGATTTAAAAGAAAATTCTGATCACAATTTAGTATGTAAATACTGTTATTTATTTTTGGTAACACTTTAGGATAGGGAACTTTTTTTTCGCTATTAACTATGACTTTTCTCTTAACAAATCTGCTGCTTACTGATAGTTAATATAAGGTATAGTTAAGTTTAGGTGGAATTAGGTATTTAAAATAAGGTCATGTAGAATAAGGCATTGATATGTGATTAATTACTACTTATAAACAGCTAAAATTCTAATAACATGCTAACAAACAACTAGTCAAGAGACCCTAAAATAAAAAGTGTTATCCTATTTGTAATGAAAAAAAAAAAATCCCTAATAACAAAACAGTGTCTAAAATGATAAAGATAGCAGCTACTCAAAGTCATTAGAAAAAATCTAGACGGTCTTTAATAAAAAAAAAAGATGGCATCGGGGATGATGGACGCTGTATGTCATCTGAGGCCCCGACAGCTCTCATCAATCCCCTCCGAATACAGCTTGAAAAGGCGGAGGGAGAAGCAAAAGCACATGCTGAGTGACTGATGTGGCTCTTTTTCGCTAATTAAAAAAAAGTCTCACAATATCTTCGTCCGTGCCCTTGACTTTGTACGTCCTCCAGGTCTTGCCGTCGTCACTGTAGGCCACTTTGTACGACTTAACATATTCTGGGCTCCCGATGCGTTTGGCTCCTTGGGTTATCACTCCTGTGACCCGCATCCTCCTCTGAAGGTTAATCTGAGAAAATACGAAAGAAAAAGAGGCAAAGATGGCAAGTATTTCTTTATACAGTATATTTTATATGTGTGTGATTTTTTCTATAATAAAATAGGACAGACGAAGACATGTAATATAATAATATAATTGCAACACGCTGCTGATCAGACACGTCTGATTGTTTTTATATTTATGTTTAATGGACAAGACTACTGTATAAACTACAAAGAAGCCAAAATGCAGCTGCTAGAGTCCTTACCAGGTCAAGAAAATACGATCATATTACTCCAATTTTACAGTCTCTGCACTGGCTGCCTATTAAGTTTCGTATTAGTTACAAAATATTATTACTCACCTATAAGGCCCTTAATGGTTTAGCTCTTGCATATCTAACTAGTCTTCTTCCACTCTAAGATCCAACATGGACTCTAAGGTCACAGAACTCTGCACTTTTTATAGTACTTAGGATAGCAAAATCCACTAAAGGAAGTAGAGCCATTTCACATTTTGCCCCCAAACTCTGGAATAGCCTACCTGATAACTCTCTTTTTTTTAGACTAAAGACACATCTTTTTAGCCAAGCATTCACATAAAGCATCTCATAAAATGTGTACTACAGTCATATCTGATTAAACACACTGTTATTATTACTATTTAGCTTTGGTTTGAACAAACAGTTTTTGCTTGGAAGTAACAGCAGCTACGCTAATTATGTCTCTCCTTATTTCTCTATTTCTTCCACAGGATTAACATCCTGCGGGGACCAGCTTCAGGCTGGATCCAACACTTACAGTAAATGATCTGAGATGATCGAACACCAGAGAAGATATGACCTCAGAGGATACCAACCCTCAGACAATTTACAGAATTACCAAAGGTTGCCATAAGTTAAATATATTACATTACTACAATATATAACCATATTGTAGAACCTTAATTTCCTGTAAAGCTGCTTTGCAACGATTAGTATCGTAAAAAGTGCTATATAAATAAATTTGAATTGAATAGACTGTAAATAAAGAAAAAACAAAGATGTGCCTCAAAACACTATTTTCAAATTTCCAGTGACTTTGTCTGTTTTTGGTCCATGAAGCAAGCAGAACTGCTGAACACTGAGGATAACACTCATATGCTTTGTCTCAGAATGACTCACCTGTTGCTGCCTATACTGGTATAATAATGTAACTTGTAGAAATAGTCGCCGAAAAGCCCCTTATCACTTGACATACTTTATCCTTAATACTGTATATGTACATATACAACCCTTTTTGCATTCATTTATATAAAAACCTCTTTTTGAATGCCTCCTGCACAATTTAAAATTGCTTAAGGTTACATTTTGAAATGACACATAATACAATGCAATTATTAAGCAGCTTGCAACACATTTTGCAACTGTTTTGTGCTATATTTCTACGTTTTCTAGACTAATATCCTCCTGTTTTGGATGCATACAACAAATGAAAGCAAAATGTGTAAATGTGTACAGTCAAAGCTGATGCTGGTCTGTATTCTACAGAACAATGTAAACTGAGAGCAATTACTTCTCTGGCCAGAGTATTTTTATTTCTTCATGATTTATGTCTGAGTTTTGCAACTGTGAAGTTCTGATGATCGAAATAGATATGGTGAAGAAAAACACCTTTAAGTCCTAAAGTCTTATGGGCCGACAGCCACTTCTGGTTGTCATGAAACAAGTGGGAATAAATTATAGACTGGTGTGATGAGGAGAAGCCAGCTCCAAAGATAAGAGTTGAGAAGCAGAGGAGCTATTGAAGACTGATTCAGCAAGAATGGACAGGAACTGTCAGTACCCAACACTGCCAAAATGGTCTTTTTCCTTTTTAAGCAAAGATTCTAAGCCTGATGCCAATGAAACTTCTACATTTATTTTGGTTGAGGAGGTGGACTGGATGGCATACTTGCCGTTGACTCCTTTATTGACAAGAAATGCAAGAAGGTAGTGAAAAATCCCGCAGTTTCATCATGCATCCAACCTCATGTGCGAGGTGAACATCAGCAATACAAAGTCATCTTTGAGTGGACTGATACCGCCGGCTGAGACAGAGACCAGGCAGTACCGCAGCAGTAAAGCTGTGAATCAAAACATTTTCTTCTTTTGTCTCAAAATGTCAATGAATAAAAGTATTAATTATTGTTTTACACCTTCAACCAGGTGACATTCAGGAAAGTAACATTATTCACACCATAAAGCTTTCTAACTTGCTCTTACCTTTGAGCTAATAAATGACCTATAGATAAATCGATTTTTTTTTTATTATTATATGGTGATTTGGTATATAATCACATGTAATTCGGGGTCAAATTGTGCAGCCTTACAAACCAGCACAGCAAGTGTGAGGTGTTAAAGCGTGAACTTTAAATCACATTTTTATCAGTCAAATCCAAATTAGATTTTTTTTTCCCCCAAAATGTTGTGGCTCTACTTCAGTAGTCTACCAAAAATGGTTTACAAAATCCTCTAACCATAAACTGTGTTCCTGTGTAGCTGTGACATATATTGACCTGTATCGTCCATGTGAATTTGTAATTACACAGAACTGAAAATAAAGTAGACCCGGGGGACTTTAAACAAACAGAGCACGTACACTAGACGAGGAGTTCATTTAGTGCATTCACACGCAAGCCTAAATTCTTGCTAACAACCCTAAAGCTAATCATGCGTCAGCCAGATTATATGACAAAAATCGTATGCGAGTAGGATAGGACTGTTTTTGCACTGTTTATGACAATGCAAATTGTAATATGGACCTTTTCTGTTCTTGAACTTTCAGACATCTCTGTTCTCACACCACCACTTCATCAGAGCAGAAACGGCAGCAGAGATCACTTATACTGCAAGGAGAGAGTCATCTATATGAGGTAAACAATGACTAGCCAACAAGTCAAGCTCTCTTGCAGACCAATAGTCGTGGAAGCCCTATAGCCGGAATTTCCATTTAGACAACCTGCCAAAAACTGTTTCTACTAGACCCTTTCAATACTTGATTTCATAGTCACTCGTTCTGAAGTACACCACTGGCTGTTAAAGCCAAGCCCTGTTTCATTATACATTCTTAAGAAGCCCAAGAAAACTCTATAGAGATCTGGCTGATTAAGCTTGGTCATACATTCACAGAGCATCCTCTGAATTTGTGAACGTTTCTGTTTGACAAACTACAGCTGTAACATCACATGCATATCCACATAGCTTTGCAGTTTATCTTTAGAATTCTGCTCTACTGCTAAAAATACAAAGCTGACCTTTGTAAAAAGGAAATGTCCCTCACTGAAAGCAAAATTGCCATATACACTTTTTGTTTTTGTTATTTGTTATGTAGTACAAATGATCCTTTTAGGAATGTACTGATTCTACTTGAGATGCAATTTCAGTATTTTAGCAAGTATTTTGATCTCTCCATATTGAATAGCTACAGGCCTCTTGTTTTAAAATAGGCCACACCACCTGACAGCCTTCTGGGAGTTTCTTAGTTTTGTAGCTATTTTTTTTGTCTTCCACAAATTATATCATCTTTGATCATAAATGGGTTGCTTTTATAACCTGTGATCACAGAAAAAGAAGAAGAAAAAAGAAGGGGGAAAAAGGTTCACTCAGAAATTGCTAGTAATCTTTTACAAAAATAAATAAATAAATAAATAAATAATTACAATTAAAATATATAAAATAAAAAAAAACAAACATAAAATTCTTAGGTAGAAAAACAAAAATATTATATTATATAGTCTTTAAGCTTAATGTATTACAAAAATGTTAAAATCATCCCAGGAAAATTATTTTTCAAAATGAAAATATATTTTCTAAATAAAAAAGTTGTCTAGCAGCATTTAAACTTTGACATTCAACTAAAATATGTTTTATGCTCAAAAGATCCCCAACACCTTTCACATACTCTCTTCCCCTTTTAAAAGACAAGAATGAGAGTTTTGTAAGACCAATTCGACACCTTGTATACATAACCTGATTGAGTTTCAAAATTGTAAAAAATCCATGCCTAAATTCAAAAGGGGGTTGATCTCATATAGTTTTTTTATGTATATATTCATTACACTACATTTGCCATTTCATGAATTCACATTTTCTCATAATACGAATAGACTAGGCTTGTTTGGCTTGCTGTCCAGGGGAGCGAGCCAGGAGCTCGGCCCTAGGAGTTTTAACCCCTGCGAGGGCAGAGCTTGGCATCCGGCTCGAACCCCGCATGCCCCCCAGAGGAAGGTGAGGACAAATGTCGGAGAAGGGGTGGCGGAGGGATGCAAGATTGAGATGCGAAAGGGAGGACATTGGACTTATTTAAGATGGAGACTCTAGGTTCTGATTGGGTGAACAGGCAATAGGCTGATTGAGAAAATGCGGAGCCATCCGTGGCTAGTTATTTGTACGTGTTTGTCCCCGAATTTGTTTATCAACATCACTTATTATTTATGTACTGATTCAATTAAAGTTTCGTGTCAGTTACTACGTAGGTTTTAAAAGATAACATTATATAATTATTTCTAGGTTTCCTGGGACTGATGCTTCATGGAGATAGAAAACAATGTTATTTTGGAACAATTTGGCTCTGTCCAAAACATTTCTTTTTATCATGTTTATATTTCTGTCATTTAGAAAGGTGCGTTGTAGAGAAAGCAAAAGTGCAATTTAAACAGTAAACATTGTGGGAACTGACTGTGTGATTCAACTCTTAAACCTGTCCTTCACATCACAGGAAATCAGCTGGACTGGCAAAGACTCCTACTGTGTCTTTTCATTGGCACTTTTTCATGTCACTCAACTTACATCAAGTATTTAGTCCAGTGTGCAAACAAATCAATAATCCACATTCAAGTGTGTGATACACAGTGACTGTTATAATACTTTTGCTGCATTGATGCAGCTTCTATGCAGGGTAAAATAGCTCTAGACAGACGATTTTAACCATAACATAATTGACTCAGAACTTCACCCCATATTCACTTTGTGCTAACATTGTCAGTTTGTTCTTCCACAGCAGGGCACATCCTCAATGTTAGTGTTAATCTCAAGTACAACTGAACCTGCTGTGGGAGGAAGGACGTACCCAGAGGGATGACACCATGCCAAGCCAAACTGTTGTGTAGGTCACGATTCAGTGCAGCACAGCTCTGCTACAACAGACACTATCACTCAAATTTAAGTGCTCAGTGGGAGAACAAGAAAAAGTCTAAGATAAGATTATGCAAAACAGTGTTTTCAAAGCTGCTTTTGCCTCAGGACCTAGATTTGCATTGGACATAAGATGGTAACCTAACAACACTACAAATATGCTTTATTGAACATAATTAAAAATCACTCAAAACACTAAAATTGATTAAGATTGCCCTAAGCACAAAAAGGCATAATTAATCAAATATTTATTTAAATGATTAATATGACATTAATTAATATTACACTAAATGCAACAATACAGTATGGTAATAAAAAACAGCAACAACAACGTTATTTATTTTTTAAATTTAATCAATGTGGTAAAAAGCAACAGCAGAAATGTAACTTAACAAAAAACTTTATTTTAAGGTGTGCTTCAATGTACTTACTATTACAATAACAATTAGTTATGCACAAGTAGCTCTAGGCGGAACCCTAATCCTAACCCTACCCAAATAGTAAGAATACCTAGTTAATAAATATTTCTCAATATATAAATGTGTATTTACACTGTAACAAGGACACCTTAAAATAAAGGTTCCACTTTATATTAAGTGTGCCTAATACCTGTGTTCTTACATAGCAACTAGATGTGTATGTAGTATGTGATCACTGTGTACACATTGCACATTGCTACATAGCTGTAATATTTCTGTAACTACACACATGTACTGTAACAACCCTCAGAACGGTGTGTGTAAGTAAAGATGTGCAACAGAGCATTGGTAACAACACTTTTTTCACTTCACTAAGTAGTCATGTAACAGGAATTACATAGCTACATTTTGTAACTGCAGTATGTACTGTATAAGAGTAATTGGAACAGGGGGTTATCAGGGGGTGTAGTTGGGTAGGTGTAGTAAAGCGGGAGGACTTGGTGGAGTTGGTGCACATCTTTAATACCAGTGTATATACATGGTAACACCTCAGGAACTGCCCACTTAATATAAAATGTAACATTCTGGACACCAACAGCAATTTATATGTAAAGCCTAATTTACTGCCCGCTGCTGTGTAACATCAGAGGAATTACATGCTAAATCCATAGCAATTGTCTATTTTATATAAAGTGTAACACTTTATTTACCAAAAAGTGCTGTTAGTCCTGTTACACATTTGTACTTTCACTACCAAAAAGTGTTGTTACCAATGCCCTGTTACACATTTGTACTTATACACACCATTCTGAGGGTTGTTACATGTGTGAAGTTACAGAAATATTACAGCTGTAGATAATATGTACCGATGTATACTTATGTACATACTTAATAAAGTGTAGTGTTTGCACAATTATTTGAAGAATATCATGATTTTATTATATCAAAACAATATTAATATGCTGAGATATTTGAAAACTGAGGCTTCTGAAAGTTAGCTTCGCTCATATCCAGATTTAATATCTATGTGTTTTCATAAAAGGTAGGTTTTAGATTAATAAATCAAAAACCTACATTTATGTTAAAAGGAATAAAAGTTGTCAGAGTTTTACTGCCTCTAGTGTTCATTTCTTTTGGAAACTGCAGTGATACTGTACTGTATGTACAGTACATGCTGGTACATATTTCGCCCATGTTTATGCCATAAGACTACGTAGAAAATTTACCATAGACTGTTCGATGCATGGTCTTTATCAACAACAAAAAACGCTTTCTTCCTCCCTTTTTGAGCCACTTTATTTTGCAATCCTAACCATGCATGATTATATGGTTTGTTACATTTTACATTTTGCACCCAGCATTGTTTTCTGTCCCTACTCTCTGTGACCCTATCAGAGCAAACCTGACAGCCATTTTTGGGGTCACGACCCACCAGTTGAGAACCACTGATGTAGCAAATATATGCAGTAGAATGCAAAAGACTAAATTAAAATAAAGAAAATTCAAATCAGTTTCCTCCTACACACTCCACACTTCCAGCATGCACCAGAGAGAGAGAGAAAGAAGAGCACTAATGTCCTTCTTGCATGACTTCCTGACAGGGGGGAGACCAAGAGCAATATGGAAATGAGCGCATGCTGATACTCGACTCGCAGTCTGTGTTCCTGCTGTCTAAACGCATACACATGTATTAATACATACACTTACGCACATATGGCGCAACCACATCCATCACAATCTACATGTGTACACATAAACTGCTGTCGTTGAGCAAAGAGGTGATCTGCACGTAATGAGCCTTTCAAAATAACTCCCAGACTATTTCTCAGTATAACTTCTCTGTCTAACTAATGGAGAAATGTTCGGAGACCCAAGACTAAGTTAAGGCATTTAGTCAGCTTTCAAACAGCAAGTGAGAGCAGTCAGTCAAGTCTTTGTTTTCCCCAGAGGTAAAAAGCTGTCTGAGAGGCTCCAGAGGGACGGGGCGTGGAGCGAAGCTGAGTGCTCAGAGTGTGGAAGGGAAGAGGAAGACAGCTCAGGTTCGTAGACAGACAGCCATGAAATGGGGGAAAAGTAATAGTCATAATACAGGGTTTAAAATGATTTGTTATCACTGAGTGGGGACTGAGTGTGTGTATGCGTGTGTGCGCGTGTTGCTTCACAGTCAGCTACACTTGATGACAGCTAATTCACCATCCTACTGTGTGTGAGCAATGGGCTGGGATTTTGAGGGGCCACACAAATCACCAGCTGAATTTCTTCTCCTAGCCTTTAAGTCTCTGAACTGAAGATGTATCAAAAACTCGCTAAACCACTGACAACGGCTACAGCACATGCTGGGAGAACACGTCAAGTTCTTGAAAGAACAATCACTTTGTGAATTTCTATAGCGCTGCTGAGAAATCCTGTCATTTGAAATGCTTGCAGGGCTCACGCGGTAATTAGAAATAACAATGATTTGCACATTACTGACCCTAAAGTTCCTCAAGAAATATTTAAATATTCATCAAGATATGTTTTATGTGTAAAATGTGTATAATAGTATTTAATAATAATATTAAAAAATGTATCAATAGTGTAGGTATTGGGTAGGATTATGAATGTAGAATTTGGTCATGCAGAATATGTACTTTATAAGTACCAATACACAGATAATATGTTAATAATGCAAATAAGCTACTAGTTAATAGTAAGAATTAGAGTCTAAACTAAAGTGTTATAACAACCACAATAAGTCATTTATTTATATATTTATTTTTTTATTCATTCATTCATTTTATGATTCATTAAATGTAGCTCACGATATACTCGAAATATGCTCTGATGCAAATTGTATTTGCTATTGATAACATTAGAATTTGGCTGTGGTGCATCACTAAATATTTTATAAATAAATAAATAACAGCTATCCCCACATGATTATTTAATAAATCCAAAAGCAAAAAAAAAAAAAAAAAAGTTCCATTTTATATTGCTGTGATATAAAATAACTCCTACTGTGATATAATATTTTGGTCACATAGCCCACCCATAATGTTAATTATAGACCAATTAATCTCAATCTATCCTTTTATAGGCTTGCACAAGACAAAAACAGGGTGACCAATTAAAGCCGCATGACTAAAAGGCCATGACTGGGTGATACTTCATGCTTAATGGTCACAGATGCTGGAGTCACTTCATCTAATGGAGATGCACACTGCCGCCATGTGTGGAGGGGCCACTGGAAACATCTGGCATGGCAATATTTGTCAGTTTTGCGGAAATTGATTTGGTTGCGGACGGTGGACATAAAATGGCTGTAATTCCCAAAGGCCGTTTATCAGCCTGACACCCAATCACGCAAGAGTCGTTTACCAATCATGATCTCAATTTTCCAGCCACTGACAGGTTTTTAAGTTGTTGTGGTGGGTGGTTGGAGAGTCCTGCACAGATATCAACAGACACACAGAGACTCACACACACCAATGCAGACTACAATGATTTCAGTAATACAATATATCTCCCTTCATGAACACGGAAGGCAGTTTAAAAACACAGAAAATGAGTTTTTATATTAATTTAGTTAGCTTTCCCAGTGTACATAGTCTGTACATAACAGGTCTTGATTATTTTCTTAATTTATAGTTTTTGAGTTCATTTTGGTTTTTTTTTCTTTTGCAATCTGGCCAAACATTAACTTATGTCATGCATTTAATGTGTAGACTATATAGATTTTACTGACACCATATATCCACACTGTAAATGCAAATTTTAGCAAAAATGATTTCTGAAAGATCACGTGACACTGTAGATTAGATATATGACTGCTCAAAAATCAAAAAGCTTTGCCATTATATACGAATGAAAAGTGCATTATAAAATGTGTTAAAATAGAAAATAGTTTTGATTTGTTTTGTTTTGTTTTTGATCTGCAAAAATACTTTACATTGGCCATGTACATATTGTACATTTTCAAGAGTGACAACCGCATTTAAATGTTCATTCCATGTGTTTATGGAACAAGACTTACCCTCACATCTGTGATGGTTAACACAGAGGAAACCATAGCTATGTATGTACTGTAATCACAACAATGAGGAATCCCTGCTACTAAACAACCTGCTCTTTGCTTGACCATAATGTCTGGGCTGCCCCTAGACTCGTGGGCTGGAGGTGGATGGATTCAAAACTTAAGAGCCATAACACATACCTCTCTCCATGATCCTGCCGTGTCTGAGGTAAAAGCTAGCCGCCTGGCAGTACGCGGCACTAATTCGGTAGAATGCAGTTGTCACTAACAAAAAATTAATGATCTATGTGTGTACAGAACAGGATTAAGCACTAAAAGGTGAGCTGACAACCAAATTAAAATGTGGTGTGTATATGGCCATTATTAAGTTTTTTTCTTTATGTTGAATCAAATAAATGCATCCTAGATGAGAATAAAATACTCTCACAAACCACTGAAAGGTATTTTATGTTGAAGTTATGTGGTGTACATATTAACTGTATATATGTGGTATTCTGCTGCTGTGTGAACAATTATCATTTCTGTCTTTCATCTAGACAGTGGCATGGCTTACAGCCCTGCTCATTAACTCGCAATGAACTATGACTCATCTCACGCAGGCTTGCAGGAGTGAACTCCACCACTTCAAAAGTGGTTAACCAACCTATTAATCCTATACTATGACACAATCTGCTGAGTCACGCACAGCTTTAATTATCCCACCTCAAACATTCAGAATTTCTGCTGAGGTAAGCGCATTTTTAAAGATATCACAATGTGCTACCTTTTTACCAACAGCAGCAACCCCCAGGTCACTGGTGTCTGCAGGCAGGGGCGTAGGACCAAATTCTGGGCCGTAAGCTTGAGGTTTACAACTGCCTACAACTAACCTTGCTACTAATATAAGAAATCTTATATGTATAACAAAAAAAAGCTTGTTTTTTTTTTTGCAGAATGCTTAAATATTTAAATAAATGTTACATATTTTAAAAGATTTTGAAATGTTAAATATAAAAATAAAAAAACATTTAAATACAGTATTTTGTATAACACTTAATAAAAACTAAGTGCCATTTAATTTTTTTTTTTATTTTATGTTTCAAAAAATAGTCTCTTAATTAGGCTAGTCAAACAGCTAGACTACAGAAAAAGGCAGAGCATGACTAATGTTGCTAAACACATTACAGTATAAACAGTTAAAATGATGTGCTTTCATTTTAATCTACAGTATAGGCTCCCCTTGTCTTAATTCCACAGTATTAGATGATGAGGGATTGCTGCATCGCTCTCTGTGACAGTTTCTGAAACTGAGTGCCTTGCCTTTCACAAGTTAGCTTTGCTACTAATATGACAGCCTATCCTCATGAACCTCTATGACACTGAGCCTACAAAGTTGGACTAATATAGTCCAATAACAAATATTAATTTAGTTTTCAAATTAGTACTGTATACTATTGAAATGGTGTAGGCTATGCAAACAAGGCATCATGTAATTTCTAATTTTGTTTTATTACAGTAGCACTGATAACCGTGGTGGTATTGAACTGTTTTGTAATCACAGAAGGAGTTCATTTGTAGACTATTTGCTCTCACATTTTGGGCTCACCTTTCTTGGGAAAGAATTCTGTTAGCAGCATGGGCGTACATTTAATTTAACAGTGGCGGGGGTGGGCAATAAACATACAATTTCTCGCAGGTAATTTTAGAAGGGGACACAAATAATACAGTCAAATTGTACTTATAAAGACATGTCAAAAAACTTTGTTGCTATTATTATTGTAGCATGGAGACTGTTTAATGAAAACACAATTTTTTTCCTTCAAAACTATTTATTGCAATGTTTATTATGTTGTTTACAGTTGAGTTATTTATCTTATCCACCGCTTGCGCACTGCACAAAATAGATGCTGAGGAAACTACTTTTTCCAGCTGAATAAAAGCTGTGCACCTTTTGTGGCCAAAACGAGTCTCAAATTCGATAAATGTAGTGCATAAATTTCACTAAAGTCACTAACTTGTCACCGGTATGGCCACAAATAAAACAATGCATGGGAAACCCAACTCTCAGACATGTCCCACCTGTCCCCCCCCGTCCCCCCAGGGATTTATGCCCACGGTTAGCAGTTGCTTTTCCTCATTTCCATCTTTCTTGTAGATTTCTTAGACATCATCTTCCATAGCACAGTTATGCACTGCTGTCTGCCGCTTCAGCAAAATGAGCGCTACTTCAAATGTGCCTAGTCAAAAAGCCCTGTGAAGGTGGACTAAACCATTTTGTGGAGAGGAAGAGGTTGACACTATATGTACTTGGAGACCATTTAATACATCAATCAACTGATGCATTTATCCAAAATATTAGCATTTACATTAGTAAACAACATTTATTGTGATAAGGAAAATAACATTTAATTTCTCAGAGGCCCTCAGAGGTTTGTTGATATTTTATTTATGTTTGTATCTTTCAAATTATGTAAAAGACAATAAAATAATAATGTAAATTATAAAACGTAATTATTTGATATAATTATAAATTAAACAATTTGATTTTGTAAATGTATATTAAATCTGTTTAAATATACATGTGTATTTAAATCTATTTTAATGTATATTCAAATGTAACGCTTTGAAGTTAAATGAATCTAGTCCCATGAATCTTCTGATATAATCCTAATATGCTAATTTAGAACTCAAAAAAACATTTCTTATTGTTATCATTGTTGAAATCTATTTAATATTGTTGTGGAAACCATGATGCATTTTTATTTACTTTATTTATTTATTTACTTATTTAGTGATGTTGTTAAACAAGTTTCGGGAGGAGCGCCGACACATGATTCGCCACGACTGGCACCGCATTATTCAATCAGTCTATTTTCTGCTCGGTCCAATCAAAACTACAAGCCTCCTCCTTAAATAAGCTTACTTCCTTCCCTTCCCTATCTCATTTCGCATTCCCTCCTCCGCCCCATCTACCGCATAGTTTCGTGCCTTCCTGCTCCAGGGGGGCACGAGGGGTTTGAGCCGGACACCGAGCTCAGCCCTCACTAGGGTTCAAACTACTAGGAATCGGAGTCCGCAGATCTTCCCTCTTGCCCCCCGGACAGCATGCCAAACACGCTAAATTTATCATCATAAGGAAGCACGAACTCATAAAATGTGTAATATTCTAGAAATATTCAGACTAATAAGCTAAGCAACTAGCTAAGGGACTTTATTTCTTTGTAATTTTGTAGTATTTTGTAACAATTAAAAGTATTTGTTGTTACTTTCGTTGTTACTTTTTCATAATTTTACTGCATGCTTGCAAATCATGTTGTTAAAAAAAAAAATACAAAGGAAAAAAAAGAAATAATGCAAATCTGAAGTCAAATGGTAATACTATTTCTATTGTATAGTTAACCAGATTGTGTAGATGGATCAGGAATGGTCTCATAGCAAATATAAGGAGGGGGATTCATACTTAATGAAATCTGATCAGATTTCACCAAGATTTTTGCCTTGACACTGAATTAAAAAGTGTTTTTGACAATGTTGTTAATACACTCAAAACTGACAGCAGTTACACATTTTTACTTTGAGATACGTGAAGTAGTTGTGTAGTTGCTATATTTGAAAAGATAAACTCAGGGTAAACTAAATAAATTGACTCTGACAGGTTACACTAAAGCAGGCCTTGCAAGGATAAGTGCTGATATTTTCTAACGTAAGCCTTGGATGTTACAGTAAAAAATGTAAATCAATGGTGAGATTCAGGATATTGAGGAGATCAAGAAATGAAATAAATAAAAGAATAAAGAATGCTGCTGAGTATTCCACTTCCTTCACGTCCAAAAGTGCCACTTCTTCACTTATGAAATCTCACGCTTTTGTCCACTATGGGCTTTAAAGAAATTTCCCAAGTGTGTCACAAAGCAATTTCACACAACTGAGAAAGTCAAGATGCAAGTGCTACTGACAAATCTGCTACTTCTGCCCTCACAAAAATCTACGTCTACCTCTAGCTTATTCTCTCTACATTTTTAATAACAAATACACCTGGGTAAATTATTGCTGTCATGATTAATCACATCACAAGTAAAAGTATTTTTGTTAACAATATATGTGTGTGTGTGTACTGTGTATATTATGTATAAACACACAGCATAAACATACACAGCAAATTATATATAAATGAATAATTTGACAGCACTAGTAAAAATGTATTTAAAATTAATTAATACTTTTATTAAGCAAGGATGCCTTAAATTAATCCAAAGTAATAGTGAAGACATTAATAATGCTATAAAATATTTCTGTTTTTAAATTATTTTGAACTTTCCATCAAAAACCTTGAAATCAAAATATGCATGGCCGTTTCCACAAAAATATTTGAATCTATGATTTAATCTATATTTTAATCTTTGATCTATGAAGGATCATGTGATACTGAAAGACTAGAGAAATGGCTGCTATAGCTACTTTATTTATTTATTTATTTATTGTCAAGTAAATTCATCCTTATTGAGCATAAGAGACTTGAGTGTTATTAAACCAGAATGTTTCATTTCTAGTGTTTATGGGCACCGCCTTAAAAGGCAAACATATATTTTATGAATGTATGCTTTAAGTTATACACCAACAATTGAAAAGTGTTTGCAATTAAGATCAAGAAAGTCTATTTGAAAGTCTATCTCACTCATCAGTTCAATGGAACTTTATTCCTTAACACCATCCCTACTTCATCTGCTGCTGTCAGAATTTTATGTCTGAGTGGATATGCATGGATCAACAGTTTAATTTTTAAGATAAATCCCTGGTTTACAGATAACATTTTGCTTTCACTATGCAGCTTTTGGGTTCTAAGCGACTCAAAAATAATTCTGTATATTAATAAAGCAAGTGGTGGTGACGTCCAAATCACCCCAACCCTAAATGACACTAGTATTTGTATGTTATTCACAACCACAACACCTAATGTCTTGAAGAGAGCAAGACACCAAAGTAGAAATGACAGGAAAGAATGACAGTGAAGAAAAAGGATACTAACGAGACAAATTATGAGAGGAAAAAAACAGACACTGTGCATGTCACCTTTAATTTAAATGACTAGAGCTGAAGAGAGGTCATGTGGCAACTACCACAGCATATCGCCTAAAGCCTATCTGGTATTTCTATCACACCTCTCTGTGTTCTAACCCAGCAGCTCCACAGCACCAAAAGCCTCATCCCAAGAGGTATCATTAAAGTCAAACAAACTCCCTAAATACTTTAGGTTTCTCCCTTTTTACTGCTTTCCCCTCCTTGTCTCTCTTTCTAGCTCTCTCTCCACCTATAATTCTGGCTCTTTACCTGCGAGCAGTTACCGATGCACAAACAATGGTTAACTTGTCATGCTCACAAGTCTGCAGTCAGACTTGGCCTATCATTTCTTCTTCAGCCGAAATTTCATCTCAGCTCCTCACAGAGGTCAGAGATTTACACTACGCTACAGCACAAACCACCTGCGGAATATCAATTCAATGAAGGATCTAATTCAGTCGCCCTTTCTTTTACACGCAGGCATTTAAAGAATAAATCTGAGGCTGACGTGATGCTACTCATCGTAAAACTAGAGGTAAATGGACTGAGACTTCCATCCACTGTGATTGTCTGTATTATCAATCAAATGTACTCTGCTGAAGAAACTGCATATGAATACTAAATCATCCATCGAAGAAACTCAAAGAAATTGATTGATATGCAAAGATGTCAGCCTGCCATCGCCATCAATCAATGATAATGGACTAACATGAAGTCGTTTTGTGAATGGACAATGCTTTTGAAACATGAATACTGAAAAACGCAAGTTAAGGAGGGAATTTGTTAGAAAAACAACGGTTTTTGATTTCTAGAGTGGGTAACGGAGAGATCCTACTAAATTCAGAGCTTCAAATAAACGAAGACAACAACAACAGCAAGTAAAAACAGCAGTTGCTGAAGAAGCAACACCCTTGTTCCCTGAAGAAGGGAACGTATACGTTATGTCGATGAATCTCGCATTGAAATGACCAATCTACTTCATGTATAAAAACACGCCAATGCAATTGGCATGCCCTGATTAACATCCAGCTGCAGCTGATTGCAGCGCGAGTATAAATAAGCAGCGGATGTAGCGCTCATTAGTTTTGCACTGAAGAGCCAAGCCGGTGATACAGCCACCCAGCGATGGTACCATGGCGATGGGACGTGACGTCTCTGTTCTGGGAACGAAGGTTACATATGTAACCGAGTAGTTCCCTTTCAGTTGGTCACGAATAGGTATCCCTACCAAAACGCCATGGAAGCTGCCCCTTCCAGCATTGTGTGGGAGTCTCCCAAGCTGCCAGTGTTTGGCCTCTAGGCTTGGACTCTACCACAAGATACCAGTACTGTACTAACACTACCCATCAGTAACTGGAGAACTGGGACATCTGAGAAGACGTGCGGAAGTCCAGCCTTCCTGTAGGAGGTCAGAGACGAATACGCATATAACATCATCTTAGCGCATTTGGAAAATAGGAGGTGATTGAAACACTCATGAATGGCAGGACTGCTGGGAAAACAAGGCTCTAGGTCTTAACTGTGGAGTACCTACATGGGGTCCTCAAGGGGTACCGCACATGGGCCCCAGCCCTCTAGCGGCTCTCACAGGATTCATCGCATCAAGGGCCTGGCGCTAGATGTTCTCCAGCATCTGGCTGCTGAAGGGGAATGGAGGAGCTCGACAGGGTCTTCTTACTGGACACTCTGGAGAGGTTTGCCAAGCCGACCAATACTGGGCCACTCAGTGTCTCTACCTGTTCGAAGTCAGGAGGATACCGGTTCCACATGAAGGCTATAGAATCTAGCAAACGTGTTAGGGGTCACCCAGCCCGCAGCTCTATAAATATCTGCAAGCGAGGCACCACATGCCAACGCCCAGGATGATGCCACACTAGAGTGTGGTCACCTCGAGACTCGGTGGTGAAGCCAGTGCTGAAGCTGTCTCATATGGAGCAAACCCAACGGTGTAACTGCTGCAGTTGCTGCCATATGCCTGGCTGAGGTGGCATAACACCAAGTCCCTGTGTTCACGCAACTGGGACCGACTCTGAGCTAGGATAAGCTTAGGAAGTTGAGGATGCTGACCCCTTGCTCCTTAAGCAGTGTCAGGGCAGCCTCCGCTACTTTCGTAAACACACAGGGCACTCTTGGACCACCATAGTGGACATTGCATTATCCAGACACCATTTGTTGCACGTACTGTAGTGCGAGGCCCGTCGTTCTGTGAGAACTTCCATATCATGGTCATCTTCGTGCAGGGCTCTCAGTGCTTTAGCCTGATGCACCAGCAACAAGGCATGCTATAGCGTGTACGAAAGATGCAGCCTCTCCACAAGGCTTGTGAGCACTGTCAATCAGAGCCGACAGATACGCAAACCACTCGACTGGAGCCACTGAAACTCCGACACATCAGCCAGAAAGACCGTCTCATGCCAATTTCATTGGCGCGTTTCAGACACGCAAAGTAGATTGCTCAGCTTAAAGCAAGATTCCTATTGGACGTTAACCGACGTGGCTCGGAGTGGCCGACTGAAAGGGAACACAGTGATGCTGGCCAACCAGCACTAACCAGCATAAGCTAACAAATATATATTTCAAAATGTAATTTATTCCTGTGATGGTAAAACTGAAATTTCATACCATGTCTTCAGTTTCACATCACCGTTTGTAAATAATTTGGTGTAAAATTATTATCAAATGTTATTGGTGATAAAATTTTATTAGTATTATTAATATTAGTGCTGTAAAATTATTAATTGTGATTCATCGCATATGATATAAAGTTTTTGTTTATATAATGTGTGTATATTGATTATGTAGGCCTATACTGTATGTATACATACATATTTAAGTTTTTTATATGAAATATGTTCATGTGCGTGTGTGTGTGTGTGTGTGTGCAAATATCTTCAACATTTACACTGTATGTGTTTGTATTTTTATATGCATATAATAAATATACATAGTACACATATATATGTTATATAAACAAAAACTTTTATTTTGGATGAGATTCATCTTGATTAATATCCTCATATGTATTTCTGCAGTACTTTGGCAATACAGGGTACCTACTGAAGTATAAGCAAATAACAAAAAATACTGTCAGTGATCATCATTTTCAAATAAACAGGCTGACAGGAAGACAATATTTATGTCAACTACAGGTTCATTCACTGTTGATGGATCTTCATCCAGACTTAATTTGCTTGTGTCAATCTGTTACCTGAATCCAGGGCCATCTGTCATTCTCGGCAGCAGTCCAGGCATTCACAAGACCCTTCTTATTCAGCCGGGCAAAGTAAGGGTACCATTTCTGCAGGCCGAAGAGAGCTCGGTGAGTAGAGGAGGCTGTTATCTGCTGGTTGGAGATGATTCCACCCTCCATGCCCAGTGGACCAGAACATTCTGCACAAAACACAAAAATGACACACATATGAAAAGGTTAGATGTACAGGGTACAGACAAATGCAAGCATTCCTCAACTCCACAAGGATCACAAGGTTTTGACAAGTGACAACACTCTTAGTACAAACTTGTTATTTGCATATCTTTTTTTTTTCTTTTTTTTACATGAAGGTATCATTAACTACTGGTTAAAAGTTTACATATATTTTGCATTTATTTGATCAAACATACAGTTTAATATTGTAAAAGAGCTGTTTTCTATTTTATTATATTTTACATTTATTTTTGTGATGGGAAAGCTGGATTTCAGCAGCCATTACCCCATGTGTTCAGCAAAGACACATGCAATTTAATTAAAAGGGACAGTAAAAGCATTTATTATAATGTTTTGAAAAATCAGTGAGCACTAATTTAGCATATCATAATGATTTCTGAAGACAGTAGTGACTGCTGGATATCCAGCTATGTCATCAGATCAATAAACTGCATTTGAAAACATAAAAATATTACTGTTTTGTTGCATTTTTAATTAAATAAGTGCATCTTTGGTTAGCTTAAGGGACTTCATAAAAAATAATAAAAATAAATAAATAAATAATTCTATTTTTTTTAACCAGCATTGTATATGCTAACAAATACCCATACAAAATGAGAATATTTAATGTAGACTTTATTGACTAAAAATGCTAGATAGTTTTATATGGAATCTATAATCCATAAACTTACAGTTAGTTTACTCTATGTATGAACGTGTCTAAAACACCAAAAGTGCATGGCCATTTATGTATCAAGCATATTCTTCCACTTCCTCTATGTCATCTGTGATGCTTTCTTGGCCCATTCCAGAGTCTTCCTCCTTGTTAAAATCACTCTGGCAATCACTATCCTTGCTTGTGTGCTCCTCTGAGATCTCACCAATGGACAAAAATCATCGTCTGATTTTCAGCATCCCACCTGGAGACACATTTCCACCCGCAGGAATCCCGTTTTGCATGTTGTTTTTGTTAAGGGCGGTATAGCCTTGGTGTTCTCATTTTCAAAATACTAAAGCTCATAACAAGGTGAAAGGTGTGATTTGTTTCTTTTCAAGGCTTTCTTCCAAAAAAAAAAAAGAGTTTTAGGGGCTTGCCAGAATGGTGTTTTCACAGACTGCATGCCTGCTTGTGCTTAAATACCTAGCTGTGTGAACATTTAATTGAAGAAGCATGAATTCCATGGAAATGTTATGCAATAAGGTATTCTGCATGTGTCAGAAAGACTCTTGGTTCAACACATAATTTATTTTTATTTTTTTTTAATTCTGCCTCAAAGGCATAAAGGTTTAAATAACTTTTTTTTTTTTTTTTTTTTAAATATATATTTGTAACAATAAAGTACAAATGTGTCTACTCTTAATTTAGTGCATGCTCTTTTTCCCTTTCTTTTCAAACTTTAAAAAGACTGGTGTACATTATATGGTGAATCTTTTTGTGCACTATAAACCAGCATCTCTCTCTTTTGTCCCACTGGAATTACTAAGACACTCAGAGCCTCTTTAGTCCTTACATCCTAACAAACATCTCTCTTTATGCTGCTTACAACTGAACCCTGTCCATTCCCATTTAAAAAGGTTCCAGCAATTAGTCACCCATCTAAACAAATCAATACCGGAATGCTGAATCATCATTCTTAACATGAACTTCTCTCCATCTTTCTGGGAAAGAGAGGATGTTTGCGAGTTTGTTCACTTAATATCAAAATGTGCAAAGACATTCCTCCAAGATAATAATTTGTGGAAACATGATATATTGTTGTGGCCACAAGATCATTTTTTTCGAGGTAACAACGGCCTTATGTTATGGACATGAGATGTGAAGTCATGGCCTCAAGATGCTATGTTGTACATTCATTTCTCGTGGCCAAAAATTAAATGCATAAACAAAATAGCAACCCGGGACTATATGGATTATAGTCCATATGGACTATATTTTATTAACATTTCATTTATTATGTCATTATTATTTCATATTCTTATTATTAATATTATATAATGGAGTTGTGGGATAGATAAAACACTTTTTTGTAGAATTTATTTTATGTTCATGTTTATTTTAAGTACTTTATAACATCCATTTATAATAAACTTAATTTGAATGCTCTCTATGCACACTATACAGTCCGGTAGCCAATGCCTATGGTTACTAATAATCGAATAATTTAGCAATCTGATGAATATAATAATTTCTTCATTACAAATAAAATATTAATAAATGCATCTCTGAAAATCACAGGTTGCTATTGGTCATGAAGGTTTGTTTACACATTAAACTTGTGGTGGCTATAAGAAAAATATGTTGTTTCCTCATCATAAGAAGGTGTGGCGATGACAAATAGACATTGTTCCCTCAGCATAGTGTCTCGAAGCCACACCATATTATCATGTTCCCATGATGGTCACTGTTAAATCTCATTAAATGTTGCATTTTATTAAACATGCAAACATGTATTTTTTATTTTATTTATTTATTTTTTGGTAAACAAACTTCATGCATGTGTAAATGTATGTAATGCATGCATTTTTAAATGTTATACAGAAAATCAAAACTGTGGGTGAAGATAAATGCAGTGTTGTAAGAAACATAGCTCACCTGCTGCTATACAACCTACTGTTTTCCAGAGAGAGAAAATAATAAAAAAATATTTCTAAGACAAACAGGTTGAAAACAATCTATCTAATGTGTGGCTCAACTTACGGAAGACAGTAGCCTATATTCTGTAACATATGGCTCAGTGACTTTTATACATAATAAAGTTTGTCTTTCAGTAGTCAGAATACATAGTCAGATGGATGAAGTTTTGAATAAGAACAAAAGGTCAAGATGTATAAATCATGAATTTAACAGTAGAAACCCTCAGACTGAACTTTTGACCATAAGTGAGACAATTGCATATTTATACCAGCAGCTGTGATGTATATCTATGTGGAGAAACAAATTCTAAATAATGTTAAAACCTTTTATTAAATCGTTACTTCACTTAAAATTAAAAAAAATAAAAAATTGTCTATTCAAAAAATTAAAATTTACATTAAAATTACACTTTATAGCAACCATATTTAATAACTCCATATATACAGTACTGTGCAAAAGTCATAGGCCACTAGTATTTTCACCAACAAAAAATGGTGAATGGCATTTTTTTTTTATTTAACAGGCTTGCTTTTTTAATTATTTTAGATATTTTCTCTCTTCTAGGCACACAGTGGAGCAGCGCGCATTGCACGGATGAGCGGGAATCACTCGACTCCCTCAGCAATTGTTAATCAATGTGGATCAAAAATAAGCAGGTAAAATGTATATTTTCTGCACATATGGCTCCTGTCATTTGTTTTAAACACCATTGAATGTAAATAGAATGTAGCATCGCAGGAAGTATGGGCGGGCCCAGGCTATACGTAAGTTGCTTTACAGACTGTCTGAAGAACCTCCAGGATCCTGTCCCAGATGTAAAGGGTAAGTGTATACATTAACACAGAGCTTATTTACATCCCGTACTATATTACCATGCGCAAAAGGGATGATAACATACAGTTTATTCTGAGTGGTTACATTTAACACATTAACAAAATTCTGTTATTCAAATACTTTAAAAGATTGTTAGGCTGCATTAATTAGGCCAACCAAAACCATGAACACTTCCCATAACACCTACATTGAATGAAAAGGTCACTAGAGCTGCCCAGATCCAGACTGAATCCAGATTAGATGATCAATCCAGCCATCTGAATCCAGTCCATATCCAGACCAGATGGTAGATCATCACCAAGAGATGACCTCTATAGCCCTGAATGTCAGAAGAAACCAGGACATCTATTTGAGCCCCAGAGACAATTTCCCAGTTAAAACCACATCACGTCAATGGCCATTGAGACAAAACCACAGGAACCAGATGAGTCCTCTGCACATTTGACTTTGTTGCATCCTAGAAACTGCTGGTTTTGTCTGAAGAGGGAAGAATGGTGGAGTTTTGGTTACCCTTTCAGTCGAATCACTTCGACGTTACATATGGGAACTCGCCAGAGAGACCTATCTGCTTTGAGCTTTTA
>JAUMHP010000046.1:12686275-12697709 GCA_032361065.1 Enteromius trimaculatus
ATGACATTGCCATGGCAGATGAAAGCATTCTGATTTATTCTGTTGTAATGGCTGTCTGGCTGTTTTTGAATGGAATAATTAATTGTGTTGTTTTTAAAATATAGACTTATGCAAACAAAATGACTGCATTAAATTGACAGTCCAAGTTATTTGAGAAGAGTCTGTCTGTCTGTCTATTTATCTATAAATACATTTGTGCTGAAATTGAATGGTGTTATTTATTAATCGGAATTGCTACAATTCATATTTACCCAGCTATTAAAAAAAAATATATATATATATTTCTAAATGAATACAAAACATTTTCTTGTAACCTGCATGAAGTATTATGACAAAATGCACTGTTCCGCAGCTGCATTAGCGCAAACATCGTGCTACATAAGATCATTTGAGATCAATAGTAAACTTTTAAACTCACTTTAAACCACCATTGAGTGTTTGTAATAACCTTCAAACTATGCTCATATGCCTTTTGCATCGCTATACAAATTAGCATTTCATATCTACACATATTATGAAAATATCCTAATGTCAAGACAATTACATACACACTATATCCTATCGTAATCATGTGTTTATTATAATCTATAGTGGTTGTTGTCATGTTTATTTCTGCTATGTAAAAAGCCTTAACGTGTCTGCGTAAAATATTAACGCATTCAATAGTTTGGATTAATTGCATATGTTGACATGTTAACATGACACACAAACGCACACACACACACACACACATACAGTATATATATATATATATATATATGTGTGTGTGTATGTTACTGATCATTATTTTGGAAGCTGGTATAAAACATTGCTGGCGTTTAAAGTAATAACCCTGAAAATCGAGGATGATAGAGATGTTTGTCTGTATTTAATAAATGTCTTGAGATATCTCAAATAACCCTGAGAAAACTAATATCCCCATTGATTCATGGCGATAAGGCATATCTAGTGTGAATAAATGACATTTTCTGTCTGATGCTGCCTCTGTGTGTGTGTGTCTTTCAGTCACACTCCATCTGCCCACATCTTTCTTTTCGTCTCACTGGCCATTTATTTAACAGAACAGCAGAAGCAATATAAATGATTTAGATAAAACAGCAACAATGGTGATAAAATACTACTTCATCAAAGTGTTTGATCATACCTAAATCAAAGTGTTTCAGTTTTCATAAAGCTCATGTTAAAATATCAGCCTGATACACCAGAGCTGACTACTGAAGTGAGGAGGAAGGTTAAATGACATATGATTCCAGTTTGCACAGTATGAGACGTGTGACATATTGAACGTCACCATCTTGTCATCACTGCCATTAAGGAATAATTCACCCAAAAATTAAGATTTATGAAAAAACTCCCAAGCCACCTCAGATGCATAAGTTTGTTTCTTCATTAGAACAAATTAGAAGAAATGCAGCATTGCATGACATGCTCAGCAGTGGATCCTCTGCAGTGAATGGGTGCAGTCAGAATATATATGATAAAAAGTAGATAAAAAAAAAAATCATAACCAAAACAACTACAGTTCATCAATTAATATGTTGTGAAAACAAAAGCCATGTGTTTGCAAGGAACAAGTCAACAATTAAGATACATTTTAAAATATGAAGTCCTTTAACCATAATATTGCATTCTCCAGTTGCAATCTAGTCTGAATCAGGAAAGAAATATGCATTTATAAAACTTGTTTCCAGATGATACAGCCCTAAACAGTTCTAAACAAATATGTTGATGTGGTTTTATGTGAGAAGACAACACAGGAAGGAAGCACTGGGCGAAATGCTATTATGGATTGAAGATCAAATTTAAAGTAAAAAAAAAAAAAAGCCTTGATGGATTTAAACACACAGATTTGAATGTCGGACTGCAGTCATGTGGATTATTGCGAGGTTATTTTGTCTGTTTGAACTCTCATTCTGATAACAGCCATTGACTGCAGATGATCCATTGGTGAGCAAGTGATGCTAAATTTGTCCAAATCTACATCTTGGGTGGCCTAAGGGTAAATTTTCATTTTTGGGTGAAAAATACTACAATTCAGTCCTCTGCAAAGAGACCAAAAGCTTTGATGCCTTCTCTTGTGAATGCATGAGGGTATCCTTACAGGTCCAGAAAAAAAGTAAAGGTGTATTCACACTAGTTCACCTGCTTTGGTCCGGACCAAATACAATGTTGATTCATTTATTTTTGTTTGGTGCAGTTCACTTTAAAGGTGCAGTGTGTAATATTTAGGATCATTTATTGGCAGAAATACAATATAACATACACAACTATGTTTTCAGAGGTTTGTAAAGACCTTACATAATAAGCTGTTATGATTTTATAACCTTAGAACGAACAATTTATATCTACATACACCTTACATGGAAATCGCCATGTAGTGCCGCCATGTTTCTATAATAGCCCTAAACTGACATACTTCATTTCGTCAGTACGTTGTTCTACTTCTTCCTTTGTGTTTTTAAGAGGCCGCTCGTGTCATCACCACGTTGAAATGTGCGCAAAGAAGTATTAGTGGTAGTATTAGCAAGCAAGTCATTTTTTTTTTTCTGGTGGAAGTAAGAGGATAAAGGAAATTTAAAAAAGGAAATAAAAAAAATGCAGGTTCATGCGCGTTATGTGCATGAAGAACCGGCAGAGCGTCAGTCTCCATCGACGGTTATGCGGGAGAAGTGTTTTCAAAGCCACACTGAAGTTGCCTGTTTTCTGCTGGACCGTTAAGTTAGTCCAACATTAGCAATCATAGTGAAAACTGTTGTTTGATAACTTTAGTTGCAAGATAGAAATAACCGCAGAGACAAGTATCGTTTTTTCTTGTCAGTTTTAAAAATATGCAATTGGATTGTAATTTAACGTAACAGGACTGAGAAATGTAGTTAAACTAATTGCGTCACCACTTGTAGAGCCGCTACTGCTAAACGTATATAAATCACTGGCATCAGGAGTCCGCTAGTAATGTGCTTGGCATTAAAACTGATTTTGTAGGCACGGTTGCATTTCATTTTACTTTTCGTAGACTTCGTCCGATGCCAATTTGGTAGACGTCGCCCATCCCTACTAACTGTCATACAAAAACACAATGATCAACGAGTAACAATAATATTCGCAATAACATATTGGTCTACTGAATAATTCAGTAAATATAATTCTTTGACTTACATTTGTACAGAAACCTCATCGCTTGATTGGCTACTGTCAGGTGTAACAGACGATGACATTTTTTTCAATTTTTTTTATCTTTAATTTTTCAAATTACTCACTGCACCTTTAACACTGCCCTTTTTGCAAGTGAACCAGAAAATGTAAACAAAACCTCACACGTGCTTGAGGGCATCCATTCATTGGTTCATCCGTTCAACCGAACCAGAGTTTGTTTGGAAGCAGACCGATATCACCTCTTCAGTTGGATCTCAGTGCAGTTGTTTGGTCCACAGCAGAGTGTGATTGCTTTATTCACAACTGCCCAAATGATCAGCAACATGGGCTAAGCAAACTTTTATCATTTTAAAACATTGCTTTATTTTAATCTAACCAAACAAGACAGCTGCAATTCACCTAAGCAATATTTTTGGAACTTGATACATAGAGGTCATGTTCATAAATGAACATTTAATCTTTTTACCATTGTCAATAACGCTTTTATTACGCAACAGTACTGCCAAAGAACATTGCATTTTCTATTTATAAAAGTTTATTTAATATTTCTATATAGCTTTGTTTGAAATAAATTTCTCTCTAAGGCCTAATACCACACTCACAATTCCAGTCTCCGTTCACCTTGACATAATGTGACTTGTGTGGGGGTTTAACTGTCTGTTCTCAGCTGTTCCTGCATGCTTCTCCATGGACCCGGTGAAACAGATGCTCTGAACTGTCACAAAATTCACTTAATACAAAGCCCACTGGATGGACTGAGGGAGAAGAAATGGGACGGGGAATGAAGCATCCATAAAAACAAGAACATGTACTTACTGTACTGGCAGTTTCTTCCCATATATTCCCCTGGGCATTCACAGGAATAGTTCGCAACCAGATCCGTGCAGATCCCCCCATTTCTACAGGGGGTTCTTTCACACTCATTAACATCTGCAGAAAAAGGAAAAAAGGAATCGTTTATATCAGGCTTAAAGGCAATTACTGGAGCGTCTCTCATTCAAATGCACTGGTAGAGGCCATTTATTAGGTTTGTATTTTATGTTATTTTATATTTGCTTCTGTTCTTACATCTCAGAAGAACATTCCAGCCATGTAATCAAATACAGTGATTGAAAATGGTGTCTATTGATGATAAAGCAATAACACCCCCTCATGAGCGAATCCTTGATGATTTAAACATTTAGAAACACATTTGAAACAGTCAAAAGAGCAATGAAAGACAAAACATTAAAAAACTAGAAATTGTAGGATCACTTCTAATGAATCACTTCTAATGAAAGGCATGCAACTGTTGTGAGTATTGGATAAAAGTTATTAAAACTAAAAATTACAAATTAAAAAGACATAGAAAATAACAACAACAGCAATAATAATGATACCTTAAATTTCAGAAGTTTTTGGTCGGTGAGATTTTATGCTCACCTAGGGCCTGAAATAAAATAATAATAATAAAGGGCAGTAAAGAAATATAAATATTGTGAAATATTATTACAAATGTGATATATTAACACAAAAAAAATAATTTTTTTGTTTTACATGTACAGTGAGGTCAAAAAGTATTTGATCAAACTGTGATTTTGCATGTTTTCTTACTTCATGGAGGGGTCTAAAATTGCAGCATAGGTGCAGTAATTCCAGAATAAATTGTGATTTCCGGATTTTTCTATTTAAATTATGTCTCTCACAGTGGAAATGTACCTATGCTGAAAATTGTAGACCCCTCCATGATTTCTAAGGAAGAGAATTTGCAAAATCACAGGGTGATCAAATACTTACTGGCCTTACTGTAATTAATTCCTGTGATGGCAAAGCTGAATTTTCAGCAGCCATTTCCTCAGTCTTCAGTCTCACATGAACCTTTATATCTGAATATTCTAAATATTCTGGCAATTTTACTACAAGTGACTCTTCAGGAACAATAAAGAGAAGTGGATGGTGGGATTAGGAAATGATCCAAACTGGATCACCCACACACCTTGTTTTTTCTAAAATGATATTCATAAAGTATACTTAAAAAGGAACAGCAGCATTGAAATAACATGAGGTTGCATTCAACAATGGCAAAATCAGTTTCACTAACCATTTGTACTGTCAACTTTCTGTTGAAATGACTGTTTGTTGTAGTTTATTCATGAAAACACCTGCCAAGAAAATCAATATAAATGTAAATTAATGTAAAACCACACACAACGCCCCATCTGAATACTGCTTTGTTGGGAGTACACCTTTTCTTTTAATAACACATGTTTACACCGACACATGATAAGCCAGACTTAAGCATTAGCCCTCATCATAAGGCCCTCAGAGTGTTTAAACAGTGAGATGAAACCTGCTACTGACAGAAACTGAAATCTATACAAGAAAATATACAAAATGCTATGTTTCAAGACATGCCAAGCTCATCAGTTGATGGGAGGTCATCACTTTAGTATCTACCGCAGCGCACACACAGAACTAGCCCATTTAAATTCAACCCTATGATTCTGAGGTTTCACCACAAATTAGCCTGATGAAAAGCACACCTCTTTATTCCACTGTGGTTAGACTAACAGGATGAGAAAGAGCAGTCACAATAATCCAGCCGTGTGGTCTAGGCAAGCCCTCAGCTCTCTAAGACCAAATGCCAGGAGACCAGACTCATGTGAGTCTGACCAAAGAAGAAAGCGTGTAATGTTTTGATGCTAAAGTTCAATTCTGTCATCATTTACTCAACTCCCATGTCATTCTAAACCTGTATGACTTGTTTGGAATTTTGGTTCTTTGAAAATGTCTTTTTGTTCAAAGAAAGTCAGTGAGGTTCAGTGTTGTTTGGACCTTAACATTCTTCAAAATGTCATGTTTTTTAGTTTATTTATTTATTTATTTTTTTCAAATCTGGTGACTCTTCAGTTCCTGTGGCCTCACTGACATTTTTACATTTTAAAATAACTTTGTTCAGCTGCATGCACATACTGCCACAATGCAATTGCACTACATTTCTCCTTAGATGCATCTATATTTCTTTAATTATTGTCATTTTTTGTCAGTGGGGGTGGGTGTACTTCAGTATATAAATATGACACACAATTTTGCAAAACAGAAAGAAAATACACTTTTTGTTTTTTGCCATTGTCTTTGCTTTTCCAATCTGTGATGCTAGTGGCTCAGGAAGGTATGTCTGAAATGTTGTTAGATATCAATTGAACCAAACTTCATTACTGTAAATAAATAAACCATTCAACCAGTAAACAAGTGTTCATATGTTTATGGACATGATCTGTAGAAATAAGTCTTAAAGGTGACACTGAAGATGTCACAGAACTTAATAAATTTGAAAATGTTACAAGCAGCCATCAAGGAGCTGAAGGACTCAGCTTTGATGTTTGGAGGAAATGTGTTTTATAATCTAGGTTTTGGTTTGACATTAATGTATCTTTAGAATTAAGTCATTTCCATTGCTTATGTACTGTAGCCTACGTAAATTTAGTTTGTGACATTAGACAAAAAAACAAATAACTTTTAAGTACTGCAGATTTGACACTTGATATCACTTTATCTTAAACTCTCACACACACACACATTCTGGACTGCTTAAAATTAAATATTGAACAACTACTTGAACAATTACTTCATTACTTCAAACATTGTAATGACCATGCAACTTCAAATGAAAAAAAAATATGCACTGCGAACAAATGCTTTATTAGCTTGGGTGCACAAACAAGTCCTTGTCAGACATAGTGTCATCGTCATAGCAGGAGATTGTCACAATCACAAGGATTATGTTTTAATTAATTCAAGTGAGAGAGGCTTAACGCTCTCATTAACGATCATTAACTTGACAAACAAAGACCTGAGAGCACACTACTGACAATGACGAGGGCAAATTATCATTAAGTTAATAGCTACTTCAAAATCAAAATTGGCCGCTAATGCTTGCTTTTATATTTCAAATTTGTTAAAGGGGACATATCATTAGGAAATAATCTTTTATCTTTGTAGAGTACATTATAGTACAGCCTATTATGAAAATGAGATGTTAAAAAAAAAAAAAAAAACATCTCATTTTGAAATTCATGGCTTTACAGAATAACAGAAACCAGTAAGGTGAACATTTAACTACACACGTTATTTGCTTGTTTGAGGACTGGAAATGTGTCCCACTAAGTGTTGATAAGAACGCAGGATCCTTAACTATTTCCACACTAAAATTTATGGCATAATGGATGAGTTATTCTGGCAATCTGCATTTACAGAGTTCTACAGTAGGGGACACTGTTACAGACCTTCTAAAACAGAACTATTTGGATCCAAAAATCAAGCAAAAACATCTGGATTGAGGGGCTAGAAGTTGTTTCTGCACAAGTAAGCTAAACTGATCACCAAACATTCAGCGCAAAAAACTGTCTTGTGTTACAGAATAAAAAATGCCTATGAATGGTTAAATGACTGCGAAAACTTTGGAAGTGTTCATGGACTTGATCTTTTAACCAATACTCTAAATTTGAATGTTTTTACAAAAGAGGCAATTTTCTCAGCTCTTTGTTTAAAATGTTTTTTTTTGGATGGACCCAACCAACATTAAAGTGACAATGAATAAATAAATAAAAAAAAAACTATATGAAGTAAGAATAATGGATATATTTATTTTGTAAATTTTAATATATATGAGGCTCTGTTTTTTCTTTTAATACATTCATAGTATTTATTAAGCAAAATATTTTTTGGGATCATAAAAGAGTGTTCAATATAATTGTTAAATAATGCTGGCTCTGGCTGGCAACTTAAAAAATACTCTGGCAAAGAAACAATTCACCAAACTTGTTATTCCTGGCTCTGTGTAGCACCTCCCACTCTGCACATGATTCTGAAGAAAACTGGATAAAGTGTTCTCTGATAAATAGCTAGGGCACTTCAGAAAAGATTTGAGACTCACCAATATAGTAAGCAAATTAATAATATGTTATTAGAGCTCCCAGTGAATATGAATCTCTGTGCCTTTAGTTCAAGGCAAATCATGACCTAAGTGTTCAGTGACCACAATACGCTCATTTAACCTTTTAAGCACATCCTCAAAAAATGCTCTCTCAACTTCTTTCACAGCAGAAAATATTAAAAGCTTTATTGCTCTCACAAATGAACATGCTATGTTGATGGCACATCACACTGTGGTTTGCTCTGAACATTCACTGTAATTTGCTACAATTAGACCTTACACCTGCAGTGGGCATTTAATGACAGAAGCTTCTCAGCTCATTCTTCATTGGAAGAACTCCTGCGCTTTGTTCCATTGTGTTCACAGAAGAATTTGAGACAGATAGATGATCAGGTGGCATTTGGCACTTCAGGTGAACATGAAGACAAATCCAACCTGGCAGAAGTCGAGGGCCTTTTGAGATGGCGCAGCCACCCCGGATTAAAAGGCAGCTTAAGGAGTGAGACTTTAGATCAGTGAGGGGCAATTAAATCTGTTGTCTGCGTGTGTGAGTGTGAGATTGTCGGAGATTGTGTGTGTGTGTGTGTGTGCGTGCGTACGCTTGTCAGAGCGCGTGCGGGAGAGCAAGTGAGAGAGGATTACCTCAGGGGAAGAGTAGCTAATCCACACAGTCGGGGAGACACAGACAGTGAGAGGCTCAAGGTCAGGTAAACAAAACTCTGCCATACCTGACATCAAGATCCCTCAACTAGAAGCAATCGGAGTCAATCAAGCCCTGCTCTCTGACCAAACACTTGTATGTGAGCTATGCTACCCTGAGACATGAGGAATACTGAAAGAAGTATGATTTTAAATATTGTAAAACCCAATCTGCTCCACAATGCATTTAAGCTCTAATCATAAAGAATAATAATGAATCAATCCCTTAAGGAAATCCTCATGAATTTCACATATGGATGCTCTAATTACACGAGCACATGTGTCAACCTGTTAAATTCATGTTTTTCTTTTAGCCATCATGCTTTGCTTGTGGTTTGGGAGACCCAACGGGCTTAAAAACATACTTAATATGTAAACATTGGGGTGATTTTTCTTTTTTTTTTTCTAATCTAATAACTAATTAATTATGAACTAAATTTCGGCTTGACACAGAACATAAAAAAAAAAAAAAAAAGTGTTACAGTAACTCACTAAAATTGTGCATAGTCTTTAAAAATGCATCCCTAAAAAGGATCTGTACAACATAATATTTTATTCACATTTTCCCCATCTGTAGTTCAGGGCCTTCATGTTTATGAGGCCTCCAGTAAATGTATTTTTTAGGGGGAAAAAAACTGCAATGAATACTTTGTATTGCAACATTCTCAGACTGATGTACAAGTACTGAAGCCATGAACAAATCATCTACTTTCATTAGAGTATGATGTTGAAGAGAAAACAACATTAAAGAATTTTTAAGTGCATGTGTACTCCAACTGAAGGACATTTCTTTAACCATGTAAAATGCCTGACATATGAAATAATAGTCGTATTATTGAATCTTTAGACAAAACAAGCAAATATAAAATGTAGAAGTACAACATAGTTATTTGTATATTTACGTTATAAAGATTAGCAAAAAGATTACACTAAAATGCATTTTATTTACAAAAAGGTAGGTCAAATTAAACAGGAACCAACGATTTAATCATGTTTATATTTTAGATCCCTTCAAAATTCATGCATCAAATATGAGCCAATAAACTTTATAGAATGAATAATATCTGTCTGGGTTTTGATTGGGTCAGATAAACATGAAGTTTGGCATCTCTTCAATCCTTAACGCAGACATTTAAAGTCAATCTCAGTACAGTATAATGGCTACATGTTCGGATGAAATTATCTTTAAGGGCATGGAATGCGAAACAAATGTGTACAAAAACATGTTTTTGTAAACATTACATTTGCGAAATTCATTTCAAACCTCCAACAGGTGGTTTTGAAGAGATCAAACAGAGACACAAAAATGTTGTAAGGGTTTTACAACTCGTATCTATTAGTATGCACATGCAGAGGCAGACAGAGAGGAGGGATTGTCCTTTGCTGTGGCATTGTCTGCCGTGTGAGTGATGAAGTGCTCTGCTAGCCGGGAGACGGTGGAGGCTTAACCTGATTTAGTGTTCAGAGCACATAGGGCCATTTCCACAGAGCGAGGGGATGGAGGTGGTGTGTGTGACAGTGGTGCATGCGTGTATACATGTCTCTTAAGCTTCCAGCCTTCCCCCAATCCACATTTATTCCCATGCCTCTCCCAGAACCGAAAATAACTCTATAATCTCTCTCACAGAAGGGGTTTAAAAAAAAAAAAAAAAAAATCTTCCAAGTGTGCCACACTCCCCTATAACTACCTCCTAACCCTTTATCTATCCTTTATCAACATCTGCTGTTATAGTTAGTTTCAGGCCAAACTCTGATTGGCCGTGGCCCACAGTCTTGCAACCTTTTCTTGTTCCCCTTAAAGCAGTTCTCAGTCGGGGGATAATGAGAGAGATGAATAGCACTCCGGCATGTAACGGTAAGTGCTAAATTGGTTGCCATACATCCAGAGAGAGAGCCGAGGAAAGGGGAAATGGCCTTTCCAGTAGGCAGCAGTGACCCCTACTGCGTGGACACCTGCTCTGGTCCTGCTCTGAGACGCTCGGATGAGGATTAACCGTGCAGAAGAACAGAGGAGATGGGTGCAGTGGGAGATGGGGGCTGCAGAGGCTGGAGGTCTACGATAACAAAAAAGGACTGAACTGTTCTTGGTGCAGTTTGGTCTGATGCTATACCAAAGAAGTTTAGAAGTTGGATGACTGAGATTCACACAAATTCAGGAGACAACTGCTATTGCTTGATTGACAATCAGGCAAAAATGAATAATATTAATACTTTGCCATTTCAGTGTGTGGAGAGAGATTGCATCCAAACAATATTTCAGGTCTTCTATAATGTTGACATTGTGTCCACCACAACAATGAGCCTCATACATATTTAACAATCCATCTGAATTATTGCAAAAGAGCACATAGGAATGACCCTTATCAGAATTATTCTGCATTAATAGCTTGTTGGGCGTCATATCAGCTCTCTTCGAAAAATGGGAAATAACTGTTGAATAATACTTGTTTTGAAACACATGAAATTGATGAAAAATATTTAAGTAAAGACTCATCTTGAACACATCTTGACACATCTTGAATCTTGAAAAATATGCATCATAAGAAATATTACAACAAATATATTTAAACATTAAATTTGCATATTAGAATGATTTCTCAAGGATTCTTTAATTAAACTTTGCTGTCACAAGAATAAATTACTTAATCTAAAATATATATACACACA
>JAUMHP010000046.1:12728126-12746265 GCA_032361065.1 Enteromius trimaculatus
AAACTGCATTTGAATTTTTTATTTGACAATATATATATATATATATATATATATATATATATATATATACACATTAAACGAAACGTAGAAATGTGTCACAGCATTTGTGAATTCCAGTACTGCATCTTAGCTTTAATGAGACTACCAGTTAATTAAAGGGACACTCCATGTAATAACCTTGCCAGAACTCTATTAAAAGCCCTCTGCATCCTAAAGGAGAGGGTGACAGCTATGCCTGCATTCTGACATGACGATCTATAACTGCACAAAGCTTTGTGACAGCCCCCTCTCTATCTCCAGAGAGATGGAAGTCAGAAGAGGGATAGCAAGACAGGGATGGAGGGAGAGAGTACGAGTAGGAGAAAAGAGAGCAGGAGAAAGGAAGGAGGGTGGGGGACGTATGCCACATTTGCACATGTTCCTCAGAGACATAGCCAGGCATTGTGGCCGATGAAACAAAGCTTTGTCCTCTGTGCTGTTCCCTTTTGTGGCGCAAGTCAGGAGGATCAACAAGAATGTCAGCCGTTGTCGGGCAGCTCGTGATTGTGGCAGGAAAGTAATTGATGTTGGCTGGCGCACGCATCCCGATTTTCCGACAAGTCACAATGGAAGCCAATCTATCAGAAGAGCCTGGTTCCAATGCAGCATAGTAAAACCTCAGCGGCGGTTAAACACAGCAAATCGTCCGATGCTTCCTGTGCAATTAATCACTCTCTGATGGACGCTCCATACTAAATTCCCTAAAGTGAATTCATTTTAGTCTCTCGCTTATACGAATCAACTCAAACGTCATTAAAGTAAGACAGGTAAGCAACCCAAATGCGTTACACTCGCTAATGTATTCATTTATGCAGATTGTGGGTAATGTCACTTGGATGGTATGGAAATCGTAACGCATTAATATGGAGATATGGTGATCCCTTGCTTGGATTATAATAATTACGGCTTTGACGCCTGAACCTTTGCAGATTTTCATTGAATAAACCTTTCACCCATCGATTGGATCACCTATATGTGACTTTTGCAAAGTCCACCCAAATAAAGCTGTCTCTAAATAAAGCAATCTGTCCATGATAATTACACACGCGCCATCTATAGAGCATCATATACAAACAGCCCACTGGATAATTGTACCTTGGCATGCAGAGAAAGTAATGTAGGTGTTTTAATTACTGCTCCCTCAAATGGTCTCAAGGTGATGGAGGTGAAAGGGGCTCAGACAGCCTCTCGGTGTCTGAGTTATCATGAGCAGATTGGCCTGAGCGTTTTGGGACGTATGGGGGTGAGCAAGCGGGCAGCTGGAGCTCAAATCACACTTCCTGTAAGGTAAAATCAAGCACAGCAGCAGCTAAGAGCAACAGTGAGGTCATGTGCACATGACTTATATGTATCTTATGCGTCTGGGGACTGCAGAATACTTATATTTCCACTATAGCCAGGTATTCACCTAAACAGTGAGGTCCAGTAGACCGAGCATGCACTGGTATTTTCCATTTAAGTTTGGAAATAATATTTGAAAAAAATATCTCAATAATAATAGACACTCATTTCCAATTCATTTCACACAGCGGAAGTACTGCTGCCAATAAAACAGGAGGACTAACAAAATACTGAGATTTTCTGAGATTATCGGTTCAGCTTTTGACACCATGTTGTATGATGTATAATACTGTATGTTAAGAGTTACAATTAGTGCAATTAATTATATTTTTCTGTTTGTGTTCTGTATATATATATATATGCATTATAAATATGCATAGAACATGCACATATATTATGTAAACTACTTATTTTGGATGTGATTGATTAAACAACACTAATTATAATGAATCAAAATTAAACTTTTTCTAGTTTACTGCTTTCACAAGGTTGCACACCATTCATAATTTAATTGAGAATTCCTTCAAAAAATTACTATTTAAAACCTGAATTTACATTTAGATTAGGATGCCGACATGCTATCAGGATATGAATGAAAGAAAGTCTAATCAATTGAAATTCAGATAAATTCATATGAATGAAGCTTTTCTTCTAAACAAGCAACACAATCAAGTGGCTTTATAAAGCCTTATTTGAAAGTTTTGGGAAAAAAGAAAAATAAGTTTAGTGGCTACAGAAAGAATGCTAGATATGGATGGAATGACAGACAGACAAACAAATCCCATTAGGTTCCAATAAAAACAAAAGGACACGAAATGATACTTTGGAAAAGTATAACTTCAAAAGTTGAATGAACACATTACACCTGCTCACAGTGGGAGGCAGTGTCAGTATGCTGTAATTTAAAGCACTGTGTCCTTAATCGAGAATCATTGTACCACAGAAAAACCACACCTTCGCATTAATGCCTATGCAGGCACATTAAAAGAGATGTTCAGCTCGCGAAGTTTGCAGGGTAAGAGCTTACACAGCTCGTATGTGGCCTAATTCTGTCTTCATTCTTCACGGGGAGTGCAGTATCAGCCTCCTACCAGTTCACTGCCTCATGCCCAGTACACTCGTCCGGCAGTGAAAAGCACTCACTTCTGGCTTTTAGAGCCGTCTGCCCTGTCTCTAAATCCCGCCGTGCACACTATATGACAAGACATGCTGACTAAACTGAACAGATGTGACAACGAGTTAACGTAAAAACAGAACAGAGGCAAAAGTAATAAATCAGTGGCCATCCAGCTCTCCGCCAAGGGAACAAAATCTCTTAGGGCTGCCGAAGTAAGTTCAAGCTCACCTTGGAAAGTCTTTCGGATATGGAAGGTGAGGGTGTAAAAGGGAGGCAGGAAATGCCATGGAAATGTCACCATGATAGCAGTCTGGCAGGAGAAGAACAGCCTAGAGATTCTCTCCTGTCAACTCACATCCATCCAAGAATGCAGGGCTGATAAGAACAGACATGGCCAAATGAAAACTCCTGCAACAGTTTACTTTGGATAGACCAACCGATTTGGGTGCTTATTTTGTAATCCTTTAGCAAAACGTAATTGCATTTCTGAAGGAATATCGCAACTCATGAATAAATAAGTCAGATAAGTCAAGTCAAATTTATTTGTATAGAGCTTTCACAATGGTTTCAAAGCAGCTTTGCAGAAAATTATAATGATAATGTTTATAATATCTCCATGCCTTCAAGTCTCATTTAGCAGATTAGAGCTTGGCAATAATACAGTTTACATTTTTGCAAAAATACAAGCAATCACGCAGTTGAGATACGCTATTTATTATATATTGATTTACCTGATCGTATATACATTTTTTTGAAGGTATAACAAGACAGATAAGAAAAAGCTATGTTCATTATACTGAAAAGTAAAAAAAAATGTTTTCTGTGTACTCACAAGCACAAATAAAGCTAAATTTAATAGTTCAGGTAAATGTAAAAGTTCTTCCTCATTAGTTACCCACTGTGCAAAAAAGAGTTTTCAAAAAATGTTTATGCATGTTTAATAATACATATTAACCTGTCTGTCAAATTTTCTCCTGACATTTTTTTTTTTCGTTAAAACACATGGCAAAAGCTGCGCCGGTAACCTTCTTATGGAACATGTCTTTATTATGAGCTTGTACATGCTGAGCCTTTCAAAAGGCCACATTTAAAGTAAAGCCTTCAAATTATTGCCAGCCATTTGAAGCTAACAATTGTCAGGTATAGCAGGACCCGCATGAGAACAGAAGCCACCTCTTTCCATTTCAAAGTTAAAACGCACTGCAAAGCAAATTGAAATAATGTTTCTCGGATTACAAAAATGGTGCTCGGGCCAAAAGCGAGGCATTTTAAAAAAAGGGCTTTTAGCATGTCAGTGTCTGACGGGAGGCCATAATATTGGCCAGTGAACTTAGTCCCACCTTTAGTTATATAATGACATACTAATGTTTGCTACAGTTACCCGCTCCATCACTCAAACTCCCCAGGAGTAAGAAGAAAGTGTATTATTCATGCAACACACTCCTCCATAGCAACTACACTAATAAGGGCCCAGTGGGCTACGATGAATGTTCTCCAGCTGCATATAAAATGTACATATCAAATCCATAACTGAACAAAGAATAGAGAAAAGCACAGCGATGCAGTTAAAAAAGAAAAGAGAATAGTTCTGATCCAATAATGCAAAACTAGGAGAAGCTGTTATTGGGATTGTGTTTTAACTTCTGAAATTGTATTCTTACTGAGTGCCATCTTTCATTTGACCAATTATAGCTATTGTATCTTGCTTGAGTATGAAAGTACAGTGGGACATGCGGTCTTGTGTGAAGAGCTTATAAGGCTTAATTTGTGCTCCCTTTGAAGCGCAAAATTGAGTCAGTATTGTCTGTGATCGCTGCCTCAATGGCAGCTCAGAGTTTATACAGTAAAGAGACATGTGGGGACAATCAGAAGCTACAAAAATAAATATGGTTCCAATTTAGCTCTTGCTCTCAACCTTGACAAGACAGTAAAACGCAAATAGCTTTTGATAAGTGTGCTGTAACAGGAATGAATGCAGTTGGGGGGAATAAATTATTGCCTATATAGCAGTGCTTTTGATCTAATTTAATCTATATAATTATATCAAGCATGTACCATGCTATTAAGATGACAGTCTGGGGGTCTTGATTGAACAGTATACTGCAGGAGCTACTGATTCAAACATCACTACGCATGTATTTTAGTGAATTCAATGATTATGCACACACACACACACACACTCATGAAGGAGCATTTCTTCATGTACGTACAGTATGAACCCTATGAAATATATTATTTAGGCTTCAGCGGGTCTCAATTCTACATTTAAAATATCAAATCAATGCTGCAAATGCGCTGAGGTCATTGCTCTAACCCTTGTGGATTGTGGAAAATAAAATAATCCAAAATAATGCCAGATTATATGGGAGCTTTAGAGCTGAAACCCATCAGAACTATACCAAACAACAATCTCAAGTTGATCTGCTCTGTGGATTTATTTTCTGATTGTAGTCCACATGCAGAGACTCGAATGAAGATGCATGCACACCCTTCAAAGCTGTCAAAACTCATTGAGGAATATCAGAGAATATAATTTGTGTCCTTTTATTTCTTTCTTTCTTTATAACCGTATTTCCCTGTGTGTGTGTGTGTGTCACATTTAAACTATTATGAACCATGTGAACAAATAAATGAAGTAACACATACTGTATAGCGGCTGAGGAGTTATCAGAATCTAAAATTTTAACAGGCTTAAAAAGGCACTTTGGATGCTAAAATAATAAGACATGATAGTTTTTTTCTGCATTGGAAATGACAGTTTTAAATATAAATAGCATGGTTATTAGAGATAAAGTATTTATATAACCACAGAGACTATTTGAGGTAGAGGAGAAGTAATACTCATATAAATGTGAATGAAAGAAACCATAACACTAATAGGACTTTAGGAATCAAGGTCATGCCATTCAGCTCAATGGCTTTTGATTGGCTTGTTTGTTTTTAATATGGCTCACTAATGTTGTCAGGTTGTTGTTCAAACCAAACAGCTTTATGTTGGTCAACAAGGCGAAAAATCTGCATCTGAAATTTCTGACTTTCTTGAAATTTCTGTGGATTCCTATTGATGACTACATTCTTTCTGCGCATTTGCTGAATAACGGTAAATGCATTCACGCCTTAGCTACAAAATAGGATCTTAATCACGGTTAATGATTACCTTATAAAAATCAAAATTTGCACAAATGTCTGAAAAGGTTTATGGTGACAGACAGCAACAAATCTGCATCTTGTTCACAATGTGAGAGGAACACCCGTGAACGTGAAGACAGAAGGGCTGGATCGTTCTATTGAAAGCTTGGAACCTGATAAAACAACGAAGCAGGAGAGAAGAGTCTGAGGGTTTTTTAAGCAGCTCCGCTCACAGAGATCAGTGGGCTTAAGGAGTGAGTGCTGACCATGCGCAATGAGAGAGATCAATGGCTGTGATACTGAGGAGCCAAGAAGATCGAGAGGAGGTGGAGAAAACAAACGCCTTAAAATCCCAGAACGTATGCATGTGCACAAATAGGGGCAAATGTGCAAAACTGGTAAAAAGCAAGAAAATACATCAACAGTGGTAGCAACCTATTTCGACTTGGGAGCCAGCGATCAGAATAGCAGCATCTGAAAAGAGACTGGATGATATATCAGAAACAGGGGGTTTCTACAGCAGGTTTTGAAATGCTCTGTGCATCAACGTCATGGTGAGAAGACAGAATAACACAGCAAGAACGATGTGACATCAGAGGAGATCTTGAGAAGGTGTGAAGAAACAGGTAAGGGAAGTGCTCTGAAATAGGCGTGTAAATTTCATGCAGGGAAGGTCACACATGCCAAAACTGACAACAGTAGAAGGAAGTGCAACAAAGAGAGATACAGGAGCCAAATGAGGGGAGCACAACAATTACCATATCTAGATATATCCCACCTGCTGAAGTCGGATCCTCACCATCTGCTGCTACAGAGGGTTATGAAGGAATTGGAGGGGAGGAAGGAGAGATAGAGAAAGATGTGGTCAATCCTCTTTCACATAACCTCTCTTGTAACATAAAAGCTATTTGCAGTTTAACATGTGGTGCACTTGAAATCAACATCAATATAAAACATTGTTTAAAAACAATTAACCATTTTCTTCTTTATTACACACACCGCATTGGCTATCTATTCAGACAGTGTTTGGAAAGCAAGAAAATGTATTATATTTCTATTATATTTTGTTATTATTTTAAATCAGGGCTATTGGGTTTTACAAATATGTAACCAATGAAAAGCATTCAAAAGAGCTTGTGACTGAACCTTGTAATGTCATTGGATGCATTGTCAGTCAAACCTGACCTTAAGTATCTGTTTTTATTTTATTAATTAAATTTATTTTTAAATGACCAATCGTTTTACTAGTTAAGACCTTTATTCATCTTCTGGTATTGTTTATAGCCCTTTGAAACTTCACTGAAACTGTAATTTTGACCTTCAACTGTTTGAAGTCCATTGAAGTGCAATCCTGGAATTTTTTATCAAAAACCTTAATTTCTTTTCGACTGAAGAAAGAAATACTTAAACAACTTGGATGACATGGTGGAGACTGAAATTTGTATTTGAAAGTAAATTAATCTTTTAAAAGCAATAGTTCACCCAAATATGAAAATGATGTCATCATTTACTCACTCTTGTGTATACCTGTATGAATTTCAGAACATAGAACAGCCTGGTTAAAGACTTCATCATTTGTTCATCTGAATTTCATACAGGTTTGGGACTACTGAGGGTGAGTAAATGATGAAAGAATTAAATAATTATTTCTTTAATATTCTAAAGATTTTTGGGTTATAAATATATATATATATATATACATATATGTTTTGTTTTTCCTCAGTGGACACTCAGTTTTTCATTCTTATAGATATGAGATTTCCATTTTTCATAAACCGAGAGAAGCTGACAGGCCTTATGCGTCAGGGACTGACAGGAAAGGAATGACCCAGAAAGCACATACTTATTTCATATGTATATCAATGACATGACACTGCCAGTTGCCATTCTGTTCATACAACACTCATCAACTGAACTCACTCTCAGAATCCATTTGTAACATCTGAAAACGTGCAAAGTAAGAGAATATAATGCGGCTGTAATTTCCTTTTGTACTCATTACTCATTTTAGTTCTCCCAACTGGGCTGGCTGGCTGCTGCTGTGTGAATGTAGCCGATGACCGTTCTTGTAATCGCCTGAAGGTCAGGCTCTTTGGAATTAGGACAGTCTCATAGGGCAAGTATTAATACAATATCTAAACGTTGCTTTTGCGTCTGACCCTGCCGCTCACTCAGCCGGAGCCCAGTCTGTATTTATCATTCAGCAGCAGCTCTCAGATTATCCGGCTGAGCATGCATGTGTTTGACTGTTAATCGCTGTGCTGTGGGCCTTAAAGGCAAGGATGAACCCAACCTGTCTCCAGCCATTATCATCGACCTCCATCAACCTGATCACGTTCCAGCAGGAAGACTCCCGGCACCCTTTCCTTTTTCTTCACTTTCACTCTTCATCTTCATCCTATTCATCTCATTGTGAAAAGAAGCTTTTCTTGGATCCTGACGGTATCAGAACTGAGATTAAGTTATCCACATTGGCTGCTTGGGATTAATTGTTTGGGTTTTTGTGTTGTTAGTACCAATAAAGGTTAATTCTCTTTAAAGGAAACGTGATGGTCTGTACCATTAGAAATCAAACTGCTATGTACAAGAGCAAAACTGGATAAACATCCAAGGAGAAAAATGTAAAAATGTAAATAAAAAAAATAAAAATAAAAGAAATAACACACTGGAGCACAGTGGGTTGTGCATGATCATAACAACATAATTCAAATTTTGCCTGTCTAATAATATCACATTTTCTCAGTATATATAGGCCTACAGTACTCTTTTAAAAATAAAGGTGCTTCGTTGTGCCATAGAAGAAACCGTTCTGTTTAACGAAAGAATGTTCTTCAGATTATAAAAAGGTCCTGCTATAGCAACACTGTGAAGTACCTTTTATTTTTAAGAGTGTAAGTAAAGGGTACACTATTGTGCACTTACATAATGTGTGTCTGTCTATGATTTAGTGTGAACTGTATAAGGAGACATTCGCTAAACTGCAAAGCACATACAGTACAAAGTAATTTCCTGTCTCTGTGTTCTCTCTTGTCAAGTTCAAAAATATATATATAATCTTAATATTGAATTTTATATTTTATATTTTCTTTGGTACTGTTTTCATACAGATGCGGCACAGCCCCAATAATCCTTGTAAACAAGCTGAAGACAGAGAAAGAGAGAAAGTTGGATGCAACAGCACAGCTACTCGAGTGAGTGCCAATGTCTGCTGCCCTATAACATCCATAAGATTCCTTATCTGAGCCAAGACAGAAGTTTAACTACAAAGACATGCACACACACACAATACAAAAGCTTTTGCGTGCCAAACACAGCTTTTCGTGGCAAGTATAAACGCACATGCACATCCAGGGCACAAAATATGCCTTTTATATTAATAAAACAATTCAAGGCACAAGAACACACACTGCTTAAGAATACACACCATTTATAGCCAGCAAACAGATGTGTAGCGTTATAAAGAGCTGTGTGAACACAAATACCACATCACAAATCCAAGCTCTTGACTCCATCCACTGTGAACTGTATCTTGTTGTGGTTTTCTAGTGTTTTGCCACTCTATCTTTCTCTTACAGAGCATAGTGACAGCTCACAGACATGAAAGGGCCAGTCCCCATGCTACATCTTCCCACTTTCTTGCTCCCCCTCTTTCTGCTGGGTCTAGTTTCTAGAACCTTCTTTGAGTTTTATGTTATCTGCTCTCTAAAACATACTGCTGCACACTGGGGATTTGGCCTGGAGCCCCAAACATGAAAAACAAGGCTGTTGAGTTGTGTGTGTGTGTGTGTTTTGATGGAGAGAGGGGGTTAAAGAATATGTGTGTATTTATATGTGGTAGGCAGGAAGGTGGCATTTGGTGATGAAAAAGGGCACTGAAGTATCGTTCAGTACCGTAATCGTTCAACACTAGGGATGGGAAAGAGGGTCCACAAGTCAATGAACAAAAAAAAAAAAACAATCTGACTGATCAGCTAGTTTATCAAGATCTGATTACTAACTGTCAGAACACAAAACCTGCTCTATAATTTTCAAAGCAGTTTTCTAATTAATTAAAGTCATTACTGATAGCTTTGGTAGGTTATAGACATTTTAGTACTTGCGTCTTCAACATGCCCAGTCAAATTCAGTTCTAAAAGGTTGAATAAAGTTTTTTTTAGAAGACGTGTGTGTCTGGTTCTTTAACGTTCTGGCTGGAAACAAGAAGAAGAAACAACTGTGACTTAGCAGGGTCATCTTAATCCTTAAACGCATAAATGTTTCACCATTCATTGTTACATATTCCAGTCTTTAGGGTTCCAGACCTATATATCCAGCACGGATGGGTCTCTAACCCCAATTGCAAAAACTCTAGATATTTTAAGAACAAATACAGAATAAAATTAAGCATATTTTGTTACCTTTCGAAACTTATAAGGGTTTAATCTAAACACATGATTTTACAATCGCTTTTATCTTTCATCACAGCACACTTCCACAGTACATTCAGCATCTGCCTAATATGCCTAAGGTCTCTAGTGACCTTATACACTTTTATTTTTTTAAATCAGAAAGCAGGAATTATTTCATATTTTATTTTCATATTTTTGTCTTGTTACATTGTTTCTAATGAATATACAAATATACAGCTGCTACAAATTTAAAACTTTCTGTCATCATTCTTAAGGACTAGCTACGCCAAGAGCGGGTGAACCCTAATGATACAGGATTTAGCACTGTACATTTGTAGTTCCCTATTAAGTACCAGGCCATTACCATTTGATATAATCTCTGTATCACAGCACTACACTTTTATCGTAGCTTTTTGTATCACTGTGATAATGCTGTGCTTCCACATAGACACCAATAGAAATCAGCAGACGCTGGATCGTATTTTGCATCAGGGTGAAGAATTAGGCAGCATCTTCTCCTGAAGCAGCGCAAACAGCATCTGAGCCAAACGACGGCACCGTACAGTCTCAAACACAGACTCACTAAACTGATTACAGGAAGAAAGACATTGCTGCCAGACGTCACAGACTCATTCAATTAGTACTGGAACTGATGTGCAGTATCTGTTCCGCCCCGTCCTTCTGACACTTTGATTAATTCTGTGTAACCATAGTAAGCTACATAAAAGCTACTTCTTTCTTTTAATTCAGCTATATTTAATGCCTGATAAACAGTGCTCATTCTGAAAATAAAATCTGACAATCAGCTTTTTGCACAGCCTGTTGTAGATCCCATGGGTCTAAGAGAGAATTTAAAATCGGAGCTATTATATAATTACTGTGAAATGGTAGTTAGCCAGAACGGTTGTTAGCAGCCCGTCATTATTTTTTATCCCAGGCATGCTACTGTCGAGAGGAACCTTGCTTTACAAAGCAACCCTTTTAAGATTTAGCAAGAGAAATGTATGTTTATATTGTTCAGTTAATTAAAATTGTGAGAAAAACACATTGAAAAATGAAAGCAGAGGAGTTCATGGAGAGCTACTTCTGAATAGCAGAAACATGGGTGTACTGTAGATTTATACAAAACTGTAAATAAACAAGATGTTTGCTTATGGCAACTCAGTCATCAATTAACTGCCAGTTATTACACTCCAGACACGTCAGTACAGTGTTTCATAACATTGGCATTTTGTGTAAGGTAATTAACATCACAAAGAAACAAACAATATAAAACTTACTGAGGTGTAAAACTCTTCTACTTGGACACAGACTGGAAATGTGTTCGAATTATCACACATTTTTAGCAGGCAACAACACAAAAACAGCCCATCCATTTCTACAATATTTGTATAAACCAGTTTTATGGCTCTGAGCATTCTAAATAATATCTAAATAATATATTTTCCTTAAATAGAGCAGCATAATAGTACAACAGCACAGAGCAACCAACATTTTATTGTATGAAATGATACAAAAAACCATCATAATGAATGGGATTAATAAAGATACTGCAAGATACTGAAATTATGTACTCTATTTTTCTATCACACCTAGAATTAATCATTTTGAATGCTAAACTTTAATTTAGGCATTACAGCATTTTAATGTACAGTATGAAAAAGAAATTACTAGTGGTTTTTTTTAAAGATAAATTTAAGTTAGCGTTAGATTAAACATCAATACTGGCAATACACTGTTCAGATATACACTACAGAAAAGCTGTACTATTTTGAAATATTATATTTTTTATGTTTTTGCATTTTTTAATATGTCATTTTTTCATGTGATGTCAGACCTGAATTTTCAGCAGCCATAAATTCAATCTTCGGTGTCACATGATCCTTCAGAAATCTTTAATATGCTGATTTAGGGCTCAAGAAACATTACCTTTTTTATTATTAATCTTCAAAACAGCTGGAGGTCTGTAAGATTTTTGAAAGAAGACGGCTACAAAAAACGCGCTGTGTATGAAACATTATTAAAATGTAAACTCCATACATTTTAACAGCAGTATACAGACTAAAAAAAGGCCTGCAGATGTGCAACATGTACAACATGTAATGTAAATGTCCACGCATGCACACACACAACCTTTATCTTACAAAGTCAGACATGCACATTATCTCAGCCCTAGACAGCCCTGAGCCAACACGTCCAATCACTGAGCGCTACGTTTATGATGTTTATTGTTTTGTTAAGCACTCAATTCTGATGCTACACCTCTAAAACACATTTCTAAATGATAATGTCTAAAAAGCTAGTTGGAAACCACAGCCACGGGCAAATTTAATCAATGCCGATGAAGATGCTATCAGTTCAAAAGCCCATTCTCTAAAGTGGATGTGTGTCAATAGCAGATATCACATAGTTTGAGTCTGTAATGCACAGACAGTTAATTACAGCAATTTAAATGAGCGCCATGAGTCATAATGCTATAATACAGATCATAATACATTACTAGGGGTTAAATAACAGTTATTTCATATACTTTTAAAATATAGACTACACTTTGAATTAGCCTTTTTAGAATGACTACACAGACCATACTAACCTTGAATGTCAGGTCTTCTCACCTGATGGCCCCCAGGCCAGGTTAGCCTGGTCAATCAAGTTTTCAAACTGATTTTGATTATATGGCTGTGCACCTTGCCTTTTTTACAGAAGTTACTGAACAATTACTAGCTTCCCCACACATGACCAGGCGCAATTTCGACATACATGTTTGACTGTGACTTATCTAAATGCATTTATGCAAGTAATATGGCTGCAGACAATTCTCCAGACATGAAAAAAGCCACAGAAGCTTTAACACATGAACAATGAGAGTTTCTCATTCTGTGAAAGAGAAACCTCACACCACCAAAAACGGTAAGTTACAAATAGGCTTTTTAAAAATCTTTATAAATCAATCATAGACAAAGTTTAAACACCTGATTCTTGCCTAAAAATACTTAAAGCTACAATTTGTGTTTTTTCTCAAGACTCTCAGGCAATCTTCTAGCCATGTATTGTAAAGTATATATATTTTATATATATTTTGTTGGTATTTTTTAAATATTGTTCTATTAAGAAAAAACGAATGAATATATTGAATACAGCATTATTATTCTTCAGTTTCTAAAATGATCTTAATTTTGTAAGAGTAAATAAATATATTTTTAACAAAGATTTGTTAGCGTAATGTGAGAAGCTTTGTTTGTTCTTCAGCCAGTCCTTTTTGAAGGATTTTATGGCCAAACTCTAAAAACTTCAATGTAATAGCACTGAGTATTGCATTACATAAACACAATATTATGGGCATTTAGTTTTGTTTGTCATGGTTACATGTTAATTCCAATGAAAGCACTGAAATCTAATAAACGCTTCAAAAAATGTTCTCACCCTACGGGTTTCCATCTGGATAATCTGGTCCCAGCAACAGCTGTATGGCATTACGGCTGAAATGTGTGTGTGTGTTGGTTTGATATTGTTTTTCAAGAGTTTGTTCTCAACATGTGTTCTGCTCTTCTGCAGTTTAAGGAGTGTCCATTCCTTCAACAGTGATTCTAAAGCACTGGGAGATTTATGGAATGGAAAAGAGCCTATCAGACTACCCACAAACCCTTTTCATCGCTATGTAATCTCATTTCTCATGCCAGCTCATTTTAGAGGGAAATGAATCAAATATTTTTCCAACTAAAACATACAGTTTCAGTGAGTGATTCACCCGAGGATTTTAAAACAACAATGGCATTGCAAAAGAGCAAAATAGTTACACAGACATCAACACAACACCAATTATTCCCTATTTGACTCTCATCATCAAAATAAATAAATAAATATATAAACAATACAAAACATTTTTCTCATTTCATGTACTTTGAGTCTAAGTTTAGAAAAGACAAGAAGAAATGAAACATGATGGTGGTTTATTACAGAGCAGTCTCTACTCATGTAGGTAATCCCAGCCAAGGGTGATAAGGTAAAGCCATAGGGCGGATTGACTTAATCTTACTGAAATCCTGCTAAAAGTAATATCCAAATATAATATAACAGGTACAGAAAGCAAAAGCCTGATACCACCCTAAAGGTGCATGCTGAAGATAGGAGAGCGTGACTGCAAAGGTTTACGGGTACGCTGATGAATCGTAATTGGTTATGATACATTTAAAGACTTGCTTTTTGTATAAAATATATATTGTATCCATTACAGACTGCTTTGAATGTAAAGCATTAGTTTCAGACATTTTTAGGAAAGCACTGCGTGACCAGCAAATCACAGGTTTTATTGCTGAAAATCTATTGTATATCAAAAGATCAAGCCTAAGCCAAAAATAAAAGCCTTTACTCGTGGCTGGTACTCACGCACTAGAACAAATAAGTTATATAAATTCCAGTTGTGTTCGATAATTCAGGAGGGAAGCTAAAGGGAAGCTTGGGGAGGGTTTAGGTTAAGTGAGGATTTAAAGGCTCCTGGATCCTTATGGAATATGAAAGAGAGCTGTTGCCTCATGTCAGATATAAGGAAGTCGAACAGGAGACTATAGAGAATAGAGAGAAGTTGCATACAAAAATCAAACTATATAAACAAGCAGAAGAAAAAATGATTTGTTAAAAGAAACTGTTCACTCAAAATGTACTCGACACTGAAAATGTGCAAAGACACAATAAAACTTTAGTTTAAAGAACAAATAACCCTATTAACTAGTTGACTAAGCATTTATTCATTATGTGTTCATTAGTAGGGACTTACTGCATAAAGGTACATAGTAATGCCTCGTTCTGCATTTGCATATTTTATATCCCTCAACCCTACTCCATATTTAAAGTTAACAACAAATGAAGATTTCATTAAGCCGTATTATTAAGGTCACATTTTTAATTATTTATTACATTATTATGGTCAGATTCTCACATACCATTATAGTTAACAAACCATTAACTATAACTTTTGCCTCAATAATCCATTAATTTGCTGCCCATATATAGTAAGGTTAAGTGTTGAGCTGTTAAGTGTATAAGTATTGGGTAGGATGAGGGATGTAGAACATGGCCATTCAGAATATGTGCTTTACAAGTACTATTAAACAGTCAATATGGTAATGATAGAAATGCAAATAAGCAACTTGTTAATAGTGTGAATGGGTTCCTATACTAAAGTGTAACATAAATCTTACCAACCATAAAAGCTTTAAACTGTAGGAAAAAGCGTACTTAAAGAAGAGGCAGAAACGTACTCTTATACTTGTACCCTCTCAGCGGAGCTTTGTAAGTAATAATTATTCGTTGGCAAATTTATAGAATCACAATAAGTTGAATCTAAAAACTTGACGCGGTTTCCAAGCAGTCACCTTAAAGCATTCATCACTTGACAAAGTTAATTACTAAATGATCATACTTTAAATGACGGATGGCGGATGTGTGAAAGCAGCAGTGTTGAGTGCTGTGTAAGTCAGAGGCGCAGCATCCACATCTCTCTTCCAACAGATCGTGACAAGGTCAGAGCAGATTTGGGTAATGGATCTAATCTGCATTTAGCACAGTGGCATTCCGAATGACAGGCCTGTCACCTCCCACTAAACACCAGCTCCAGGGGGTGTTTTCAGCTTGAGAGTGTCTTTGTCTAACGCAGACAGACATCGAGCTGTTCCATTTAAGTAACTTTTTTTTTTTTCCTGCAGCTGGTAGATGGTTTTTCTGATGCTGGCAAGGTTGCCTGTTTGCTTCCCAATGACTCATATACTGATAAACCATATACTTTGAAAGAACACTAAGTGGTTCTGGATACAATTTTTTGCTAAATACGAATGGACATCTTTGTTTCTCTCTCTCTCTCTCTCTTTGTCACATGGAAGACACAAGCTTCCGTACTTCTATGTCTTCATAAAAACAGGTTAATTTTGAAAATACACCTCTGTTCGCACACTTGAAAAAAACTGATAGTATGAGGTATTGGTTTAGAGTTATTGGTTTAACATTTAAGATATTGCTTTACACCTACTGTACATACAGTAACATCATATTACATACTCAACACACTCATGTGAAATTACATTAAACAGCAACACTTCTTCTGAAGAGGGATATAACAACGAGTAGAACCTTTCTGAAGAGCAAATAATCAGTGCCGACAGACGTCTTAAGCTTAAGGCTAGGTCCAACCAACCTTAAAAGAGAAAGATGTCTGAAAATCATGAAAGAATGATTTGTACTGTTTCATAAGTGGCACCTTTGTCTCTTGCACAATACATTAGTTCCAATAGCTCTCCACTAGAAGAATGAAAATGTCTTTTCAGAACATTATCAGCATACGGCTAGTTCAAAGCGCTGACCGCATCTGCTCTATTCCTCTTACACATCATTTTGTCTCTAAGACAACAGCTGGATACTATTAAGAGACAGAATGGTGTGTACATGACTTGATCACTGGATGAAGCATGCAAAAGATGATTATATGCTCATAAGTTTAGCTAAATATGGGTCATATTAGTTATAATTATTATTATCATTATAGTTTATAAAAGTATATTCACACACCATCCTGTATACCAACACTGACTGATACAGTACAGACAGATAATTAAATGCATCACAAGACAATAAAACACCACATTATACTAGCCTTATAACACTGTAAGACTCTTGTATGCCGTGGCCACCATTTAACCTTGCAGTCACTGCCTGAAATTCTCAGCATTTACAGCAAGATATGCATTCTTCAAACAACAGCAATCAAACAATGTACACTAATCACTTTTACATTGCTTCCTCCCTCAGGCACACACACAGTCATACCCACAATGGAGCTAAGCCCATACATAAATGCAACAAAAACATGAATCATTAACTGCTTTTCAATCTAGGTCTTTCAGTGCAACAGTACTCCTATGAGTTCAAGTTTATTCTAATTTTTGCCTCTTCAGCAGAAAACTAATGCCTATAGAAGTCACGGACAATAACACACTCCACTGTGGTGACTTGGGGGTTTAAAGGGCTTGCAAAAACATACTCCGAGAACCTCCCATGTCTCATTTAAATAACATTTAATTCCTTGCAGGGCACATAGTACCTCCTCGAAACATTCTATAAAAAAGAGGAAAAGTGCAATTTTAATAAACGTCTTTATTTAATAAAATAAAAGTTGTAAAATGAACAGCGTAATGTAAAATCTGCTGGGGATCTGCACTCTAAATCCAAAGCAACAACTCAATGTTAATTGGCTGTTTCAGCCTACCTCGATGCACATAGGAAATCTTTATTGTTCAGACAAATGTTCATTTATGCCACGTCTTAAAGCAATCTACTATCTATTGGCACCTTTTGCTTTGAATCAGTTTGTTTTCAACATCTGTTTTCAAATGTCCTGCCAAATACCTATTGATAGTCAGCGGGATGGTACTCTCTAGCTCTGTGCTTTGGCACGCACAGCTCCACACACTCTTAGATCCAGATTATACTACCTAGGCATTTAAAAGGGCACTGAGCACATCACAGACACTCATAATGCTGTGCTATTGTGCTTTTTTATGCATGGCTTAACTTTAAAGCCAGAATTAGTGGCTGTTTGAGGTTTTTATAAAGAACATTCAAAAGAAAGTCACAGAACAGCTGAATCATGTGCCTTCTTGTTAGATTTGATTTAATAGGCTTTGAATGAATAAAGCAATGGCTTGTAACTAATAATGAAGTTTATCATAATCAGAGTATGTACAGTAAGTTAGTCATTTATCCAAAGCGACTACAGAACACTCATTACAGAGACAGACAATCAGGACAAATGGTCTTGCTCAATGGCATAATCATTGAAACACCCTTGTGAGGTTTGAAACTGCAGATTTTCTGATTCCAGCCCAGATGTTTAATCACAACAACACATAATAACATGAAAGCCACATCATTAAGTGACAGACATTTTCAAAGTTAAGCTTGAAGTATTGGCATATTTACAGTCAAATAAAACATTACGTAACAATCTAGGTCTCTAGATTGTTTGCAAACCATTTTTCCTGTAAATGCAGCTATGCGCGAAGGTGCCATAATCGATTATGTAAGTTGTGAAGTTTCAAATACTTCCGGTTCCGGGGGAATAACAACAACAATGAGC
>JAUMHP010000046.1:12754471-12768151 GCA_032361065.1 Enteromius trimaculatus
ATATACACCTCTGTATGTGGGTATGGGAAGCTATTTAATTTTGGTAGGAAAAAACAGGCGGAATTCCCCAAAATAGCGGCAGAGCTTATACTGATAATGACAAACATGTACTTGTACAATGATTTTTGGATGGTCATGTGATCCTAAAGACTGGAGTAATGGCCACCTTTGCCATAACAGGAATACATTAAATATATTTAAATACAATACAGTTATTTTAAATAGTAAACATATTTCTCATTGGTCGCCGATGATCCTGGATCAACATTAAAAATATAAACTTATCCCAATCCTTTCCCCTAAACCTACCCCTACCCAAAATGTACGTGGGAAGTGATAGCTGATTAGCAAGGGTGTAGAAGCACGTAACTATGATTATAAGCCTAAAACAGATATTTTCAGAAAGATTATCCCTCAATTCTGATTGGTTGATCAGAATGTTGTTCCAGGATCAACAAGGATGTTGATACAGGAACATCTTGTACTTGGTGAAATCACGCTCACCATTTCACATTATTACTATTTTTACTGTATTTTTTATTAATGTGGTGAGTGTAAGAGATCTTTCAAAAACATGAAAAATTACCAATCCCAAACTTCTAAACTTTCAGTATAATAATGGACATGATTTCAATGGATCGCTATCTGTTATTTGCAGATAGTCTCATTCTAGAAAGCATCTGACAGGCCAATAAAAATAAAAGTGCAGGATGAGTCATCAATATTTTTCATTTAGTTTTTGTTATGTATGTATTTTATGTATTTAGAAATACTAAAAAGTATTTACTGTATTCTAAAGTAAATCTGAGAAACATTTAGAAGTACAAAAGAAGAGTCTCTTAGGACAGAAAAAAGAGTGATAACACAAAGGCACAAGAGAAAAACAAGCATCAATGAGTTATGACTCCAGTTTGTCCTCTTTAACATTGTTTACAGCCTGCTGTTGAATTAGTCATGGGAGAAGAGCCCAGCACCAGGCTCAAGTAAATTACATGTGTAATGTCAGTTGATGTTGTCAATAAAAGAACCTAAGGGAATAAAGGCAAAATAAAAGGCAGCACGATTTGCCATTATCAAGCCCGAACCCGCAGGTGAAAGAACATGGAAGTCCACCGATTCTGCAACAACATTAGAAAGCCAAGAGAAAGAGGGTCAAAAGATGAAGATGTGAATTTGAAAAGGGTGGGTGTTAAAACATAAATTATTCATGTGCTTGTCTCAACTCACACAGCTTTCAGAGCTCTTGTGTGGCTCGTATATTTCTTCTCGAAAAAAGTATAACCTGTTCAACTAGGTCACCCATCCATAAGAACTACTCCAGCATCCCCCCACTATAAATCCTTTTTGGCCAAGTCTGCAAGGGCCGCCTGTCACAGATGTAGCTTTTGATGATGACTCTTCCTTCCTATGCTGGACGGTATGCCAAGCTGATCGATGTCACAGATGCTCTCAACCACCCACCGCGTCCACCACGGGTCGGTACCAGCAGGCACGTGCTACTGTGAAAAACTGGTTAGCAGATGAGGCCTCGTCCATTTCACAGTTTGTGCAAAGCAGCAGTGTGAATTGTAAGCCGAAACATGTGCAAGCTTGACAAGACGCCCGGCTTTGTTGATGTTAAGGGGAGTGTGCTTGGAAATCACAGGGCAGGGAAACGTGGATCCTAATGGTGGGCTGCCATGGGCACGGCGCTCACATGGTTTCAATCAATGAGCGAGGAGGAGATCAAACGGCGCCACTCACTCAAAACACACGGATCCGCGCAAACACAAACAATCGTGCTCACACAGAGATTCGTCACAAGCTGAAGACAGCAGATTTGTGTTTCATGAGTCGCTGTGTTCTTATTAAAGCTGTATCGACACGCGCTGATGTTTCAGCCCCTCAAAGGCTGGAAAAACTTATACTGCAGCCAGGTGGCAACACAGAACATGCTTTTGAATAATTCGTAACTTTATTAGAAAGCACTGCTTTAATATCTGTGAATGCCTCATTTGGCTGTGGATTTATTCTACTGGTCCAAACAAACTGAAATTAAAAGTTTAATAAGAGTTTAATAAGAATGAAATGCTCTTAAAAGCTCAATAAATGTATGATATAAATATAATAAAAGAGTGCACTGAAACCATTTATTAGACAGTCAATATTGCGTTTATGTGTAAGCCTTGCACAAGATGTGGGGAAGTAATTTGATACCATGGGCCTTGTGATATTTTAATTTAGCATTTATTCAAAACTGTTATAACGTTTCAGCATTTGATGTGTTTTACTGTATATTTGATCAAATAAATGTAGCCTACTGTAGGTGAACGTAAAAGACATGTCTCAAAAAGTTCTCAAACTCAATAAATCTCACATAATTTGAACGCATCCCCCCCCAAAAAAATAAAAACGGCCATCAATTATTTAACGGGTTCAATTAATTTGTTTCCTTTTTCGAGTAAAATACTTTCTGCGCTACACTAGAATTATTAAGGGAACAAATTTTTGTAGGGTTTTTTTATTTTCCAAAGTGATTTTGGAAACTCAGTCAGAATGAATTACTGCTGCTTGAAGCATCATTTATGTGCACATGCTGCCTGTTTTTGTTTTAGAAACTGATTTATTAACTGTATTACATGTGGACATATCTGAATCAGGTAATAACTCAAATGACCATAAAAGAATGCAACTTGCAAACCACATTTACTCACTGCTCAAGCCAGTTCACTAAACTTAGTGCTGAAGTGTCTGTTTGAATCAGCCTATTTCACACAATCCCAACAATCCCACTCAAACGCAATCCATCAGAATTATTAATTTCAAACATCGATTTATCCATCAATGACAAGCACCCAACCAGACTGCCAGGTGCAGATTCTTTTCCATACTTCTCAATACCAGCAGATTTACCAGAATGAAAATATTAACTGTCTACTAATTGTAATGAGAAAAGTAACCTCTTTATGTATGTCAAATGGACTCGGCTGTTGCCTTGTGAATTGGTCTTTTTCCCATCATTCCACACACAAAATTAATCATTTCTAGGGAAACATGTTGTACGGATAAATTATAGCCACTGCATTAGAAAAGGCATCCACACAGACCTCAAAATAAGATAAATATATTTAAAATGTTACAAACAAAAACTGACAGATTACACAGGGTTAACAATTTTCGACCACATCTTTGTAATACGCAACTCCTCAAGGAATAACAGTGAAAACAAAGACTGCTTTAAATTAGCCAGAGCATTACTCTGCATTACAGGAGAAGACATTCCTTTCTGCAGATGTTGCTAATTTTCAAATGTTACTAAACCAACTGAACAAATGAGAGAATATTGTTCCAGGCACCTGCTTTATAAAACACTGCTATCCCATTTGGGACCTTGTTCAGCACATAAGGATTCAGTTCTTTGTCTGTTTTGTGTATGGAGGTTCTTTGGTTTAAATTTCACAAAGCTAGCGCTTTTCCAGATCTTCCAGTCTGACCCTGCCATACAAAACCATCACTGGAAAGAAGCTATCGGACTCACTTATTCATTCGAAACCATCAGCCCACTCACCCACCTACACAAACACATAAACTCATATCTGAAGAATGTCTGCTGTGGTTACCGATTAGCTAACGTCTGAATGTACCGCCATGCAATGTGGGTTCTCTCCCAGAATCATCAGTAACAATTTGGCCACTTAAATGAACTTAACAATATACCATCATTACATATTTTAGAAATGTCAGAGTACTACATTCTAAAAAAACAGAAAAATATTGTCTCCACTTAAGACAACCTAATAGCCAATGTTTAAAACGAGGTATGGGAATTGTTAAAAACTTGATTGTAGTTCAGATTCATCATAATGGTTCATGTTTCTTGATTGCTGCATTAATGATTCTTTTTTTTTTTTTAGCATTTTTAGGGGGAAAACAGTGTTTAACGCTGTATTGTGCTGTATTACATTCAGCCATGGTCTTGTGACACTTTTAAATAAGTATTGAAAAGTGTTATTTTAGTATTACTTCTATACTGCTATATTAATCATTATATAAACTATAAAAAACTGTTTTAATAGTTCTAGTTTTAGATAATAACAACAATCTGCATAAGAATGCATGTAGAGATATTAATGGAACTAAACATAATTCCAATACTGAATAAGAACCGGTTCTCACTTTCACCTATTCACCCTATCCTTGATACACACATGTAAATGCGCCCAAGAACAAATGCACTCACATTAAACCCACAGTATGATTAATAAAATGTGTGGTAGAAATGATACTCTTGTTTATTTATGCAATAGCCTATTGAGAAAAATGAAAACAACCATGAGTTGTAAACTGGCTGGAAAGCTGAATGCATATTTATTCATTTAATTAGACAAATGAAAGAGAGAGGATATGGAAATGCAGTCGAGGTGAAATCGGCCAAAACATTCCAGTCATACTAAAACCTCAGCGGCAATACAGAATAGAAAGCGGGTGCTGATGGACCAAAATGTTCCATAAATGAGTTTAATAACAGTATATTGCTTCCAACAAGGCCAGTGCGTTGAGTTTCTATTACCTGAATTCATAATGAGTTATCACAGCTGAAAGTTTCCAATTACCAAGAATTAGTTATCCGCAATTCAGTAGCAAAAACAGATTCATAATCAATTAAACGCTCAATTCAGCATTAAATGCACTGACCTGAATGCAATCTTTGTAAAGCACTCCAAATAAAGCATTTCTTGGAAGATTATTTTCTCTCAGCCACAAATTGTATTAATTCATCTCTGTATTACTATACAAACACCCCTTCTGATTTCACTCAGTTTAGATAATAATTGTGATAACCTTGACTAATTCTGCATAATCTATTGGCAAACGCCTCAAATATTGAGCTACATTGCAAACACAGCCTGTTGCAAAACTGAGTCTTCTGATTTTAAACCCAAATGTTTCAGTCTCCAGAAGGAAACAGGTGTTATCTAAAAACCTGTTCATACTTCAAACGTAAACACTGCCAACACCCTCCAGCAAGCTCCTGCAACTTGTTTGAATTTCAAGCATTTCTCTAATCATCGGTGCACGAGGGTGTAACCTTTCATCCAATTAAACACTGTGTCAAACCCATCTGGACAACAGCGGAGACAAAAGACTCGAAACTATCCCACTCCATCCGCTCATAGAGTCCGTTTTTAGGAGTGCTTGTGGTTTGTGTCACAGTCTCGACTCATGAGAACGGTTGAGCTGTAATGCCTAACAGCTGGACAACTCTTCACAAACTCTCTGCTCTGGCCTCCAGGGGTTGTGTTTGTGCCAGTCTAGACAATTACCCGAAATTAACCTCCTTGGATTTGTCAGACATTTGTTTGGAATTTGAATGCATCATATGGCAAGTGACAACATGACTTATGGTCCTCATGCCTAAACCAGTGGAATATAATTTAAAAGTACTTTTGTAATTTGGTGTTTCTTCAACTCTGGACACTTTTGGCCCTGTGGACTTAGAAAATAAACTCTCTAGTGAACCATATATTTTACGCTCACTGTGTCCAACAATCAAACGCAAACTCTTTGTCTTTTGTGTATTATTCACTTCTAAAAGTAATGAAACCTTCCACTACAATGTAACTTTCAACAAACCTCAAAATATGTATTGTGTTTGCAGAATTCAAGAAATGTAATTGTAAATTACTGTTTATCTGTTGTAAACAAGTAGAGTAAGATTATTAAACAATACATCAGCAGAATTGTTTGAATTTAATTGTGTAGTTGTAATTATATATAATAATCAGAAATTGTTATGCATGACTTGGATCTATATGTATTTGAAAAGCAGCAAAAATTATTCCGATGACATTGTAATACATTTTACAGTATATATAGGCATACATATTATGTATAAATTAAAGTGCCCCGTTCACAGTACAAGTGACAAAGTGTGACGATCCAGCCATTGGTGGCAATCTTGGCGTGTCCAGCGACGTGAAAAAAGTTTAGAATCCTTCAACTTCACTGTCAAGGCAACCATTAGTGAGAATGCCCATTAGAAACCTCATCACTAGCTCATGGCGACATGCAGCGGCAACAGTCCCTGTATAGTGTGAACACAGCTTTAAAAGGAGTTAACGGATTTCATCTTGCGAACAAAATCAAAATGTGTCTGAATATAATTGTTCCTTACTGTGATGATTCATACCCTAATGCAACTGCTAAAATGCAACCTGCACTTCCAATCAGATTTATGACTGTCAATAAACCGTCGTATGAGCATTTAGGTTTGACATAATTCTGTGTGCATGGAGAGTCAGGGTTTCACACAAAGTGCTGTATAAGTTTCTGAAAAACCTTCTCTGGCTTGTGTAGAAGCCCTTATTAATGTGATGACATTTCTGGGTTAGCTTTCAAAGCTTTCTGAGTATGGCACACATAGCACCTCATTATGAGAAAACACATCCCCTTGCTTAGCACACAGAAGACACACACAAAATGCACTGGAACGCTAATGAACAACACACATGCACAATAAAAGCTAAAAATATGGGCACAAGCACGTGCATACACACGCTTGACACATGATTCCTCCCTGAACCTTCACAGAAGCGCACATACATTTCAGGGTGTTCACATGTCAAATTAAATCAGAACCAGCCGAGTGAAAGCAATTGCCTTGAACCGAGCATGAGATGATGGCTCTGAGAACAGAACCAAGTGAAGAGAGACAAATCCTCTGATATCGACTGTGGTTAATGTACTTAATGTGCCTAACAATGGCATGCTGTGAACACCGGGTGTCTGGGAGCAGAGAATACGGAAGTGAAAGTCATAGCGCATAGTGCCAACGACTGGAGATCAGACAGACAGCGAGTTAAACTAAATGGTTGTGCATCAGGAATAAAATCAGCTGAAGGTTTGCATCTAAGCATCAAATTAAACCTTCATCTTTTGATAATCAATAAACAAGCCGTAGCATCAACCTTGTCCTGTGAGTAATTGGGGAGCCTTCATTCAAAGCGGTTCACTCCTATCCAGACAAATGACACTGATACCTGCATCTGAATCTTATTACGTATTATGTCAGTAAAGCGGCTGAATAATATAATTCATGGCTCCTCAGAGGCGAGAGAGATGGTTACTTGTGGAATATGCTGTACTATAGAGATCACACCTGCCAAGCACAGCATATCTGCACAGCATGTGGAGGCAGAATTTGGACAGATCTTACGGTCTGTCTAGACCCTTTTGAGCAGTTTGAGTGATGGAGCTAATTTAATCAGAAAAAAAATATGAAAGATCCCAAAAGAATTGCAGCCGGAGTTCAGCCAATAATTCCCAAACAATCCACCCACTCCCAGCATTGCACACAGACCAGCCAAGCGTCTGAGTTTACTTCCAAATTACTTGCTAATAAGGCACCTGGCTAGACATGAAATAATTGTATGGTCTCTGATGTTTAGGACCTTCTTAATTCCACCCCCAGTTATACATCTAGCTTTTTACATTTGTGTCTCTATAGTCGCAATCCATGTATAAGCTATTATGTTTTCTACTACATCCACCTCAATACTCCGTTTTACTGATTGGAAACTGCACTGTGTGAGCTCTTTTATTTCTTAATTTCTTAATCGTTTGTGCAGCAACTTGTGTGGTGTTCTGTTTTTGTCTTGAATTGGACTGGCCGCACTCCACAGGAAGCTAAATTGGAAGGAAAGAAAGAGAAAATTGCTGAGCTGCAATTCAAAGAAATATAAAACGAGTAATGAATGTTAATATCTTAAAATGAACTACGTACTCTAAAACGTTTTTGAAACCTTCCAAGTGTTTTCTACTTTTGTCAAAATGTTTGGCTTTGTCAAATCAGCCAATACCCTCTCGTGGCAACTACGTGAAAGTTTGTTAATCAGAAGCAAATGCATATGAATTTGTATGATCTCATTTTTAGGGTAAGGATACTGTACAAATTCATACAGTTTTACAGGCAATTTTATCACATTTTCTCATGAGATCGGTTTGAATCAGCATAAAAAGTCTTAAAGATCATAGGAATTTCCAAATGTATTCTCAATTTAGCTTTCAACAGTGCACAACCCTGATGCCTAATGCACTTATGCTGTACTTGCATAGGAGCAATACACTTTTATAATCTACATACATTTCGAAATACATCAAGTACTGTAACTATCAATCGCAGATGTCAGATCTGAGAGTAAAAATCTCTTTGCAAGGTCAACTTTAATTAACTTTAGGCTTTAAACCAGTGTCTTTAAAGAGCTATGGACCTAGGGGATCATGAGGAGAACTTGCTACACAGGTAATTTTAGCACAGCTTTAAATAAACTGTTTAAGTATGCAGCAATCCAGATCAAATCCACCCTCTATCCCATCACTCTTAGCCACATTGGTATTAGTACTGCAGTGGTCCTTGTTAATAGATGCCATGTGAAGTAGGTATGGAATGTTCAAAAACAGGATGATTTGTTTTAGAGAAGAAGAGGGTTATTTGCTTGGAGTGACATCATCTTTATTCATTCTGACTCCCTGCCATCTGCTATTCTAATTCATCACTCATTATGAATGTCCTTTCATTCACAGGCAGTGATAACACACTACACTCACTATAGGTCATAAAGACCAAGAAAATATGACAAAGGGAAACAAAAATATATTTGTCTGATGCATAAAAAATTATGTGATGCTGGAAAGCACTACAAATTAATTATAGCTACCACAAACTGACCAGACAAGGCATTTAAAAAAGTACTGATATTGAATGAATGAACGAATGAATGAGTAAATAAATAAATGTCACTGAAAATTTCAGGAAACAATTCCTAATTTTTTTATTAAAATTATTCATTTTAACTTAAAAAGGTTCTTACTCGCACTTACCAAATCTCTGCCACATGTTTACACTGAGGATTGCTGAAAATTAAGGACAATAACAAGAAAACCCACACAATTCCTTAAAATAATGATAACTGCAAAGTTCTTTCAACCACTTTTTTTTTAGTAAGCTCAGGGTGCAAGTGAGGTTGTAAAGGGGTTCTTATCAACAAAAAATAATTATTGTAGGCTAGGGAAGGAATCAGTATAACTCATTCTACAATGGTAGATGTATAAGCATTATACAGAGAGCTAAGAAATGCTTTACTTTCTAAGTCAGGAAAAAAAAAAAGTCATTGCTCATCTCAGGCATTCCACTATTTATTAATTCCATGCTTGTTACAAAAAAACCTCACAATTCAGTAAGAGGGAATAGAACAGTTTATCTGCAGTGATCAGTCTTGCTTTTTACTGAATTTTCTCAAGGAAAGACACAGCAAAAAAGAGAACCCTACTGAAAAATCTCCTTTAGATGCACACAGCCAAGCCCAACATACCCCACAGGCTATAAGATCCACTGGTCTGGGCATCTTGCATAGTCACCATTATTGAGAAAACCACATCTCTCAGTGCAATTTGATGATACCCCCAAAGGCACTTTAGAATTGTATTCCCAAATTCTAAAAGGAGGTCCATAACACTTTTTAAACTAAACACTAAACACTGGTTTCACCCATTAACATTCCCTTTCATCTGAATATCAGATGTTCAGGCACAGGTCTCCTCAAAAGAAAGTAATTAGATTTTTTGTGTTCCATTTCTTTTGCCTTTTTACGTCTTTATTGCATATGTGTGTGTGTAGGCTATATATGTTCCATTTTGTATGGCAACAAGAGTCTTACTTGTACCTTCCCAAACAAAAAAGTAGGCTAAATAATCAAAAACAACTAAATATTTATATGATGTACTGTAGGATATTCAGAGCAAGGCTATCATCAATAGAGAATGGGCTAAAAAGGGCCATGCAAAAGAGCCAAATGTTGACCCCCTTAATATTCTTAACACAATTTAGCATGATTGTATTCCTGTGATGGAGGTGCTCTACCAAGAGATAATAAAGGTCAAGTCTTGCTCATCAACAAACGTCAATGGTGCCATTAGTCTGTCAAAACAAGTGAAAAACGAATCCATCTTTTATTATTAGCAGGATTGCATTGGCACACTCCAGACAGCGATGACCACAATTACACCCCAGAGTACCGGAAAAAAAAGGGCAATGAGTAAAGTTCAATATGACACCTCATCAGAACGGAAGGTCATTATGGAAAGATTGAGTTCTGTTTCACCAGAGCAGCCATGTTGCCACATTCATGATTAATTGTGATCTGTGAGCCTATCAGAACCAATGATCTAGAAAGGAATGGCCTCTGTACACTCATTAAAGATAGAGTGAAAGTAATGGTAGAAAAAAACCCAATGACCAAACTGTCTACTTCTAGTGACCTACGAAAATGAGCCTTGTGAGGCTGTATTGTGTAAAATGGCTGCACGTTGCTCTCAAGGGGTGGGGAGAGAGGTCATTTGCTTAACTAAGAAAGCAATTCAACTGGCACTCCATCCTAAAAAAGCACATGTGACCATTTAAAATCACAATGAACTCAGCGGTTTTCTTCACAAGATTGCTCTAGCAAAATGCTGTGGTCGCATTTACATTTCTAATAAGGAATCATTTTAACTGGGCCTTCAGTATTTAATAAGCAAATCTTTTTTCTTTCATACAGCTTATGGTCTCCTTGTCAAAGAGAGAGCCCACTGTGGATTGTTTCTCTAAGGTGTTTTTCCACAATGTAATCGCAAATGTCACACAATAAATAAAGCACGCAGGACTCACGCTGGGAAGGCGTTCTAATGAAGTGGCCAGCTGATGCTGACAGCACAGTTCATGTGTGAGGGATAAAGACCTGAACTACTGGAGCTTAAGGGCCCACAGGCTCAACCAACCAGAACAAATTTGTCTCACACTCTCAACATGGGTCCCCTGTCAAACACACTCCTGTCCTCAAGCTGGGATAAAATAGTTACACTGTCACGGATAGAGTGCCCAATACAAAGCAGAAAATATAATGCAATAAATATTGATATAAAGTTTTTGTAGTCTGAAATATACCGAAGAGATACTTACAGTACAAAATAGAACAAAGATACAGATAAATAAAGGATGTCTACACAGTCTCTTAAAACTAAGGCAACCATAAACATCACCTACACTCTACAATGAGGTATGGAACACCATTTCTACCTTAGAGTAATAAAGATATGGAAAAATGGCACATTATCTCTCAAAACTGAGACTTTATTTCTCACTAATGTGACATTTCTAACAAATGAAAAGTCTTAGACTATAGCTCAAAAATGCAATTCTAGGAACTGCAACATAAGTTATATCGCAAAATTTTATTTTATCCTAATTCTTATTTTATATCTTGCAACTGCAACTTTATTTTACATAATCGAGTTTGTGTCTTATAACTGTGATTATTTCCTATAACTGCAACTAAAACCATTCTCAAAATTTTCACTTAAAAGGGGGCCTAATGTTTTTTTTTCAGTTTAGTTATTTACAATGTTAAAGAGTTGGATTCTAATTCTAAACATGGCCAATATATATATGGATGTAGAACAGAGAATTTGTGTCTAATACATTCCTTCTGGTTTTGTACAAATTTGTGAAACTTTTTTTTTGATCGAGGCTCCTCATGATGTCATGAAGGGTGGAACTCCTTTTATGGGCATTTCTCCTAGAAGAGTGAGCCTGTGTGAACATCAACAAGAGCAAGACCAAGAACAGCCCATCAACGCACTTCATTCAGCAGCAATGCACAGGACAAGCTCAGGAAGAATGTCTCCAAAGAAGTGTGCTTTGGTTTGTAAGAGAAAGATAACCTTGTTCAGCTTCCCAAAAGAGTTTTACGTAAACTCAGCATTACGTAAATAGTGGATGCAATTAGTTTTTCCAGGGTAAGTGTGTTTGTTGATGAAGGTTTTATAAAGAAGGCCCAGTTCAACTCTGGATTGGGACATCGTTTCATATTGAAAGATGGAGTGGTCCCAGCAATAAAAGATCCTGGTCGTGATTGGGAACTGGTGGCAGTAAGAGGAATGGCATGAAATGTCTGTTTTGTTGGCATTCAGCACTTAAGTGCTCGACATTCTTTACTTCCACCCACAGCGTGCCTCCAAGAGCTCTATTTCACATCATTTTATTTGTTTCCCATAACAGAAATCCTGTAACTGTGACTTTATATCTTAAAATGTGACTTAATATAACAAATACTATTTTATTTCTTGAAATTGCTACTTTAGTTCTTGTAACTGCATATGTTTTCCTCATAATTTTAGGTTTATGTTTCACAATTCTGACTTTTCCTATTTTATTACTATTTCTTACTAGTATTAATTTTATCCCAAAAAAGCGATGAAAAAAACTGATATTAATCCAATGACCTCACAAATGTACAGTATGACCTCATGATACACAAATACACATATACAGTGCCCTTCACTAATAGTGGCACCCTTGGTAAATCTGAACAAAGGTGGCTTTGAAAATAAATCTGCATTGTTTATCTTTTTGATCTTTCATTAAAAAAAAATCACAAAATTCTAACTTATCATTGAAGTCAAACAATTGAAAATGGGGAGAAAAATGTTTTTCTCCAATACATTTTAGCCTCAATTATTGCTACATTCTTTCCCAAGATAACAGCTCTGAGTTTTCTCCTGTAATGCCTGAAGACATTGGAGAACACCTGATAAGAAAAAAATGACCATTCCTTCATCCAGAATCTCTCCAGATCTTTCAGAATACCTGCTTCATGATGATGCTTCTACTCTTTAGTTCACCTCACTCATTTTCTGTGGGGTTCAGGACAGAGGACTGGGACAGCCATGGCAAAAGCTTTGTTTTGTGCTCAGTGACTAATTCTTGTGTTTATTTTGATGTTTGTGTTTGGATTATTGTGCCAGTGGAAGGCCCACAAATGGCTCATTATACGATTTATTTTCTAACAGAGTCAGTCAGTTTTAGATTTGTTATCTGTTGGTATTTGATAGAATCCATGATGCCGCATGTCTAAACAAGATGTCCAGGACGTCCAGCTGGAATATAGACCCACAACACCAAAAACACAGCAGTATATTTCATTGTACACATAGAGTACTTTTTAACCCTGTGTTCACCAAACCCACCTTGAGTGTTTGCTGCTTTTTTGGTTTCATCTGATCATAGAAGCCAGTCCTATTTGTAGTTTTTAGTCCTGTCTGACAACTGAACAAGCTGAAGATTGTTTTTGGATGAGTGAGGAGAATTTTTTCTTAAACCCTCCTCAATATCATGTGCTGATACTGTATAAGGACTGTCAATTGTGCTGACAATTGTTTTTTAAAGGTTTTCTGACCCTGAGACTCAACTATTTTCTGCAATTCTGCAGCTGTGATCCTTGAAGAGTCTTTAGCCACTCAAACTCTACTCCTCGCAGTGTATTAGGATGATATAGACACACATCCTCTTCCAGGCAGCTTCTTAACATTTTATGTTGATTGGAAATTCTTAATTATTTCCCTGATTGTGGAAATGGTAATTTTCACTTCACTTCTTAAAGCCACTTCACTAATTGGTGAAGCTCAATTATCTTTTGCTGCACATCATAAATATTTGATTTGCTTTTACTCATTGTGTTGATGATTAAGGGAATTTGGGCTTTGTTTTCCCTCCTATATATATTTCTGTGAAACAAGAAGCCAGGGCATGTCTGTAACAACGGTCTCTGTGGCTCCCTCCGACCGTCATCAGCGGGAACCATCTCCGGAGTATTAGGTTCCGCCCGG
>JAUMHP010000046.1:12769022-12785910 GCA_032361065.1 Enteromius trimaculatus
ATTGCCTGTACGACCCTGACTTCTAATAAACTGCAAATGGATCTTAACCTGTCCGACTCCGAGTCTCAAGCGTCACAATGTCCATAATCACCCTCGGGTGCTCAAAAGTCTGTATATGAATGGGAATATACTTCAGAGATATTTTACTCATAAAACCTCTTGGGGTGCCAATAATTGTGCTCAACAAGTATTGGAAAAAAACATTTATTTCATCACAAGACATATACTTTAATAATAGGTTAGAATTGGGTGAATATTTTGAATGAAAGATCAAAAGGATAAACAATTTATTTTCACAGCCACATTTGCTCAGATTTACCAAGGGTTCCAATATTAGTGGAGGGCACTGTATATTATAAATAAATAAATAAATAAACACCACCACCACACAACATACATACAGCAACATGCCCCCTGTCATGAGCAAGTGTTCTTTCACGGTCTGTCTGAGACAGCCAGTGTAGGTTAACAAAACAAAATGCCTTTTTATCAGCCACACAGCATTCTGATACATTACAAAATGGCATGAGATGATGCGCAGCGAGCCTTTCCAGGCGAGGGATGTTTAAAGAGCATCGATTTGCTCAAGCCAGCAGATGTGGCCTCTGACATTGAGAATGGGGTGTTTGCTTATAATTGCCCCCCAACAGTCGCATGCATCAATGAAAGCAGCCTCTGAAATCTCCCACACAGTCTCGCACACAATGGGAGAAATATGATATACTGCAAGACATTTCATACTCTGCCATAAATAAACCACAAATTATATATGTCTCCATACAGTACACACTGGGCCGCAAATGCTCCACTGCTGGATATTAACGTACTGTGACAGCAAATATTTTAACACATAAAACACTAAAAGGTAAGTTCACCCAAAATAATAAAAATAATAAAAAAATATATATTTAATTCCAATTATGTTTACACATTTTTTAATGCAAATTCATAATAATATATATGTTGAAGTACATTATGTTGAGATTTAGTTCCTATTGTATTAAAATATTTTTGGTTAATGGGAACCAAAACTGTTTGGTTACCAATGTTCTTCAGCATTTCTTATTTTAAGCTCCACAGTAAAAAGCCAGACATGTAGGTATAAGCACGTAAATTATGACAAAATTAGAATTTTATTGTGAACTATCCCTTTACTTTGCCATGCGTAATTTAACTCTAATAGAAAAGAAACTCTATAAAGTTCTTAACTGCTGTGTAAGAAACAAAGAAAATGTGACTGAAAGCGAGGCATGCCCCCAAATCACACCTTGAAGCATGTCGAATGAGTGACGTCTGAATGTGCTGTGATTAATTGAAGAACTGCCACTGATGATTTCACTCCCTCACCAAGCCAAGGAACAAGTGCACCCTGAGGTATTGTAGCTAAGAATCCATTATTCAAGGAGGAGGCTGCAGCTCCAAGCTGCAGAAGCACAGTTGACACCAAGAGGCTCTGAGGCCATACTCAGTTACAATTATAGCTCCTAGCATAGCTAGACTGGAAGCACACTTAAAATCACAGACCTGTGAAGCTGAGAAGACTAGGAAGCTACAAATAGGTGTACAAGCACAGCACACAACCTGTTTTCACATATTATTTCATCTTGTTATTTTGGCTTGCTCTCATATTTAGGAACATAACTGTCAACAGAAGAAAATGTGGACTGATGTGTCTATGCTTCATTCTTCTGAGCAGCAACCAAACTTAGAAAAAGATAACGTTTGCCTTTGAGGAACACTTAAATGATGCTCCATCATTGCTATATACTTCAGTGCTCTTGCAGCCTCAAGGAGACACTTTCAAAAAACAAGTTCACCCCCGAGGGGGAGCAAAAAAAAAAAACACATATAAAAACTGTTTCTTCTAGACTGCAATAGGATTAAATAGAGAGCAAATTTAAAATTAGGAATTTTGCTTCTCAGGTTTTCCTCAAGAAGGAAACAACCACAGTAATCTCCTTTAGGGTTTTATAAGAAAGTTTTAGAAAGAAGTTTTCATATGAAATCATATTAATTTCTCATCAAATTAAAATTATCTATTAAATACTTTGCTACTGTATGCAAAAGCAACCTCTGAGCGATAAGATTTTCCTCTGGGTCAGTCTTCCCATAGAATTTCTACATTTATGCCAAATGATAAGGGTTTTTACTGCATAGGAGTAATGTTAATCTGAATGTTCGAAATCACCTCTGAAGAATCTAAACATAGTGTACCAATTCAGTTAAAAACATGTCACAGTACTTAAGCCAAATTTTACTTAAATGCACTTATTTTTGACATGTGCCTGGGTCAGGACAACACTGAACATTAGATTTAAGATGTTATCCAGCAATTCTGGCTGCACTGTGAACAATGTTGAAGATAAAAATATAGTTGAGGTAAACCTCCCTATAAAAAGAATCAGACAGGAAACCTGTCCACTCTCACAGTGACAGCGCAATTGAATCCAAATGGATTCGCATGTCTACTATAGAAGGAAACATTGGCAGGGATTGGAGATTGATAAAAACCGGGAGAAACATCCATAGAGCTACGATAAATGGATCCCAAGTCTATCCAGCATGACAACTGATCAGTCTCCTCCTATTTCTCAAAATACTGATGTAATGTGGCAAGCTATTTTAACATGTATGCCTTTACCTAGTATGTTGTTTTTGTTTTTTGTTTTTTTTGCATGGAACATTTTTTCTAGTGTTAATTTAGGACTGTTCATGTGAAAGCAAAAATAGCACATTTAATGCAGCATTTTTAAAGTGGTTACTATTTGACCCAGTGAACCACCCGTAGTTTAAGCTAGGGTTGCTAGGTCTGAGGTGCAGCTGCAGTTCAAGCGTCTGTGCAGAGTGTGAGTTTCTTCAACTTTATTACAAGCTATAGCATGAAATAAACAGAAATGAAGGTATGTTGAAAGATACGGTACAATTTACCAGAATATATCATGTCTCATATAATTCTAATTTAATCTTAATTTATAAACTTGATTATTACACATTTATTACTAATTATACATTATGTAAGGGATGTTTTCAGCAAAATAAAGCCTGACAGGCATATCGGCAACCCGACACAAAGCGGAGAGATGTTGTATAAGACAAAAGAGCTTTAATTACACATTAATTACATGACTTCTTGCCACAAAAGTAAATTATTAAACACAAAAGTTTGTGTCTTGTTGTTGTTTGTTTAGAGTTAAGTTTTAGTTTGTTTGTTTTAACCAGAGAGTCAGTCGAGACATCTTCTATTGACTGATGAAAACTTATTTCATACATGTTGAAATTAATGTTAAAATCCTCCATTTTAACGCGGTTAAACATTTTAAGATGCAAGATGGCACCAAACTGCCAGTGACTTCAGAGTAATACATATAGTTATCACGTTAAAGATGATTCGTAGTACCTGGATGAGTCTGTGTTATTAGTTTACCGGTTGTTATCTGGGAACAAACCTTGGAATGTGGCGACTGAACGATCAGAATTTAGTATTCCATGAAGCCGTGTAATAAAGTATAAAGCATATTTCTATTTAACATTTACAGCTATATATTTGGGAGACTTTATTCAAGGCATTTACGTACTTACATACTAAAGTCTCGTTACAAAAACAAAGCTGGAACAGATACAAATAACTATTTGGATAATGACTTGCAGAAAATGAATAAACACATTTGGCAACTATATTGATGAGTTGTGCTCTTTACATAAACTGTATTGATTGGCTGGTTAGTTGTCTGATAGATTAATTGACTGATTGATTGTAATAAAATATTAATATGTATACTTATAAATAAGCATAATGATCAGTATCTACACATTTAGCCACTGTTGAAAAGTTTTAAGTAGTATCTAGTTGGTGAACATGAAAAAGATGTCTACTTGTCACTACAGGATAATCAGAAAATGAATCATAAGAAATAGTACAAAGCAGAAAATTGTACGTTTTACGGTTTAAATGTTACAACAGCTTGCCATAGATAAAAACTGTGGGAGTATGATCAGGAAAGCCGTAGCAGCATGTCAGTGGGATAGCGTGTAAATGTCTCCCTTACTACCTTTACTTGACCAATAAAAACAGCATAAGCTATAATGAATGTCATTTTAAATATTCGCTACTGACTAGTGCTCAAATATAGTTGCTGTCAACTAATCGTGCGTTATTAGGTTAATTCCATGACATTTTGATACGCACAACAAAATATTTGTTGCAAATGAGCCTTTAAGGTCATTTCGTGACGTGCTAAATTATTACTCTTACTATTACTTATCTCTCTTTTCTTCTGCAATTGAAAGTTAAATAAACGTAATTCACGAAAACAGAGATTTTGCGCCCCGCCACTCACCTTTGACGAGATGCGGGACAGCGAGGTGCACGCAGAGGGCGATGGAGACGAGCAACGGTCCCATCCTCACCGAACAGCAGCTACGAGTTCCAAGGTTACAAACGTTCAGCGGTACAGACGGTTAAAACTTCTGAGGTACACGGAAAGGTCTTCGACTAAGTATCTCCCAGGACAGGTGTCAGTTAAGTCCGTGTTTTTTTCTTCCAGGAAGGCTCAGCGGAGATGAAATAAGTGATCCTCTCAGGAGTTCCTCTTGCCCTTCTGCTGCAGTGGTGCGCGCCGAGATAACGGAGAGACTCCGCGCGGGTCCCGATCAAACGGTGATTGCGCGCGGCAGACGGTCAGTATAGCGCTCGAGCAGCGGCGCTGTCTTACTGATAAAGACGAGTCTCGCTCCTCCCCAGCAGCTTTGGAGCCTCTACAGAACGAACGGCAAAAATCCAAATGGGTGGGACACTGTCAGTGTATTTCACTTCTCCGTGGGAAAGACGCGCTTTTGCTCTGAGGTAGAACAGGTACAGCGGCTAAACTGTTCTGACCTCCCCGATCAAAGATTTATCACACTCTCTCCTCTCTCTCTATAGGTGAAATAGTGGGATATGGCCCCGTGGGGATAAAGGGGGTGTCTGTAAAGATGTGTGCGCTATTTATTTAAAAGTTTGATTTAAAATAAGGCACAACGAGTTACCTTGTGTTAACCCACCTTCTCTACCTGGGTGAGCTTTGTTGCCACAATTGAAACATTTTCATTTGATGCATTAATTTAATATTATGGTTACCCTCATAACCACTACAAACCAAACCCATTTTTTTTTGCTTAAAGAAGTTTGAGAAATACAAAAATGCGAAGATATTGGAAAAACATGTGGAGGCTAACATTTCAAAACATAAAAGCAGAGCTTAAGAATTATGTGTTTGTCCAGTTCATGGAACAAAGTAAGAATGGCTTTAATAATAATAATAATAATAATTATAATAATAATAATAATAATAATAACAATAAAAAAATAAAAAAATCAAGGATCATCATTTTCTCACCCTCATGGGATCCCAAACCAGTTATGGTTTACTTGTTCTTAGGTCAGTGGTATAAAAATGAAAAAGTGGTCAGTTGTGTGTGTGTGTGTGTGTGTATGTATATATATATATATATATATATATAGGCTACATATGGGTCATGCTCATAAATATTAAACAAAGACAATTCAAATTTAGTACACTGGAAAGTGTTACAACCCTCCTGTATGCTCAAGCAAACAAAAAACAAAACAAAACAAAAAAACAGGAAAGATTATGGCACTGAAATCTCCCCTACACCAATTCTTATGCTATTCTCGTAGTAATCTCTATTTTAAGGGATAAGTACTTATTGCACTTAGTAATTCCATTAATTTAATGGACATGCAAATTTGTGCAGTATCTCTTTGAATACTTGAGTCACTGACAGACTGTGGAGTACTTTAATCCCACATTAAAATATAAAACAATTTAAACCAAACCAGGGCTGTCAATTTTACACAGCACATTATACCCCTCATTAGTCTAAACAGAGAGAAATCTTTATGCTGGCTGGCTCAGTTTTGAATGGAGTTTGGTATGAATACTTATCCGACATGGCCTGCACATTTAACTGCCAGTCCCTGGTGATTTGATATGACATTTAATTAATTACACACAATAAAGTGGAGCATCTTCATACACATCATATCAGACACAGCTGGTTACTGACATCCAAAAATTGCTAAACCCTTTCCTAATCCTCCAAGGAGTAATTTAGAGGCTTATTGCTCTTCCTGTATGTAACATGTGTGAAGAATTATAGCTCATACCTTCAGGGACAACATTTCAGGTTATATCTGAATAAGACAGTATAGTGTTCTCCCGCTGCAGTCATATACAAAATAGAGTACCTGAGCAGTGCCATATGGCCATGCAAGAATATGGGCATATGAATGACTAAGCTGCAGCAAGATGTAATATTTATCTGGATACATTCATACGTACATTTAAATAATGTTTAAACAAATTTCTCCAGGCAAAATACTTAAACCAATATGCCAGGTGTAGTACAAGTTAAACTATATCATAGAAAGTAACAGTGTATGTTTGTGGAAAGTTATGTTAGTTTTCAGTTATGTTTGCTTCTTCTAGTCTTCTAGTCATCTGTTTGCTTCACTTTTCCATCTGTTATAGCACTTTTTGTCATGCATATATATATATATATATATATATATATATAGTATATAAGTGTTGAAATGTTGGATCTTTGCTTGTATTAAACATAATATTCCTTTAAACAACACTTCCTGTGATTCTATGAGTAATAACAAATTGCTGGATTCTCTAAAAAAGTCTGTATAAAAATAATTAGAAAAGATTATCTTAAAAAAAAAAAGTGCAGTAGCCTTATGACTATTCTTTTATATGTAATGTATATACCACCTTATACCTGTGGAGCCCTTATTGCTATCCATTTAATATATAGTTGAATGCATTAAAGAACCCTCTTAAGCATTACTTGTGAGATTTGTTTTAATCCTTTGAGTCCTTTTCTAGAAGTAGGGGGATTTGAATAGTCTTTTCAGTGTATTTTTCTTGCCTTCCATCCATCCTTCAGCTGCCTGTTTTTGAATTTTGGCAGTAGTCACTCTTTTTCCATGTTCATTACTTTATTCGTTCTTTCAAACCCCACGGCACTAAGAGAGGAGAGGCAGGGAAGACAGAATTAGAGACACTGCATTAATTCACAAGAGAATATTACTTTTGTCTTCCTGAACAGCAGTGGGACACAGCAGTGCAATACCCTCCCAAAAGCCCCTGGGCTACTGCTTCAAAGGGGAAACGCTCAAAACTCTCTGCGAATCATGATCTTTAAAATATACATTTGCATCAGCGTTTCCACAGGCTTGGGAAAGCGGATCCAGCAAAGACTCCATTATGTTGGAGTGAGGTTTTTTTTTTTCGTAAATGTGCAAGACTATAATAACTGTGCTCTGCCACTGTGCTGTGTTCTCCATCTGTTCCTCTGATGCATCAAGCCAAAGAACCCTGTGAAAGTTTTGTGAAGCACTTGGCCTAAATTAAGAGGAATCCGCACTTTCTGTTTTAACTGTGCTTGAAAGTTACATTGGTTTGATTTTGCTGACTGCTGGTCCCGTGATGCATTTATATTAGTTTGCTGGCTGTCATACACTGAAACGTTGAATGAAAAATGTTGTTCTACTTTGTGTCCCCAATAGATGGAGCAGAGGTTATATTATCCCCCATTTAAACAAGCCAAGAAACATAGACGACAGGAATCCATGTGGTTTTCCTGCTTATGGAGCTGGGAACTGAAATTTTATATTATATCCTCATTCTTGCATTATATCCAGCATGGTGGCAAATGATGCCCTGTAAATCTGTCAAAAAATGGTCCTAAGTATTCAGACCCTTTGCTGTGACATTCATATATTTAACTCAGGTGCTGTCCATTTCTTCTGATTCCATTTCTTTCTTCATTCTTCTATATTTTGGTGAAAATTCATCTCAGTGGAAAAATTAAAAATTTTGGCAAAACCAAAAAAAAGTAAATACAATACTATTCACTCCAGGTTCTGTCTAAAATGAACACATGTTACAGTTAAACTTTATTATTACAGATGAGATTCTCAATTACTAAGGATTTACTTTCACTCTGTTCCTCACAAGAAACTATATCTCAGAACATTTTTTTATCATAGTACATAACTCGTAAAATAATATATTTTGATATTTGCATTACATGAGTAGTTACTTTTATGTAGTAAACGTGGTTGCTCACCAAGCATATTAGCCAGGAACCGGGTATATTTGTTAATTACTTATAAAGCCTCAAATGGTTAAACTCCTCAGTACTTGAGCGAGCTCTTGTCACATTATAGTTCTTCACGTCTGCTGCGTTCTCAAACCTCTGGCAATTTAATAATACCTAGAATATTAAAATCTACTGCGGGTGGCAGATCTTGTTCCTATTTAGCACCCAAACTCTTGAAAAATTTACCTTATACTGTTCGGGAGGCAGGCACACTCTGCCAGTTTAAAACTAGATTAAAGACACATCTCTTTACTCTGGCTTATACTTAACACACTGATACACACTTATTAATCAAATCCGTTAAAGTATTGTTAGGCTGCATTTATTAGATCAGCCGGAACTGGGGACTCTCCTTAACACACAATGTAGTCATTACATCGTTAAAAAAAATAGCATCTACGCTAATATTAGTCTGTCTCTCTCCTGGGACATACCCATTAGGCAAAGGTAGGCCTTGGGCCCCCAAAATGCTTTTCACAAGATGTGCATTAAGTACGGATACGCAAATGTTTACGGTGTTTATTACCAGGACCGTCTGTGTGTCAGAGTTGAACGTGCTTCATGTGTATCCTGCTTGTAGCAAACAAAAATATTATGTATCTGATACAGTGTTGCCAACTTAGCGACTTTGTCGCTATGGTAATGTTTTGCAATAACATGGTTTCGAGAGGATCGCTGAACGAGTAATCACACACAGCTGGCAGCCCGTTTACTTAATCATTCCTCGTTTATTCACGCCCAATTAAATCTCTCCCCTTCACTATAAATTCTCCCAGCCTTCATTTCCCCGCTTTTTGCTTTTTGTGCATGGCCTTCGTGCACAATCTCGCCACCAGACAAGCTGCCTAAAACGCAGATTGCTCATCCGAGCTCGATCAAAAGAGGAGTTAGCCACTCTCCTAGCCCCAGCCAGCCTTCAGCCAGTCTGCCTGAATTCCCAAGGGAACCCGTGGCTCGCGCCCTCAGATATCTTTTTACTCTTTATCCGCCAAGAGCTAAACCACAGAAAAGAATCCACGCTACTCACCACATGCCCGCTTTCTCCTCCATTTTCCTCCGCCAGGTCGCAGAATCTAAGCCCAGTATTATTGCAAGCAACAAAGCAGTGCAGAACTGGCCGGCACCCCCAGATGACGTCATACACAAGCAGCGTATCCAAATGCCGCACAGGATTTCCTTTCACTCCCCCACGGTCACGTATCGTTCCCTGTTTTTTCTCCTCCGCTGAGGTTTCTCCCCAGCCTCCACTAGAGGCACTCCCATTCCCACCCCAGCCTCCACTAGAGGCACTCCCATTCCCACCCCAGCCTCCACTAGCCTCCACTAGAGGCACTCCCATTCCCTTACCTCTGCTGAGGGCTTTTCTCTTCTATTCCATCGTTCCCCACATTTATTTGAATTAAAAGCCACCCTTCAACTGCTGATGTTCTGATTCCCGCCCATCATACCCCATACTGTATGTTCATATTGTTTTGCTCGCTTGCTTTTCCAACCCACTAATCCTTGTCTCTGTCTCTACCAGCAGGTCGGCAGATGCTCCAGCTCCCCAGTCCACCCTGTTCCACACACACCATAAGTCTTTACACAATTTATCACGTGTTTAAATTAAATTGGAAATTAGGTGCCGGGCGTCCGGCCAGAGGAGAAATGGACCCAGATAAGCATGGTTCTCCCAAGGTTTTTTTTCCCATTCTCTCATGGATGGGGTTTTGGTTTCCTTGCCGCTGTCGCCTCTGGCTTGCTTAGTTGGGGACACCTGATTTCTAGTGATCGTCGTCTTGACTACAGAGACAAAAAGATCTCGTCATCTTTCATTACCATCACTCCATTTTCCTACTATTCTCCTTTATCCAGCGTCCGCATCATATGTGTACTTGATTTCATCAGACAGCGGCTCAATTATAAATAAGGATTTTAATCCAGATGAACATCTTGTAGAGCTAGTTTAGTAACTGTTAATAATGGAATGTATTTCAGTCATTAATTCATATTCATTCCATTTTTCTGACAACAGAACCATTAAATATATCAGTGAAAACAGTTATATTAAGAATTACGGTGCACTGAATAACATTATGTGACCACAGAAAAGCAAGATAATATGACGCACTGACGTGATGAATACTAACATATTTTGTTGACCCTGAAACAACATTTTAGTTTTGACCATATCTCTACACCTAAACCTAACCCTACCCATGAGTAATTCCTAAAATCAGAGGAAATGATAGATGACTGACACTGATGTACAAGCTGATGTACTGACTGTAAGCCTAAACTTCACAAAAACTATAAACTGGTTCTTCAAATCTGATTGGCTAATCACAATGTTGTTCCAGGGTCAACAAAGATGTTGACCCAGGGACACGCCGAACTCAGCAAAATCAGGTTCTGCGACGTGGCACAGCAACATTTAGCAACTGGATTTAGCTACTTCAGATTGAAAAAAGTTGGCAACACTGATCTGATACTGACTTCCACACGAGCGTCAGGTCTCTCAATCTTTCCCGCTGCGCACCTCTCTCTGCATCTGCTCCCTTCAGCGAAAGCGATATGTTGCTTCTCTGAGGCGCCATTTACACTAGGTGCATTTTCGTTTTAAAAAGCATAACTTTATGCGCCTATCCCAGCGTTTTCCACCCTCAAAAACAGACACTTTTGAAAACGCTGCAGACCCTATTTTAGTTTGAAAACTCTGGGTAAGGTTTAACGCCAGGATCAAATGAGGATCGTTTGTATTCTAAACTCCGTTTTAAAACGATAACGCACTGGTGTTAACTGAGCACAATAAAATTAGTTTTAGATTTGATATTCGCCTAGGCCTAGTTTCTGCAAATTTACGTCTCAGTACTAAATGAAGTAAAAATTTCTACTAATTGCACCTAATTTCACATGCAAGCACCGCTGTTGTCATTATCTTGTATCTCAATTGTAAATCAATTGCTTTTCCGTGGTCTACAACATGAAATAATAAAAGTGTCTGTTAATCAGAATCAGAATCAGAATTAGAATTTCTTCATTTATCCCCGAGGGGAAATTCTTATTTTGTTACAGACAGATTAAAATCAAAGATAAAAATTAAATGTATAATAAATATCAAATACTTTCGTAGCAATTTAAATCCTTGGGTTGTAACCAAGAAAAGCATGTTAACTATTATATAAAAAACCTTACATAGTAAAGAGTAAAGAGTATGACATGAATGTACCGGTATTTACCAGTATAAATAAATGTGCAGTATAAATGTGCAGTGACTGAATGACAGTTATAGTTCAGAGATCAGTAGTTTAATTGAAACAGGCAGGAATTACTTCGTGTCTTTCAGTGGTGCATCGTGGGAGTCGGAGTATGTTGCTGAGTGTGCTCCTATAGCTGGTCAGCACAGTGTGGAGCGGATGAGAGGGAAAGTCCAGTATAGTCTTTATTTTACATCTCTGTCAGAGATTCCAGTTCCTCTCCTACAACATGGCCGGCCTTCCTAATAATTCTATTTAGTCTGTTGATTCCTCTCACCCTAAGACTGCTTCCCCAACAGACAACAGCATACGTGATGGCACTGGCCACCACAGACTCATAGAACATCCTCAGCATCATCCTACAGATGTTAAAAGACCTCAGCTGCCTCAAAAAGTAGAGGCGACGCTGACCCTTCCTATACACAGTATCCACGTTCTGGCACCAGTCCAGTTTGTGATCCAAGTATACTCCCAGGTATTTATAATCCTCCACCACCTCCACACTGACCCCTTTGATGCTTATAGGGTTCACTGGAGCCTTTGTCCTCCTCAGATCCACCACCAGTTCCTTTGTCCCATTGAGCAGTAGGTGGTTACCCTCGCTCCAGGTGACAAAGTTATCCACCACGGCCCTATACTCCCTCTCATCAACCCCAGTAATACATCGAACCACTGGACGCGGCATCTGATGTCTTCCACAGAACGAGGACTCTCTGAAGAATCAGGCTCATGTTGAAGACTGAAGTACTCCATTTAGCTGGGGGGCACAGTCTTTCAGGACCCTGGGACTCACACCATCAGGGCCTGCAGCTTTACCTATGTGGAGTTTCTGCAGCTGTTTTCTCACCTGCTCAGTGGTAAAGATAATCAGTGGGGTTGGGGAACTAGTAATTCCCAGGTGATAACTGTCAGCCGAGGGGTCTGAAGAAAAGGTGTCTTAAGACAAGGTGCGAAGAGGGCCATCCAGATGAGCTGTAGGACAAGAGAGTATGGGTGAGGTGGCTGGTTGTTGTCGCTCAGCTGCTGAAGAGTCGTTATCCTGGTGAATTGGGGTACCTGCATCAAATGTATTAAAAAACTAATCCATTCAGCTCATTAGCCTGTTCCACACCACCATTAACCTGTCCACTGCTGCATGTAATCAGTAATAGTCCACATGCCACTCCACACCTCTCTCATGTTGTTCTGTTGAAGTTTCCACTCCAGCTTCCTTCGGTACTTTCCCTTGGCTTCCCTGATTTTTATCCTCAGGTCCCTCTTTGTAGCTCGCACCTCCACCTTATTGCCCTCTCTGAATGCCTTCTTTTTCCTGTTTAAAATGACTTTAATATCCTCAGTCACCCATGGCTTGTTATTGGGGTAACAATTTACTTTGCAAATGTAGTGCCCCATTCCTATATTTGCCTGAGGCCCCAAATTCACTAAATCCGCCCCGCTCTTTCTTATTCTGTTCCCCAGTCCATATTCAGATCAGATGATGTACCAGCACAAAGAGGTGATCTTCATTAGAGACAATAACACCTAGATGAGCTCCGTGTACAGATCGCTAGATCCAGATGCACATAAACACACACACACAAACACTACAAGTCCTCTACACAATCTGACATGTACTTAAAATTGAACAAGAATTTAGATCCTAGGCATCCAGACAGAGGAGAACTGGCCCCAACTAAGCCTGGTTCTCCAAAGGTTTTTTTTTCCCCCCATCCTCTAATGGATGGGGTTTTGGTTCCTTGCCATTGTCGCCTTTGGCTTGCTTACCTAATTTCTGGTGACTATTGTCGTCTTGACTACAGAGACGTCTCTGCATTTAATAAATAAATTGTTTTTTAGTTCTCATCATTATTACCATCACTCTGGTCTCCTACTTGACAATGTTCAGTGCTTTGTTACAATCTGTATTGTTAAAAGCGCAATATAAATAGAAAATAAATAAAAGTGATTGATTGATTGATTGATCACCCGGTACAACATTGCACAAGCTCAAAGACTGACATTGTTGCTTCAACAAAAGGTTTGTTATTTCACTTTGCTTTTGTTAATGCTATCTTTTAGGTTTTGAAGTAAGTAGTTATGTTCAAATGTCATTGAGCACATAGTTCCACTAACTGGATATTTTGTTTCCAAACTGTCACATCATACAAAGATAATAAAACTAGTAGATTTTTGGCACCACTCCAAACTGCAGTTCAACTAAAGATGCAATTATGAACCCAACACAATAGAATGTTTCCATGCTTTGATGCAATGCATTCGTTAATACGCTCAGCATATACAAATATTTACTCTTTCTTACATATGCCCAGATGCAAATGTCAAATTTATCCAGATAAAAGATTAAAAAAAAAAAACAAGTATAATGTGTCACCATGATATTGTAATCTCACACATAAGGAGCTTTGGTGTACACAGGAGGCATGTGTAATATTCCCCTCAGTTACACAGAGATATAGGAGCTCCCCTGGAGAAACACCAGTCGATGTGTTTCTTTATTGGACTCGCTGGAATCATCCACCCACACACCTTCGCCTAAGTTCTGCTCAATCTACTGTGTTTACTCTGTGTTGAAGGGGGAAAAAAAATCACATCATTGCTTCTCTGTGCATCATCTTGGCCTGTTTACAATGATCTCCTTCTGCAGCTGCTTTCTATGTAACATTCATTCTTCCCTCCTTCCTTCCCTTTCCCTTTCTCTTCCCTTATTTCTTTCCTTTGCTCTGCTAATGTGTATAACCAATAATTTGTAGTGAAGGCTGCTCAGGGATAAAGGAATTTCAGCATGTTTTGACAATGCTTCTTTTTTTCAGCAGGTAGCCTCAAATGGTGCCCTTTGTCCAAACCTCCACGGAAGGCCCTGAGAATCATTTACAATGTCAGTGTGGCTGTATATCAGCAGATGAGAAACAGAATGGAGGTACTATATTTCTCTTGGGAGATCAATAAGCCACACCTGCACCAGATTTACTGCAAAAAGTCATGACTTATGAGCATATCATCCGACTCCTCCTTGGCATTTTCTCACCTCAGCCAGGAGCTACAAACATGACAAAACAAAACAAAGCAGTGACACTTTTATCTAATATTACAGGTATTTCATTAGAGGCACATGCTGTGGTGTTGGAGTTCTCACTTCTGAGAATGCTGCTGATAAAAGTGAAGTGTGGCTATTTTCCTATAATTTCCTTCAATAATTTTTAATACCACAGCTTAATATATATAGACAACTATTTAGTCATGCAAAAGTACAGCACAATAACTAGCTCTATTCATTTTGTCAAAATTGAGTTGACTGAAATTGTGTCTTCTAGACTATAATCTGTCCTGTGACAGACAGGTTTAGTTCAACTAAGCTCAGATTCAGAGAAAATGGAGTGTGAATTGACATGATTGGCAATTTTCTCACTTTCAATGTTGGCATAGTTACTATGTTTCCCTATTCAGAACAGTTTAAGAGGTTGTAGGTTGATTTGTTCCCTCAAAAAACAGTTAATAAAAAATATTTTTTATACATTTTTCCATTATTATTATTATTATTATTATTTATTAAAAGGTACATTATTTATTTTAAATACAAATATTTTAGTATATTTATGGTGTATATAGTGTATACACATAGTGTGTCACAATTTGCTTTAAAAAATATGTCAGATTAAAATGTTACATTTAATTTTACATTTCCATTTGCCCAATCCAAATCCAAATAAATGTTACATGAATAAAAACAAATATATATAAAAAAAAACTATAAAAAAAATAGTCAAGATTCCTTTTTTATTTGGAAACCATCTTAATAATAGTTCAACTTTGTTTTAAAGTCCACACTATAAGATTACACTTCACTTTTAGAGTTTGTAATTTTTGCACTTCACTGAACAATAAGACCTAATTGCATTTATTAATTCTGACAACATATTTCAGATGTCATGCTCTAATTGAAGCAGTCTCCTCCAGAATCCAAAATCAAAGACAAGGCACGTTATACAAACTTCCCGCTTGATTTCATGGGCCAGCAAACAGAATGAAAACAAATCACAATGCTTTAAACATAATATTAATCTTCCATACTTCAGTAATAAACAGATGATCCCTTTTTTTAAAAGAGATCAACTACTCATTCAAATCAATGTTATATTGAATTAAAGGTCTTGAGAGGTTATTGGAACACTAAGGTCTGTTTGAACATTGTTCTAGATATTAAATAATCTCGAAGCCAAACTATATTAAGATTTAATGTTTGTTTTCAATGCTTTTATCCCAAGTGCAAACAGTTCACTCCGCACACAACAAGAGAGCTGAGGACATTATTAGAGAACTAGGTTGGTTTATCAGGTCCTCTGCCACATTAATCCTCCCCACAGGACTCTTAATGTAGACAGAGGCCAATGAATTACAGTTAACTACAGCTAGATCAATCCATTTCTCTGCCTCCGGCTAGGTGATAATTGTGTCTTCACTGGAAGGTTACAGCACAGGTCAGCAGCTCACATGAACTATAGAAGCCATGCAATTGGAAGACTCAGGAGACTAGATATAGTGCAATGTTTATCAGGGTTGCAAGATAGAAGGGATATACTGACTGTTTCTTTCCTCTCGGTTTCCTTTCTTTATCACTTTTCCTGTAAATTAGTGTATCAGCCAAGCATCATTGCCTTGCACTTAGATTTTTTTCGTCCTTCCGTTTTATAAGGATGCTGTGAAACTCGCTGTGAACTTGCTGCTCCTTAAATCAACACAGACTGTAACAGTCATATGACCCGATCTAAAGTTTGTTGTTCATTAATCTATTTATATAGTGCTTTTCTACCGTCAGTCCCATATCCAACCTTAATGTGCTCTTTCAAATAAAAGTGGCTGTCATATAATGCTTTGACAGCTATATATCACTACCCGTTTCATATTTCTTCAAGGTGAGAGCAATGTTGCTATTAATGAAATGGAGAGGTTCTGTCAGTTTCCCTGTAGTTTTTACGGACAAGTAGAGGCTAGTGCAATGATAACGTCTCGGTTACGTATTGTAACCCTCATTCCCTGAAGAAGACTTCACGTCGGTGACCGTCGAATAGGAATCTCAGTCCGAGATGGCAAATCTACTCTGCGTGCATATAAAGACGCCAATGAAATTGGCATATGCTGATTAATATCCAGCTGCATTTAATCACAGCGCGATTATTAGTAGGTCAGCAGATTAAGCATTCATTAGTTTTCGCTGAGGAGCCGAGCTGGTGTACACGGACCCTAGTGGTGGTACAGTCCCCATGGCGACGGGCCGTGACGTCTCCGTTCCCTTCTTCAGGGAAGGAGGGTTACAATACGTAAGCGAGACATTCCCTTTCAGTCGGTTACTTCGAGTCACGTTGGTGACCGACGAATAGGGATCCCTATGGAAAACGCCATGGAAGATGCCCCTTCCAGTGTCGTGTGGGAGTCTCCCAAACCCCCAGTGTTTGGTCTCTAGGCCGGGACTCGAACCACAGGAT
>JAUMHP010000046.1:12802566-12815291 GCA_032361065.1 Enteromius trimaculatus
GTATAGCACGGCGTGACACTTTGATCATGCAAAGAGGATTCCCCTCAGGGATACACCTTTGTTTCTGAGCCACCACTATAGGGGCCTCATGTACAGCCGGTGTAATAGGTATCACGTTGGACGCAGCTGCCATAAGGCCCAACTGTTTTTGAAACTGTTTGACAGTAAGTGACCGGCCGTCTTTTACTCTCGCGACTGCAGTGAGGATTGAAGCTTCACGAGCGGGTGTCATACGAGCCCGCATCGTGGTTGAATCCCACACTACGCCTAGATAAGTGGTTCTTTGTACTGGAGAAAGGACACTTTTCTTGGCGTTCAGTCTCAACCCCAATCGTTTCATATGATCAAGCACGACATCTCGATGTCTGCTTGCTTCTTACGGCGTCTGTGCTAATATTAGCCAGTCGTTGATGTACAAAATTTGGATTCCCTGGAGTCGCCGTGGAGCCAGAGCTGCATCCGCACATTTTGTAAACGTACGGGGTGAAAGTGCAAGGCCGAAGGGAGGAACCCGATATTGGTACGCTTTGCCCCTGAAACAACCCTTAGGCAATTCCTGTTGTTTTGACACAACCCACCCTCGTGTGGAGATGTGCCTCGTGAGAGCTCAGTGGTAATCGTCTCAGTGCCACTACGTTTTCCCAGTGGACGAAACTGAGATCGATGTTCGCGGGAGATGCTCACGCCTCGTAACACTGGCGAGGTTAGTGAAACGATCTCCTGAGGGCACTGAGGAGAGATGGGCTCCGTGTAATGCGGAGTGTACCACTCTTCCCCAGAGGGGCTTTCCCTCTGAAGTCCTGAGCCAAAACATCAGGACTTCCTCTCCTTACCCTGCGAGACCTTCTTTTTCTCTTGGTAGTACGACCCTCAGGTCTATATGAGATTTTGAAAGCCCAGCTAAAGAGCGCCACCAACTCTCTTGATGTTGTAGAGTAGCTCTCGAGGCGACACTCTGTTTTTGCGTGTCTCTGAAATTTCTGTAAGAGGAATGGAATGGTATGGAATGGAATTCCACGGTATGGAAATCGTGATAAAAAGGGCAGGCTCCTTCTTGAAGGCATTTATTTATTTTGGCAGCGTCTGTAGAAACATTTGATTTCTCATTTAATACAGTGCAGTTACTTTTCATCTCTGCTGCCGTTTTAGTTTTAGATCAACGGCAGCGTGAGACACTGCCTTCAAGCCTCATACTGGGGTGAGGAGGAGACCGTGCTCCTCAGCGCCCTCCATCTCTTCAGCCTCGGATGAAGAGAGGAGCCGCGCTGCGCCACCATGACGAGGGGAAGTAGCAGAATGCGCTTCCTTTCCCGTCTGGCTAGCGCCTAATCCTGATGCAGAGGAGTGAGATAGGAATTCATCCATCTCAGTCTCCTCACAATCAAGATCGGTTTGCGATCCCCACGAACGCCGCCGCCGCCCTGCCTTAGCATGAGCGGGGCAGCGCCATGGAGATTGCTTATGAACGAAGCACACGTAGCAACATTCTCTCACAATGTCTGCAGCTCTCCCAATTAAGGTTTTCTGTACTGGAAAGCTGCTTCTGCGTGTCTCGCTCCCATGCAGGCAACACGGAGAGTGTGTGTATTCTCGGGAAGGATATAAAGTTTGCACACAAACTGTACTGTGAGCTACTCTCACCCCGTTTAGTTTTTCTTTGTTACTTGGACATTTTCCCTGACAAAGGCTTTTATTTTTAAAACACACACACATAGAGTGCCTCCCGAATGACAGAAAGCTGTTTGCCGGCCGGCATTCGTGTGCTTTTATGCTTCCTGGCCGGTGACGTCACCCGCCGATGACGTCCCAATTCACGATTGGCTGATTCAACACACTATTCAGAGCCATCACGCTGAGGGCGTTCCCATAGCGTCTCGTCGACACAGCTCGAGTTCCTGAAGAGGAACTGCTTTTTTCTGTATTAATGGACTCACTTTTCTTCCTTTATTATGTGACTGCATGAGTTCAAGGACATATGTATACTCTCATAGATGACAGTTACGGTCAGGAGGCTGTGGTTAGAGGCTTTCCAGCCAATGTTGTGGTTAGATTTATGGTCATTGATTGTTGTTCCAAGACCAACAAAAAGGTTAATTCAGGTACATGTTCTACTTGTCTATACACCACCATTTATAGATGTTGTAGGTCTAGACACTCAACACATGGCTACCATTCTAATGTTGATGAATAGAGATTATTCTCATGCCAGCCTTTACTAATTACAGCAAGATATACCCAAACTATATAATAGTTAATATTATACTATATCTCTATATAATTTTTTCCACATACAGTAATTTTGCCTGTCTAGCTGCTAACATAACACCAAGATCTTGTTGCTGGTTAATAAGCAAATACTCAAGAGTTGCCTGTCTAGCTGCTAACCTAACACCAAGATCTTGTTGCTGTTTAAATAAGCAAATACTCAAGAGTTTAGGATTGGATAATTAATGCAGTGATTAATATGCTTCTGGCGTATTATATGTTTGATATCATTTTTTTTTTAAAATCTGAAATGGGTAAATCATATTTAAAATTGTATAATACATAGAAATTTTTTTGTATAATACATAGCCCCTTTTTACAATAAAGTCTCATGTGTCCCCAGTCTGTAAAGTCAAATAGCACACAGAAAACACATCACATGGCATGTGTGTGCTAAACTCTCTTTTGTCTTATTGCACTTAAATTGTCAAATAAATGCAAGTTTATGTTAAAAACATACATGAGTTAAACTGAACGTACAGTATACAGTATACCAAATATATTTCTCTTATAATGAAAGAAAACATTGCAAGAATTAAAAACCAAAACACAATTGCAGTGTATGTAAAGAAGAGGAACCTTATAGGTTACACAGATAACTGTTTAATTTTATAGCAGCAATAAACTATGAAAGGGGGAGGGATGAGCTGACATTTATGGATGTTTTTACAGGTCAATAATCAGGTTTGATGCGTGCTCAATCAATCAGTTGCCTTGAATATATAAGACATGCAAATGCAGGTTAAGACTGTGCTGTATTTCATGGTCCTGTGAATTTAAATCAGTGACAATGAAGCCAAGCAGTACATAATGCAAAACAAAGCAGGGAAAAACGCATGTAAAATACCTTTAAAATACAAAACACTTTTCTTACGTCTTGTATTTGAGTGAACCGTAATCCTCCGAGGACCCAGGCTGGGATGTCAGATTTTGGCATGACTGCAATGTCTATATAATTCACGTTCCTGCACACCTGCATTCTTCATGCTAATCTCCCTTGTCCTTTATCACTCTGTTTTCCCTGATAAACACTGAAATCTTGTTACCATGACTGACTGATCCATTTATTCTCTTTAAACTTCCGTCACATTGTGATGAAGAAATCAGCCCATGTGCATGTATCCTAATGCAATTTTCACAGCCTTTCTTTTTCACCAAAAAAACAGGCAACCCTTACACACAAAGCCTATTAGCTCGCAAGAAAAAAAAAGATCTTTATATATTTTGCGTGGGTGTGTGGTTATTTGACCCTCATATTCCAACAGGTTGACGTAGTCTACAGTCCAGCTCTTGATGCAGGGTTAAATTACACTGAGCTTCTGCTGCTCTTTTCTTCTTGGTTACAGATAAGTGGTTGCTACGCTTGCGTGAATTAGCATGTTTATTGCTTACTGTTGCCTCATTTCTCTCATTTCCATATCGCACACCCTCTGGCCCAGTCTTAAGTTTGGAAATGGGTGTTCATTTTTTAAAAGAAACCTCCCCCTCTCTATGGAAGCAATCTTCAAGCTATACTTGTGCCATGCTTGAGTAACCTTGGCTTAAATTCAACCATGCTAGGCTGCCCTAATGGTAGTACTTAGCACTTTCCAAAGCCATATCCTCTTAGCTAAAGACACGCTCATCTCATTGCATTAGTCTAATTCATGATATTTGCTGAAATTAGTTTCTTGAGAAGGACAATGGGGAATTATGGCCCCTGTTAACACTCATTTTAAGGCATTGTCTTTCTCCCTGGATCAAATTGAGAAAAAAAAAAAAAAAAAGACAGCATGCATGTTGCAAAAGGAGTTAAAATTAATTCTACCTAAGTTAATCTTCTTTTTAGTCATCAAATGCACTGGCAAAATTATTCCCACCTAATGTAATTCCAGCATTTCTCTGCAATTATGAACATTTACTATGTTAAAATATCAATATTTATCATCATATTTTCATAAATATTACTAATGGAAAAATGAAAATGGGATGCTATTATTGTAGAGGTGTCATTTATTGCAGCGGTAAAAAAAAAAAGGAAAATATTAACAATAAATAAAAAATAAAATACATAAATATTGAGTTTAACAATATATATTGTGCTATATTTTTAATTACAGTATAATAGACATTTTCCCATGTAATGATTTAAAGTATCAAGACGGACACACATCATTAATCTCAATCAATATATTATTAATGAGAGTTCAAGGTCTGGAATATGGGAACATTGGCATGCTGTGCCTGCGTATAATTTTTCATAATGGCTGTTAGATTAATTAGTTTTTTTATTGATGGAATCCTCTTTTTTTCTCTCAGAGTTATAAGGAGACATGAAGAATATGGATATGTTCATGGGCAGTTTCAGGCTGAAATTTTATCAAGGGTGTCAGCATTGAAAATTATAAATAAATAATTAAATGTAAAAACAAAAATTAAAATCCTTAAAAGAATATATTTTGGGGGGGAGAGGGGTTGTAGAACAGTTAATTTTGCAGTAGACACACTGTACTCTCTATTTAAACTCCCTTAGTTCAGAAGAGGACAGAAATTCAGATGGGTAGCCCTAGGTAACAGAAATTAGGTCAAGCTAGTATACCATAGTTTATAGAGGACATTCATTTAAAGTTTGCAGGTAATTGTTGCAAAAGTCATCAAAAATGATATTTGTATGGGTCTTTTTTTGTCAAATCAACCAGATGTAAGCAATATATATGTGCTTTATATGTCCTATATGGTTCAAATACCAGAAATATGGGGATCTCAATGCACCTCCATGTCCAAAATATTTAACTCCTATACATTTTAATGGTTAAAAGAAAATATATGTTCACTTCCTCATTTCCTCACAAACTTGTTTCAATAATAATAAAAAAAAGTCTTAAAACTTCTCAAATCCTTTCCTGCAAACATAAATGTCAGTCAATGAACTGGGCAGTGCTGTAAATTAAACAGTATAAATACGGTTAAATTTTTTTTACTGCGAACACATGCTGAGCTTTTCCAGATTATTCCATTAATCTGCTTGTCTTGAATTATTCCGTCGCTTTGTTGGGTTTCTTTAATGCTCTGATCATTTTGAGAAGCATTAGGAATACATTTTACGGCTTACCATAAGCAAACTAGTGAGAAACAATCTCACACCCCAGCTGAGCAGCTGAATATTTGCACTGCGTTCAGTTGACTGGTGTGTAAATATATGCATAGTAAATTAAATGACAGTATTCGTCTGCATTTGGGAGGATAATTCTGACAGGAGGAAGAAGGTAGGGGGGTTTCAAAAAAACTCATACGTAGACACAAAAATATCACTGCATATTTGTATATAAATGTATTTATTTTCTTAACTGCAGAAGAAAATGTTTTATGTATAAGATTTATGCCAACAACCTTCTCCCACCAGATTTAGTTAATCTGCCTGGTTGAGAAGACCCAATCAACTGTTTCTGCTTTGAATAGACCGATTCCATAATCAAACATGCAATCTTAGAATTGTGGAATGTTTTGGAAACAAAGGTCATAGTTAGCAAGCATCTCGCCATGTTTGAACTAGCCACAAAACTCCAGCAGTGTGTACTTTGGCATGTGTGTCTCAGAACTGATCACTCTTCTGGGATTCGGTGCTATGCAGACAATATGTTCTACCAGGACACATAAATCATATTCACAGTATCTAAAATCAAGCCCTGACCTGCAACCCAAGCTTTAAATCTGTGTGGCCAGCTATCTATCTTAAAGGCAGAACAGTCCCTCTGTTTTTTTTTTGGTCAAAATTAGTCATGGATATTATTGGGAAGTCCCTTATCATATACAGTATATGGATTAGTATTTACAAATCTTATTGTTTTTAAGAAAATAATGGGTTGTCTTAACAGTAACCTTCCAAAAGCTCAGGAGAAACCAAAGCAGAACATCAGTTACTATTCTCTGAATTTGTTTGGAAAACTCAAGTTGAGTTAGTGTACTCTGCCTTTGTTTATCCATGCATCAATATTGAAGTTACTGTGCCGGTCTGGAGTTATACGATATTCTGATATCTGATATAAGTTTTCACATGTTTGCAGTTATTGTGTGCCCTAAAACTTGCCAGAATTAAGCAATTGTAAATAATCTCAGAGTAGTTATTTTATTTTGTTTTGTCAAATGGAGACATGGTGTAATGTTTATGAGGCATGATGCCATGTGATGCACAAAAAAATAGTACTAATTCATGATGACCCAACACAGTCTCCCAACCAGTTCATATTCGCAGGAGGTGCCAAATTTGTGCTAATTCATACTAATTTGTACGACCTCACTCGTACGATTTTGTACAATGTGTCTAAAACCCCGATACAGGCAGGTTTAGGGGCTGGGTTAGGTTTAGGTCATTGGTACAAATTCATATGAATTGGCAACTCGTAAAATATGTAAGACTTAGAAGAAACCGTACGAATTAGCCACCACGCAAAATATGAATGAATTCCCACAAGATCAGGTTGAAAAATCAATAATTTTCCATGGGTGTGGAGACGATAATGACTGCACACCACTCATTAATGTACTGTGAGATTCAAGGTTCATTTTAGCCTTTGTAACATGAAATGGAGAGAATCTAGAGGTACAGTATGTGCAAACTTTATAAATGTTTACTCTACAATGATTTCAGGATTTATAAAATGTACAATAATTGACGAATAACTTTTTTATTTGGCAACAGATTGGTTATATAAGGAAAACATCCTGTCAGCAATCCAGATCGTCTCTCCCCCAATACAAACTTCAAAAGTTCACATAGCAGCTGTGATAATATTTTGAAGCCACTGCAGCCTTAAACCCGACAGGAAGAGTAAGCAGAACAGTATGATCTCTTCACCTACCGTACACCTCATCCCCCATAATGCCTCATCCTTTTAATCCATCTGAGAACTGTATTGTAAAATAAAGCTGCTTTACACATACAATGCACAGGAAAGATCCACGGTTTGCTGCATTTTCACACGGATCACATTCAAGAAAATTGTTTTGCTTTTTCAGATTATGCTTTAAAAGCATAATTTCACTAATATATTAATAAAATTATATGAATGTTTTTATGCTATTTTTCTCCCACAGAACAGAAAGAAATGTATACAGTAAAATTTTACATTGAATACAAGCTGTCAAGCTCCAACAAGGAAAAAAAGCTATCGTTTAAATATATATATATATATATATATAGCTATAGTCTTGATATTTTTGCTGATAGCCTTATTTGGTAGTGTACAGTGTTTTGTATATTTTAACTTTTTCTCTTACTTTTTTTTTTTTTTTTTTAATCTCTAAAGGACTAAAACAGTGCATGGATTCAGGCTTTTCAAGCCTGCAACACTCCTACATTTATTTTTATTTTTTTTATAATGCATTTTTGCCCTCACAAGTTCTTATAATATGAAGACAAAAACTGAAAATCTTATTTTATATTTGCTTATAAGGCTAGCAATATTTAGCAGGCCCAGCCACAAGGTAAATTCTGCCAACGCTCTTATTGTGATTTTCAGAAAATTCCTGGCACATGCGTCATTAAATATTACAGATTATTTGTCATTTGCGTCTTTTAGGGACAGAAATATTTGAAATCTCAGGGCCCGAAGCTCTTTGAAAGAAGCAAGAGAATTAGATTGGGTTGTGTGGTTATAGGGCCTGCAAAGAGCTGCTGAATCAGCTAAAAATAACACCATCAAGAAGGTCATGTGATCCTCTCTTTGCCTTTGCACATGTGTATACACAACCTGATCTCACAGCAATTCATACATATTTTACGTGGTGGCTAATTCATACAAATTCTTCTAAATCGTACGTATTTTATGAGTTGCCAATTGCGTATAAATTTGTACGAATGACCTAAACCTACCCATCACAGGGTTTTAGACAAATTGTACAAAATCGATCGAGGTCGTATGAATTAGTAAGAATTGGCACAAATTTGGCACCTTGTACGAATACATACAAATTGGTCATAAGACTGTGTTGGTATACACGGGCAGAAACATCCTACATACAAACAACACCTAAAACAAACACAAGATTACTGAATGCAAGTGTTGTAAATGCAAGCCTACTGCTATCTTTACTCTTTGAATTCTCTGAGCTTAATGTGAAGTAGATCTCAACAAAGTCACATCTTACATTATCTGAACAAATGATTCAAAGTACTTTTTCATTTTCTACTGTGACTACTCAGCAGTTCCCAGCTATTGTGTTTCCCCAGCCCAGCATCAGCAGCAGAGCATGTTTTACTTCACATGTCATCGCAATCAAATGGGCCCTCTTGGCAATGCATGACAGTGGCTATTGTAATCGAGTGCCACTCGCTCGCTTGTGTTCAGGAAAAGCAGCTTAGATCTAGGGGGGTGGAAGCTGGCACAGGCTGTTCAAAGCATATATGTTTAAAGCCAGCACAAACTTCAGATAACACAAGATGCCTATGAAATGCATTGAAGGATTAGTGAAAATACCTCAGTCAAGGGCTGATTGTGGATATTTACATACTGTATGCCTACAAACTACAAAGTGTTTTCTTTGCCTTTGTATGTAAAATTTGTCCTTGTATAAGATGTAAAAAACATCTAGGTTACGTACGTAACCCACGTTCCCTGAAGGAGGGGACGGAGACGTTACATATGGGAACTCGCCAGAGAGACCGATTGCCTTTGAGCTTTAAACAAAAGGCCAGTGAATATTGGTGTGCATTTGATTGCGCTCAGGTGCACCTCATCACTGCGTGAGTATAAGAGGACATGAGCAGAATGCACATGCAGGTTTTCGCTGAAGAGCCGAGCCGGCTACAGCGTGACCTCAGAGTCGTGGCAGATGAAAGTGTAACGTCTTTGTTCCCTCCTTCAGGGAAAGTGGGTTACATAAGTAACCTAGACGTTACCCTTTCAGTTGAATCACTTCGAAGTTACATATGGGAACACCCATGTAACAGGCCACGACTCTAAGGCCACTTTACGCGGAGACCCCCCGCCAATAGGCGAGATCTACTTTTCAAGTTCGTCAGCAGAAGATCTGTGCGTAACCATCCCAACCCTCTGCGGCCCAAGAAGGGGGCGACAGAGTTGCTTTCAGCGGTGCTGAAGCAGGCGGTTGAAGGCGGAGCACATGAAATTGCACAAGTTTTTACATGTGGAAAAACAAATACAATATATCGATAGAATTATGGATATAATTGAAGGGAAACACAGCCTTCTGGGTAACTGTGGAGATTTTTTGCCACACCTCTACACCTGAAGCTCTGAGTGCGGTCAGTGTAGAGGTGCAGCGCGCATACAGGACACAACACTCTAAGGCTGGGTCTGCCTTCTCCCAGGGCAGAGCTTGCAGGTTCACCACCTGATCGTGGAAAGTCGTGCTGGGAACCTTGGGCACGTAGCCCAGAATTAACCAGATTGCGGGCGAGTTGTGACATACGGTGGGAGCGTAGACCACCTTGTTTGTTAATGTACAGAACAGCCGCAGTGTTGTCCGTCTGGACCAACACGTGCTTGTGGCGAAGCATCGAAAGAAAATGACGCAGGGCCAGATGCACTGCCAGTAACTCGAGGCAATTGATATGCCAAAGCAGTCGGACACCTGTCCAGGGACCCGAGGCTGCTTTCCCATGCCTGCATTGCAGGCATCTGTGTGGACCACGACATGCCTCGACACCTGTCCTAGGGGCACTCCCACCCATAGGAAAGCAGGGTTGGACCACGGGCTGAATAGGCGGCGACACTCTGGACAAACACTGATCCAAAGTGTGCCACGGTGCCATGCCCATCTCAGGACCCGATCATGTAACCATCGCTGAAGCAGTCTCATATGTAAGAAGCCCAGCAGTGTGACCGCGGGCTGCAGCTGCAATATGCCCCTGGAGCATTGGAAAAGTTTTGAGCGGAACTGCTGTTTTGTGCCTGAATGTATCTAGGCAGGTCAGCATGGCCTGCTTGCGCTCGCTGGTGAGGCGAGTTTGCTATTCTCTTGGTTAACCTGAAGACCCAAATGGCTGAGGTGCCAAAGCACTATGTCCCTGTGCATGCACAACAAATCCTTGAGTGAGCTATTATCAGTCAGTCGTCGAGATAGTTGAGGATGCGGATGCCCATCTGCCACAGAGGGGAGAGTAAAACCCCAACCTCATCTCAGCTGTAGGGGTAGGCTCGATTGCTTCCTTCGCCAGTAGGACAGCAATCTCCGCAGGCAGTACGGCAGCTTGGCTCTCAAGCCGGACCGAGATAGAGCGAATGCAGCGGAGTACCGTCCGTATCAACCACTGCGAGGGGCAGAGGAGCGCTATCCAGGCTCCGAGCCGCGTCGACAGGGGTATCAAGGGAACGTTGACTGCCGTGCCAGCAGTGGGGCAGCCCATAGCAGGACAGGGACTGTTCGTCTGGCTGCGTTGAGCTGCTTAAATTCCCTCAGGCGGCTCGCTACAACGCGAGAGGTGGGGCTTCAATGTAGCCATGGTCATACGCTTGCAATGAACGCATTGGCCATTTACAAAAGCTGCCTCAGCGTGTGCACGACTCAGACACGCGAGGCAATCATCATGCCTGTCCGAAGAGGTGAGAAAACTCACCCAGAAATGCACGATCGGCTCAACATTCCGGAGAACGCCTCACCAACCGTGAGAAAAATTCACTCTTTCTCCCGGTTACCAAGGGAAGACCTATCGCGGCAGCTCCATGCACTCAGAAAGGTCTTTGTTCGCTGGATTTGCAAGATGAATGGCACATCCAGCCTTTAAAAAGACAGCCGCCCAGATAAAACACTGTCAGACAAGAGAGCAGGAAAGCAGAAACTCTTGAAATCAGGACTCTTCCTCGATCGTTCTCCAGAACTCGCAGAGGGGGATCTCCTGTAGCAGCTGAGAACGGCTTCGGCTCTGAAGCGAAAATCAGCATGTGCAGTCCGGTCGTGCCCTCTTATACTCACGCAGTGATGAGGTGCACCTGAGCGCAATCAAATGCATGCCAATATTCCTTGGCCTTTTGTTTAAAGCTCTAAAGCAATCGGTCTCTCTGGCGAGTTCCCATATGTAACGTTGAAGTGATTCGACTGAAAGGGTAACAAAAAAACAGTAGTGGTAAAAAGTACTAAGAAGTGCTCATACTTTGATTTAAGTAAAATTATAATAATAACTAAAAATTTACAATGAATAAATGACTAAATTTAATGAATTTGAATTAAATTAATGTAGACACACTTAATGATTTGTGTTCATTACTAATTTACAGATGCTCCATTAATAATTTGTTTTTAATAATAAATTGATCTGAATTTTTACTCTAAGAAAAAAGAAAAAAAATGTTATGAGATTATTAAATGTAATTCAGTTTTTAAAAAATGTAAAAAAAAAAAAAATCAATTTTTCAAGGAAACAATATTTCAGCCTTTACTTAAAAATGTAATGTTAAACTCAGTGTTACTTGTCACTTTTTTAATTATTTTAGAATTTCTATGTTTTCTAAAAGAAAACTGTTTCTTAACACTTTTATTAATTCATTCATTTGTTTGTTTGTTTGTTTTACGCTATGTTCTGTTGAGAAGGCAACTAAATAAAACATTTAAAAAGTACTAACATTTTTGACTACTAAGATTATGAAATTAATGTTTAAACATAATTTCGAGAGGATCACTGAACGAGTAATCATACACAGCTGATGGCCCGTTACCTAATCATCCCTTGTTCAATCGCACCCAATCAAGCCTTTCACTACAAATGCTCCCAGCTTTTCATTTCCCTGCTTCCTGCTTTCATGCATTCTTCGGAATCGCACGACCAAAAACACATCTCCGCTGTCCTCCTCCACGAGGACCAGATTTCTCAGCCTGCCCTACAACAACCTGCTACCACTCTGACGCCAGCACGGCATTTCCTTTTGCTTTTCCTTGGTCACGTAACGTATTTTATGCTCCCATTCACCCATTTTTAATTCATTTATTTATTAAAAAGCCCAATCTAACCACTAGCGGAAGCTCCCCTTCTTCAACGAGGTTCCCCTCCCCAATCCTCCAGCGGAGGTTCCCTGTCTCAGCGAGGCTTCCCTTCCCTACCCAATCCTCCAGCAGAAGTTCCCTGTCTCCGCTCGTGGCCTCTTTAGTCCCGCCCACCATACCCATATTGTTTATTTTGTTGGCTTGCTTGCCTTTCCATCCCACTAATCCATGTCTCTGTCTCTACCAGCAGACCGCCAGACGATCCAGCTCCCCAGTTCACCCCGTTTCACCCACACTATATGTCCTTACACTTTACACATGTTTAGGTAAACTGGAATTAGGTGCTGGGCGTCCAGCAAGAGGAGAAATGGACCCAAATAAGCCTGGTTCTCCCAAGGTTTTTTTTCCCCGTTTTGCAATGGATGGGGTTTTGGTTCCTTGCCGCTGTCGCCTTTGGCTTGCTTAGTTGGGGTCACCTGATTCCAGTGATCATCGTTGTCTTGACTACAGAGACCGTCTCTGCATTGTTAACCAAGAGTTTA
>JAUMHP010000046.1:12822498-12833081 GCA_032361065.1 Enteromius trimaculatus
GTCTGTCGTCACGACATAACGTCTCCGTTCCCTCCATCAGGGAACGGGGGTTACAATAGGTAACCTAGACGTTCTTTTGGAAAGCTTAACAATGTTATCTTTCCCTTACAACCAGAAATGCACTTTTTTAGACAGGGGCGTGTTTAGTGTTTTGGGGGCCCTTAGCAGGTTGTCCTGTGGGGGACCCCATCGGTGGATTTGGGTAGGGTTAGGTATTGTTTACATGTTATCGATGCCAATATGATACTGCTTATTGATACAATAATCCATATTACTCTCTATAATTTTGTGCAAAAAAATTAAAAAATAATACAAAATAAGTAAAAATTTGTTGAACATTTCAAATTATTTTATTACTGCAGTTTATAAATGCCTCCAAGCAAAAAGAAAAGGCACATTAAGCAATATATATATATATATATATTTATATATATATATATCTTCAAAGCAAAACAAAGAGGGAGGGATTTCCTTAGCAGACCATAGCATAAGATATTTGAACATCATGTGTAGGAGCAAAACAGAATATAATAGAGAATTATAGCATCTCAATTTTTATTTAAGAAAATTCAAAAATTGCTCTTCTCAGGGAGGAGGATTGTCCCTTTCAGTTTTTAGGAACTATTTTTATCTTATTTTTAACATGGAGAATTATTTATATACAATCAGGACTTTTGCAGACATTCAGTCAGTTTCATTTTTGAAAATGGGATGAATTCCCCATTCCCCAAGACAGTTGTGGGAGAGAGGATTTTATTTTGTTTTTTAATTGAGTGGTAGAGGGGGGATTTTTTTTAGACTTTTAAATGTTTAAACACGCTGTGTATTTTTGTTTTTACAATGGGGCCTGAGCGTGCCTGAGCAGATACTCTGGGGAGCGCACAAGTGCTAATAGTTTAAATACTGGCCAAGCTTCATTCGTGCTGTTTGTAAAATTACGCCTGACAGAAATAAAAATAGCTCATATAGGAGTTCGGCACAGCAAGCCGACACCAGCAGGCCTCCCGCTAACTTGGTCTGATTTAAGACACGGGAGAACACAGCCTCTTCGCGGAGGTCGTAAAACCTGGTGAAGGTGTTGGGTGTCGCCCAGCCTGCAGGCCTACAAATATCTGCTAGAGAGGCGCCGTGAGCCATAGCATAGGTGAAGGCAACACTCCTTGTGGAGTGGGCTCTCAGACCTAATGGACACGGCTCTCCCTGGTATAAATAAGACAGGGAGATGGCATCAACCACCCAATGGGCCAACCTCTGTTTGGAGACCGCATTCCTTTTCTGCTGACGTCCAAAGCAGATAAAAAGCTGCTGAGAGCATCTGAAGCTCTGAGTGCAGTCAACGTAGAGGCGCAGTGCACATACTGGACACAGCAACTCTAAGGCTGGGTCTGCTTCCTCCTGGGGCAGAGCTTGCAGGTTCACTACCTGATCCCGAAAGGTATTGGTAGAAACCTTGGGCACATAGCCGGGCCAGGGTCTCAGAACGTCTTACGATGAGTTGGTGCTTTTCCTAGGGACTTCCCCTCCACTGCATCATGGTATGCTGCTATGAGGAACAGCTGTTTTGTCGCTGAATGACTCCAGACATGTCAGCATGGCCTGTGCGCGCTCCCCTGTGAGGCGGGCAGTCATTTCGACTGAGTCCAGCTCCAGCGCCATACCGAGATAAGAGATCCTCTGCACTGGGGAGAGTTTGCTCTTGTCTCGGTTGACCTGAAGGCCCAGATGGCTAAGGTGCCGTAGCACCAGGTCCCTGTGTTCGCACAACAACTTTCGCGAGTGAGCTATTATCCGCCAGTCGTCGAGGTAGTTGAGGATGCAGATGCCCATCTGCCATAAGGGAGACAGGGATCCCTCCGCGACCTTGATAAAGACATGGAGGGATCAAACTGGAGAACCTTGTACTGATACGCTCGACACTCGAACGCAAGCTGCAGTAGGGGTCTGTGGCGAGGTAAAATTGAGACGTGAAAGTACACGTCCTTCATAGAACAGCTTTAAGGCAAGGTTCCTAAGCGAAAATCTGTGATAAGGTGCACCTTGCTGTAATTAAATGCACGCCAATATTCATTGGCCTTTTCTCATTACTCGAAAGCGATTGGTCTCTCATGCGAGTTCCCATATGTAACGTTGGAGTGACTCGACTGAAGGGGAACCAACTTTTTAACAGCGTAAACAACTCTGAGTCCACTGAAGTCCACGTGCAACTTTAAACAATTTCATACTAGGCAAACTCATCCTATGTCAAGAAAAGACAGACAGAGACTATACTTTTATAAGTTTCATGCAATTTGACTGCCTACTGCTGACAATGAATTTTTCAGATCCTTCAAAGTAAGCTGTTGTTTCCTCACCATTGTTTTTGCACTTTGACAAATAAATTACAAGCATTCAGATTCATCTTGCAGACTTGGTCTTGGTGACTAAAATACTAATAGGAATCTTAGGTTTGCTGAATGTACTTCACATAAATAAATTGTTAACAATTTATAATTTTCAAAATGTGTCTGAAGATTGAAGTCCCAAATATCCCAAAAAACTATAAAAAGGCAATAGGGGATAAACATATTAAAAATGTAATATTTGCTTTCCTTTTTCTTCTCAGGTAAATGCATTTGCTCAAATAACTCATTATTTATTTGTTTGGAATACACAATTGGGAACACAATGACATCAGAAATACAGGAATAAAATAAGCATTTAGAGCAAGACACAATTTAAGTGTAATGGGAAACACCATGGTAAATATAATTGTACAGGTTTCTATTATCACAGGAAATATCTAATATAGGCTTGAAGAAAAGTAATAACTATTTTTCTCATTTGTATGAAAATTCAGCAGATTAGCTGTCCTTTTAGTGGAACATTTCAGTTCATGTTCAGTCTCCTGTGTAAATATAGTCTGTGAAGTTAGATTAAATAATTGCAAATGTGATATGAAACAGTGGCTTTATTTGAAAGCACAAAATCAGTGCTTTTTCTAATTGTCACATTCGTTTGATCATCTTTCTTAGATTTATCCTTCACTGACTGCAAAACGAATGCCAGTTTCAATCTTTTAAAGAAATTCTGTACAGGGCTCTGCATTTAAACACAACATACAACACAGCTTAAAAATGTAAAACATTATATAAAATATTAGATTTATTAATATTTATTTCAACAAAAAATATATAATCAAATGCAGTTCTCTCTCTCTCTCTCCTTTCTACATTGCTTTTATTAGCAATGTTCAAGTTAGCTTCAGTCCTGAAAGGCGAACATAGTGTCATCACACTAAACAAAGTATAAAATCAAGCTTGTACTGTAACTCAAGTATTGCCTCATGCAAGTCATCTGGCACCATCCTCAGATCGACTGGCTTATGCTGTCAGCTTCACAATGCAGTCCATCCTTTTACAGGAGTGCTGAGAAAACACACTTACACTTCACATGATGAATGCTGGCAAACCTCAACAGGAGACTACAGCTGCTAAAAATATTTCTAGTCTGAAACACATTTACTTTATTATACTCCAGTTACTCCAATATTGTTTATAACAGTAAATGTATGCCTGAAAACATCATCCTGTTTAATCTGCTAATTCAAAAACACAAAAGGACCTTAATGCATGAAAAGTTTCACTCAGTTCAGACAATAATAATAAAGGTAGGGTAGGCGATAAGATCCCATCCTCCCTGCAAATCACTCCACCAAACCACATGAACAATGAGAGACGATGTTGGTAGCTGAATGCAATGCTGTCAGATTACCTCATGTCTTATTCACCGGTGAGAAAACATTGCAGTTCAAAGTGCATAATATTACAATAATAAGAGCCTTATATTCTCACTCTTTATGCAATAACATAATGGGACACATTGGAAGACAGCACATCCAATCATAGCCCTTGGACAAAGGGGTATGATTGGATGAACATTTTATGATCCAACGCCTTCCACAGATGGCATAAATACATACATTTAGACCATTTAATTTAGTGATTGCTATCATAATGTGAAGAGACTTTCAACCACCATAAAAATATAATTGAACCAGATCACCTATAGGTATACTGTTCCTCATACTGAAATAAAAACCAATGTTTTTTTTGTACATAATTGACTTATTATGCTAGTACTGTATATGCATAAAAACAGTTCTTTAAAATATATTTCACAGAAGGAAGATTTGAAAGGTCATAATTGTGAGTAAATAATGACAGAATTGTTTTATTAGTTTAACATCAAAGGTTAAAATGATCAAATGCTTCAAGAAGCTCAGTCTAAATATCATCATTAGGGTTTATTTAGATGCATTTTGATTTGACAAAGGATCCAGCTTTTCTGCCTAAGCAAGAAGAAACTCTTGAAATCAATAGTTTTTGAAACTGTGAATGAAGAAGATTGCAGAGCACTGAGAGAAGCTCCCTTGCGATAATTATTTGGTTCATGGGGAAAAGGTGAATGGCTTTTAAGAGGCCTCCCGCTTGTCCTGAAATCTCACCCCACTCTAGATTCTGTCCAAGCAATTAAACCAGTCACTCCAACCAACAGAGTAGGCATTGACAACCTATAATTATTTGAGCAGACTATGCTTTGAACAGTCAGCAACTGACAGCACAGAAGATGGACTCACTACTGATTAATGGTTCGAAGAAAGAATGTGAAAGTAGCCGTTAAGTCAGATCTCGCTTTGAAGAACAAATTTTCTCATCATCATCTCCATCATGGCTGGATGACCCTTACTCATTGCCTCTAACCATCCTTTTTTAACCTTAGTCCAGCTCATAAAATGGTAAAATGGTTTTCCAGGGTGTCTGTAATGCTTCACTTGGAGCAGATTAAACAGCTCCAGGAACCTTTATGGAAATGGCAACCTCTCAGTTTCATATTTGAGTACACATGAAATAAGATTCTAAATATAAGACAGAAGAAATACTTCACCCAAAAAATTACAAATCTGTCATCTTTTACTAACAATTTTACTTGAATGTTCTCTTTTGCTCTTTTTTGTTCTTTGACACTCTAATGTTGTTTCAAATCTGCATGATACACTTTATTCCGTGAAACAAGAAATGAAGAATGTCTTTTTGTCCATTAAATAAAACCAATGGGGTTTAATGTCGTCAGACCATATTGACTTTCATTATATTTTCTTCTGTGTTCCACATACTGAAGTGAATCCCTTTAATAGTATTTGGGAGTCTTGAATAAGGACTGTAGACATTCAATCAACATAAGGACTTTTAACACAAATGGAGTATAAGTCCAAACAAGTCAAAACAAATTTATTTATTTTTGCAGCACTTTATTCTGTTCAGACTGATTCAATGCAACATTAGAGTAAAGTGCAGAGAAACAGATAAGGTTTAAAAATTAATAAATAAAGAAACTTAAATTTTAGCTGTAAAGCAGCTCTACGGTAGATAATAGGTTCATTATTCAGCACAATTTAAATAATAAATGGACTGACATCCTGCATCATTGACCTTCGCACAGGTCAGGCTGGTGATGTTTGACGTTCTGCCATCTCTGGTGTGTGATCAAATGGTCAATTTTTCATGGACGTGTCAGCTGGTTGTATCGACATGTCGGCAGGAGTCTGAACCTGCCCTGAGGCTAGAAGCTGGACCAGGCAAAGTACTGGAAACAGGTCCACTACAGAGCAGCTAGAAAGCAAGCGCTGAAACGTCCAAATCCAGCATTGACAAAATCTGTTTTATTTACTCACATATGTTTTGAGTCTACTGTGTGCATCGGTACAGACACATATTCAGTTGATGCAAGGTAAGAAAAGCAGTCATCCCCAACCAAAGGTGAATTATTTATCAATAGTTTTTGTAGAAAAAAGAGAAAAATGTAAAAAAAGAAAAGAAAAAGGTAAACTAATATTACATTGTATAGCGCAAGTAATTTAATAAACAATAAAATAAGATGCGTAGTATGCATACAGTTTTATTCATTTTTGTTAGTAATACTGTAGAAGAGCATTACTGCAGTGCTTCTGGAGATACATTTGGATGTCTTCAAATCTATACAGTGTGTGCAGTTGTCCCAGACAAGAAATAATTTATATTGAAATAAAAAAAATGACCCAGTGGGCTAATTCACACTAAACCAAGTGTGAATTGGCTAGCTGCTGTGAGATTGTGATTTTATTTTTATTTTTTTCATTATAATTACTTTTGAACCATTTATTTTTTCTTTGCCATCAATTCTCTTTCCACTTTAATTACTTATTTTTAATGTGTAAAGTATTGATAGATGGTTTCCTTGTGCTAACAGAACTGCAGTATGTGTAGTGTTTTTCCTATGCATTAACAGTATATATTAATCATACAGGAAACATACAGTATTTTTTTTGAGAGTATCTAAATGTTAGTTGTATATGCCTCTCTGCCTTATTGCTGCTACTGTATATCTGAAGAGCGACCAATAAAAAAATCTGTAAAAAAAATTATTCATGCTTTGGTAATTAAAAAACATTAAAACACTTGATATTTGCACCAACATTGCAAACAGTGTAAATTATAATACTTATATAGCAAACTGCTTGTGTCAGCTCCACAATTACGCATATGCAACAGTTATTTTTGGTCTATGATTAAATTTTTTAAAAAGCAAATAACTTCTATTACTGGTTTGTGGAATCACAACAGAGTCAGGATACACCTCTTTAAGCTACTGTAGATAAATATTGTAAACACAGTTTATTAGGTAAATGACATGAAATAATTATCCAAACTAGTCTATTGAGAAATGGCTAGTATGTACTGTATGAATATGATTCATTTTGATGTCAGTTGATATCAGGAGGAACAATCCTTCTCCAGCTTCTCCATCCAACGTAGCAGAACATATTACTTTACGAGAAACAATGAGTGTCAGGAAGACCTGCTCTCTGCTAGAAGTCGTATAACTCAAACCTTGTGCTGATCGATTAGACAACAGTGGTGTAACTCTGACCTGGTCCAAAGCAGTAACATTCTCAGCCTCATTCATCCCACCATTTATCACAAGGGTAAAGATTCCAATTCTCCCTCTCTTCATGTTCCCCCAGTGTGTGGCAAGAACAAGAGGAAAGAGGAAAATAAAAAATGGCAAGGAAAAGGCTACCAGTGTTCGATTCTTCACCTTAGCATTGAAAAAGTATTCATCACGTGTCATGCAGGCATTTGTAATAGTGGCACGCTTGCTTTGCAACAAGAGACTTCATTGATCTAGAGGAGGCCATGTTCATTCTAGCCCTGCGGAGCTGCAGGATTGTTTGTCGCTAGCTGAGCCCTGATCCTGGTGGGTGGGAAGTGCCCTCAGTCTGCATTAACGGGACAGAGCTAAGCTAGGGGAGAACATTTCACAGCACTCCGCAGGCTTCAATGAGAAGCTCACTGAGACAGTTGGTTTCTCTATTATGTTTGCACAAAACCAAACCTATTTGTTTGGAACAGTTGCACCCTGGATTTTTAAAGCTATTATGATCAAGTGTTTGGGCACAGGATACTAAGAGAGAAAGATTATAATTTATTTTAAGTTATGCAAACTAGGCATGTGCACAAAGCTGGATACCTACAGTATTATGACTTAAAATTAATAAACTCTACCAAAAAGTAAAATAAAATAAAATCCCTTATAATGCAACAAGCACAAACTTAAATGAAAAGTAAAAATAAATTACAATGCATTGGTGAGTCTTTAAAACTAATAGGTTACTTCTGTAACCCAGGTTCCTTGAGACACGGGAACGAGTACTGCGTCAGAATTAGAAACGGAAGGAGCTTTATTGCCAAGTATGCTTGCACATACAAGGAATTTGTTTGGTGTCACAGCTACCAGTACACAGAGACAACAACAACACAACAAACCTATTTGTTCCCTGTCGACACTTCACTCGTACTCGTTCACTCGCGAGGTCAAGCTCGAAGTCAGAGTACTACGGCGGTCTGGTGGGGAGCAAAAAAATATACTGACAACTTAGAAGCTGAGATCGTGGCTGAGCGCTGCGAGCAACTGAATTAACTCTTCAGACTGAGAGGACCCTGGCATGTAGCGCAGAGGACCGGTTCCCAGTGTTTCGATTCCCTTAACGATTCCAGTGGGCACGAATGACGTCATCACGCGCATTGCGTAACTTACACATGTTGCGTAGCTTGCGCTCAGTCAATAGTAAGCATGGCACTTACGCGGAACAGATGCTCAAATGTCTGGTTGTATTTCACCAAAAAAGACGAAAAAAGGGCAACTTGCAGTACTTGCAGCATAGATATTTCCTCAAAGGGAGGAAATACCACTAACACGCTAAAACATTTGCGCACACAGCATGCAATAACAATAAAAGAATGTTGCGTGTTCAATCCAGAGTCTACAACCCATTTAGAAAGCCTTTGCTTCATGACAGGTAACCCTTTGGAGTCGGCACCGAAGCAGATAAAGAGCTGGTCACATCGCCTAAAGGCAGTGGACCGCTCAATGTAGGCTCTCAAAACCCTGATGGGGCAGAGAGGGTTAAAGTCACAGCTCTCTTGCCGAGGGAGTGCTGATAAAGATACCACCTGTGCTCTGAATGGCGTGGAGAGCACCTTCGGTATATAACCAAGCCTTGGTTTCAGCAGGATTTTAGAATCATTTGGCCTGAATTCCAGGCGGGCAGGGCTCACAGACAGTGCTGATGCCAAAGCAAGCAGCAAAACAGTTTTCAGCGTCAGCACTTCAAAGGGTGCACTCCTGAGAGCTTAGAGCACAGTGGGCAGGTCCCACTGCTGGGATGCAGAACCTGATTTTGCTGAGTTCCGCATATCCCTGGGTCAACATCTTTGTTGGCCCTTGAACAACATTGTGATTAGCCAATCAGATTTGAAGAACCAGTTTATGGTTTTTGTGAAGTTTAGGCTTACAATCAGTGTTTGGTGAAGGGATAAGGGCTTTATTATATTGTGAGCCTTGTCGCTGTATAGTGACAATAAAGGGTTTATTATTCGAAGGGGACGAAAAGTCCGGTCGGCGAGATCGGAAAAGGGACCTTTTCGGCATCTTTGATCTCCGTCAGGTTTAGCCAGAGGTGCCGCTCGAGCCCAACTAGGCTGGCCATCGATCTGCCGATCGCCTGCGCTATCAGCTTCGTAGCCCTCAAAGCCAGATCTTTAGCGCTGCGCAGATCCCTCACCGTTTCAGCCTCGGGCTCTCCGGCAGCGAGGAGTTTCACCTGAAACACCTGCAGCACTGCCAGGGAATGAAGGGCAGATGCTGCCTGTCCGGCTGAAGAGAAAGCTCGGCCGGCAAGGAAAGAAGTCATTCTGCACGGCTTCGAAGGGTGGACAGGCTTTGCTTTCCAGCCGATGGGGGTGGACGGACAGAGGTGCATGGCCACAGACTCGTCCAGTGGCACCGGAGGCGGTTATCGAGCCGATAATAGCATAGAAGAAAAATGCTCTTTTAGACACCGGATAGCGGCAGTGGAATTGTCCAGCTGCAGTCTGCGGTTTTCTACGGCGTAGCTTCAAGTCAGGGACAGCAAAGATGCACGTCGCGTCGTTTTTCCCATAGCGTCTTAGCAGACGCAGTACGAGTGAAGTGTCGACAGGGAAACAATGGCTAAAATGTGAACTTTAAGAAAATGTGCATGTGATTTCAATTTTATATTCTTATTTTAAACAAGATGTATTTGCTGGCATTAAGCAGCACAACTGTATCTCTCACGGAGCAGAGACGAGGAGACGTACGGATCCATCTGCAGTCTATTTATTAAAACGCACAGTACAGACAGGCAGGGTCGATCACGGCAAACAGGCACATCAAAGACAGAGACATGAGAATAATCCAATAAGTGTAGCGTGGGTCGGCAACAAAATCCACTACAAAGAAACATGGAAACGAATGGCTGGACAAGAAAACGGGAAACATCCAAACATTGACCAGCGAATTCACACAAAGACAACCAGAATTTAAATACACATCAAAACAAGGTTACGGGGGTGGAGACACAAATGAACTACCATGAGTGGGTGGAGACATAAACTGATGATCAGAGTCCAGGGAGAGCAACGGAGACAAACACACAGAGAGTACAAATAGCACTGGAGTGCCATCCAGTAGTCTGTGCTGGCACCTCCAGCTGGATCATAACAGTATCCTTCAATGTTAATAATAATATCAATAAAATGTTTCTTTGTCATCACATTTTGAAATCTATTAAAATACAAAGCAGTTATTTTAAACTGTAATAATATTTCCCATGTTGCTATTTTTACTGTATGTTTGATCAAAAAAACTAATCCTTGGTCAATATAACAAAGAAATTATACTGGCTCCTAACTGTTAAACATTATGAAAACTGTATGTGATGAAATTGTATGTAATGGAATTGAGTTCTAGAATTGATTTTTATTGAATTTTAATACACTTCTGGACCTGGATTTTATCATTGCAATACATCCACATGCAAATAATGGTTTCACTTCACACTACTAATGGAAATGCTCATGAATATATAGTAATTATATTACTGATGATAATTGTATTTATGTTAATTATATTACAATTACAACAATCTTTGGTTTAAAATCAAGATAATTAATTACTTTTGTATTGTAACATATTTAGTAACTTCC
>JAUMHP010000046.1:12841216-12851984 GCA_032361065.1 Enteromius trimaculatus
AAATAAAGATTGTAAAGAAAAGTACATGCACTGCAAATACTTTTGTTATCAATTTCTTTATTTTTGAGATTTAAAAAGACTTTTTTTGCAAACTTTTATTTTTTAATTACAAAATAATTAGTTTTACTCTCAAACACATATTATTATTGTTTGCATAATAAAGACACAAAATTAACCCCATAGAGTAACCTCCATATGCCTGGTTCAATTTGTGTACACACAACGCAGAGTCATTTGAAGACCAGTCACACAAGATGATGACATCTAAAATAACAGAATAACAGTTCTGAGGCGCTTATCATAACACATATTTTCCATGTTAATCAGAGTTTTGAATTAAAATTGTTCAATTTGAGTTTGAATAGAATTTTTGTGTGGCTTTACTTGCCACAATGAAAATGACAACAAATGTTGAATGATGTAGGATCATGGCACCTGCGGAGAGAAACCACCAGCACGTTCTTCAGTTGGCTGTGATATATACTGTAATCATTTACATTTTACTTTTTTTTCCCCCCAACTTATTTAAATCCTTGATTTTCATGGGAATCAAATCAAATCTCTGGCCCTGGCATTGTTAGCAGGACAGGTAGGCCTTACTTTAGTTAGGACATTGTGTAACTCACATATTATATAAATAAACATCTCTTTTTTCATTCTATCATTCTGGCTCAATTTACCCCTGCCTCTGACCACAGCACAACACACTGACATCTGTTAATGAAGATTTTACAAGCCACTTATTAAATTGCAAACATGCTAGCGTTAACAGAGCTCAGTGCTTTTTTGTTTATGATAATACGGTTCAATGCTGCACTTCGCACCACAACAGAAGACATAACTAAGAACGGTAACACCCATGGTGAAACTTCAAAGAGACTTTATTTTATTCTTCAGCTCATACATCTCAACACAAAGGCTGCTATGTTTAGATATGTGCAACTCATTTTATTTAGTAGAAGGCCAACCACATTAAAGGTGTAAACAGCCGGCAACTGAGTAAGGTCTCTGTTCACAGGGCTATGTGTCAAACTGAACTTTATAAAGCATAACCAATTGTTCACTGACTGAACCTTTTATTTCATTAGAAGTGTATAATGTCAGCCACTATATAATTTGTAACACGCAGTAGTCCTCTGGTAAGTTTGATTTGTTGTTGCTGCAAGGCTTGTTGTTAGTGTTGCCATTAATTCTACAAAGACATTTCTTGCCACCTCTCCACTCCCAAACAATATTTCTCTATGCACTTCATACCATCTGCAGAAACAGTGACTGTGAGGGCACCTTTATATAAGTGGATTAATCCAAGATAAAATCTTAATTAAACCCGACAACAATAAACCGTGATTCTCACACCAGAGGTCCCCTATGCCCCGTAGCATATGATCAGCTATCAACTCCTTAATGATCTTTGTTCTGTACTGATGAGCAATTACAAAACTATTTTCTATTAGTAAATTTAGAGTAATGCCATTTTTAACATCATATAAAACAATTCACCAGCAAAATCCCCTAGCGATGTATGCATTGTAATACCGTTCTGAAACACAAGTAATTAGCCTATATATGAAATATGTTCCGTTTGATGTGAAAAGCCCACGTCATTATAAAACATAAAAAAGCACATTTTGACTTGCCTGCCAATACGCTGCTGATTAAAAAATTACAGTTCAAAAGGTTGAAATCGGTACAATTTTTTAAAGGTTTTTTAAAGTAGACTTTTTATGCTCATCAAGATTTTGTTTATTTAATAAAACACATTAAAAACAGTAATATTATGAAATATTACTACTATTTATTACTACTATTTAAAACTATTTACCATGTTTAATATAGAATTGCCTTCTTTAGTGTTCTTTACTCTCATTTTTTTAAATAAAATTAAACTAATTCATGCTTGCTCAATAAAACAATTTATTTCTTAATCAATTTTATATAGTTTTTTATATATAACACTGGGAAATAACACTTATATATAACACTGGGAAATTGCATGCTTTGTACTGCACATGAATTTCTCTGATGCTGAAAAAACAATATCTGAACTCTTGGAATAATTCCCCCTTCCCATACTGTGGACTTTTAGCAATTTAGTGTGAAATCATATGTATTTTGTCTATCGAAAGTATGTTGTCACTTTAATTGAGGATGAGCAGTGCAGCAAAAATAGACTCCGTGCCAAAATCCTTACTTCAGAGCTGTTCACGCGATGCTCCTGCTACCGGTGTGAAGGCAATCATTTGTTAACATGCAAAAAAAAAAAAAAAAGATGGGCTGCTCACACGTCGCTCAAGCTTGCAGTGTGAAACTTGCCTTGGAGGCAAATCACATTCAGAACGTTCATTAAAACATTCATCCTTTGCTCCAATCAGAAGTTTTCAACCCACAAACATGTGTTGGATGTGTTTGCTTTCACAGCATGCTTATTTTACATTTTCACATTTTCAAAGACAAAATGACAATCAAGGCTTTCATCAAAGTTGTTTAAATCTGATGAATATGAAACTAAACCACAGAAACAATCCAATAATTCAAACCTTTATATACACACAATACAATGTGACCAAAAGAAGGGCTTATCACTCAATCAGATCATTTTATATTATTATTTTTTTATTATAGAAAACAATGACTTCAAACAATGTGAATTTCATTTCATATACGTTATTATAGATTTTTTTGGTCACACTTTAGTTTCAGTTTCGGGACCAGTCCTCACTGTTAGCCTAAGACGTATGACTCAAACTTCTAATTTGTTGTTTATTAATAGTTAGTAAGATTGTTAAGTTGATTAGTTTAGGCTAAAACATGGTCATGCTAAATAAAACATTATTGTAAGTGTAAATAGCCAGTATACATACCAACAAGCAACTACTTAATAGTAAGAATTTGTCCCAAAATTAAAGTGTTACCAAATATAAATCAAACTCCAGGATCTCCTGATTTTCTCACTTTGTGCGCTTATGTCCTAAAAACGCTTGTTTTGCCTTATGGCATGTGTGTCAGGGAAATGATAAATTAGCCTTGCAATGCTACTTCTTAACCATTGTGTCCCTTGCTATCTTATCTCCGCACAGTCTATTTGAGACTTGTAGCTTACAAATGTGTTGAAATTAATCATTTTCTTATCAATGCTCATAAAACACTTTGTCCCAGCTGTAGGCTCATAGCCAGGAGGGCCTGTTTGCAAATAGCTGCGCTGTGATCATCTTTAGCCTTTGTTCAAAGGTTCAGTGAATACAAGGCAGTGTTTTTAGTCTGCACGTCTTATAAATGAAGCATGCAAAAAGATATCTGGAGTATAACTAAAGATTCCACTGCGGAAGTTTGGGCCGAAAACATCCATCTGAATCTAGGACATACATTGAGGATGTGCTTGAGGGTTATTTCACTGATGGATGCAAATTTCTTGCCGTTATAAATGTCCACCCATCTTGTTATGTGTATTTGCACACTTACATTGGTTTTGTGCATTTTTCTTTTAATTTGGTGAAGGCTTCAGAGGAATCACAGGGCACATCCATCATCAGGGCTGAGGGAGGCTCTCTGAACGACCCCTTGACCTCTCATTCGGCCTATGTTTTGAAGCTCTGTAGCTTAGCTTCAGCAGAGGGGAACAACTCAGCCTCTTTTGATATACAGTTAATCGACTCCCAGGTCTCTTACATTCCCTGGCTTGCACTCATTCCCACACTCTCAGTCAAGTTCATCTGGACAGCTCCACTTCATCCACTAAGAAGTACGTAAATCATCCTGTCGGTGCAGATATGTCAAGCCAAGCCTGAACTACAAGGCTGAAACTTACCACCCTTTCATGTTTTAAAGGAGAATCTTTGAAGTATTTTGGACAGCAAATAAAAATAATAATTCACCCCAAAACAGCAATGGGTGCCATAACAACGAGTTTCAAATACCTGATAGCATTACAATAAATCACAAGTAATCCACACATCTCCAGTCCAAAAGTTAACATCCTTTGAAAGAACTTTTATACGGGGTCATCCAGTGCCACATGCACTTTTACAAGCTGTTTGAATTTAAATGTGTGTTGGGAGTGTGTGTACACAACCACCCTACAATGATAAAGATCCAGCAAAAGTTTTCTTTTAATTTAATAAAAATAAGTTGCCCCTTCTCAAATCAAGCAATTCTCAAATGGATGTGGCGTCACACCGAAAGAGGCCACTCCCACAATAGTTGATTCATAGCAGCATGTCACACAAACTGAACTGGTGTCTACCTCAGACCCACTCTGAGTGAGTAGTCGTCAGACCGAGACACGAGGCTGCTTTGGTGGTACAGTGGTAGAATTTTCACCTTCCATGTGGGAGACCCAGGTTCGTTTCCCGGCCAGGCTGGTGTTGGCTACAGCTAAACACAGCATCTGCTTGTTTCTTCCCCTGAGGGAGTTGCTTTAGCGGTCTGTTCCGCACCCTGTCGGTGAGCCGGAGGGAGTGCGGTAGGCACTCGGTCAGCCACATCAGTACTCTTTCGGTGTTCTGAGAAAGCAAACATGAGTTCTATGTCTTTTATCAGGGACTGGTCTCGAGAGGCTGGTAGATATCAGGCTAAAGCAAATGACATGTCAAATTAGGTTTGAGGACTGGTTTGTCACAATAGACATGAAGGAAACGCATATGTTTCATGTCTCAATTCATCCGTCACACGGACGGTTCCTCAGATTTGCTTTCAAAGGTGTAGCCTATCAGTATCGGGGTGTAAGACAATTGGTTGGTCTTGAAAAAAAAAAAAGGAAGCTCAGCTATTTCGGTAGCGTTACAGTGGGTTGAGTAGACGCTTTCAAGCTCTATACCACCTGGTGTGGCTACGTGTTGAAGAATCAGACGGCGTGTTTGTATGATGCATTCTTCTGATGAGTCAGATATGCAGGGAGACCGGCTGAGTAAGGTGCACATTGTAAGCGAAACTGCAGAGCTGTGACCAAATAGTTCAGCTCTTCCTGCCTGAGATCAACCACCTGCAGCTGGGTCACGTCTCAGTGAAGCTGGGTTGCGTATTTTCCCAGAGGGGTGTTGCAGCAGTCTGTTCCACATCAGTTGGCGAGCCAGAAGGGGTGGGACAGGTGCTGTTTTTCCATCAGACGTCAGTCTCGAGGGACTTTCCTTGGTAGTGAGGGCTGAGGCCCAGTTTAGATCTCAGGCAACTGAACTATTCAGCCAGTCAGCTGGAGTTCAGTGTGCTTACAACACAAAGGTTGTGTTCCAATTCAGGTCTGAGGGCTGGTTTATCATGTTAGAGTTGATACATGCGCTTCACGTACAGACTCACTGAGGTTTGCTTTCTGAGGAAAGAGCTTACCAATGATGGTCTTTTATTGTGGCCCTGGTCATCTCTCAAAAGATACGGCCCTAGCTCCGTTGCAGCTCCAGGGTATCCGTTTTTTTGACCACAGCAGGCTGGCTAGTTCCTAGCCCAATCACAAAGCAAGGCCTACAGGCATCGAGATGCTGTCCTCGCTTACGTGAACGTTGGGGCTAAGACTAAAATGCCAAGAGAAGTGTGGTTTCTCCAGTTCAGAGAACCACTTATCCTGAGCGTGATCTGGACTTCGCGCGATTATCTCTCACTTGAATTGTCTGGAGTTTCTCCATAGTCAGAAGAGTGCGAAACTATTCACGGACTATAAGTTCTCTTAAAAGCTGAGGAGCTGGATGGCATGCTCTACCCTAAACCTTGCAGTGATCAGAGACAGGGGTTTTTCTTTGAGTAGAATTCCCCTCATATGATCAAGATCTCCCGACGGTGTGTGCGAGTCTTGATTATACGGTGGAACCTTGAGTTCCTAAACCGGGCCGGGTTTTGAGGGACTTTAAGGGTCAACCCGTCCCTCACCAGATAGGGTGGTCATGAGTGGCTGCTTGGCCTGTGGTCAACCACCAGGAGGTCTGCGTTCACGCCCCTTAAACAAGCGGGCGCGCCAGATTCTGGTTGGGTCTCAGGGCAGGCTTCTTTAGTTGAAAGCAGCCTATGGCCCGGGGCCCTTAATTATGGAAGCAGATATCCTGTCGAGGCAGGGGCTGAGGCCCGGGGAGTGGAGATTGCATCCAGATGTCGTGCAGCGAATCTGGACAATCTTCTACAGAACCGAGGAGGCTTGTTGCGACTCAACGACTGCACAATGTCCCCTCTGGTTCTCACTAGTTCATCCAGCTCTGCTGGGGCTGGATGCGATGGTACAGAGGTGGCCTCTATATGCTTTTCCCCAGATTGCCCTGCTCCCAGCAGTACTAGAGAGAGTTCGGCAAGATGTGGTAAGCATGTACGTGGCAGCTATCTCGTGAGCACTGGACATGTGTATTCCCCAGTCTGCGGACTGGAGGAGGGCGGACCAGCTATTTGTGTGCTTTGGGCCTTTTGGGCCCGTAAAAGGTTGCCTACATCGAGCATACCTTAAGCAGGTGGATAGTTTATGCTATCTCTATAGCATATGGATCTGCAGGTCTCCCCTTGCCGATGAGAGTCAGAGCTCATTTCACTAGAGGTGTGGCGGCCTCAAAGGCCTACTTGGCAGGTGTCCCGGTACTGGACATCTGCAAAGCGGCTGGGTGGTCTTCTCCTTTGACCTTTGTGAAGTTCTATGGGCTTGACCTCCCGGCTATCCCAGGTTCCGTTGTCCTTAGCTGTGCTGCTCCACACTGGGCAGGGACTTGTGGGTATGGGTACATTGGTATTTTTTTCCCAAAGCATTTTCGGACACAGTGTGAGTTCCTGAAAAGGAACAGAACAGGTTATGTATATAACCTTGGTTCCTTGAGGGAACTAAACACTGCGTCTTTCTGCCACACCCACTGCATCCCCCTGTTTTTTAACTTGAAACCATTCTCAATCCATACTATTTCTTTTAGTATGGATAGAGAAATCCAATAAAGTTCTAAGCAAATTTGTTTGTGTATTTTGATGTGAGAGGACAACAGTGAATGGACCTTTACACTGGAGAAAGAGTTATGTATTATGGACTTGCTCCACAATGTTTAACTGGAGTTGTGTGGCTATTGTGATGTGTTCTGTTTTAACTCTCATTCTTTCAGCATCCATTGGTAAGCAATGCCAAATGCATTGAATGACAAATATCAATGACCAAATTACAAAATGACTTTATTAATTTACTCATACAGAAACATTCTTATTTGTAGCCTACTTATTTTACTTTGAGTGTGGTTTCAAGGCCTTTGTAGGGCTGGATGCTATACCAGTATTAACGTGACTGGTATCATGTTGTGCCATGATATGGATTTTGCTATATAGTGGATACGTTACAGTACATATTCAGGGATTTCACTGAATGGACAGACACACAAAAAAGCCATTAGATAGGCTACGTATTATGTCTTATGTCGTGATAATTACTGCGTCATCTGAGAGAGATGCCTACTTGAGCCGATATAAATCAAAACCGGATGATTTTTGCTCCAAACGGCTTTTAAATTTATTTTGGCTGATATTTATATCTGGCTAATAGAGACGCTGAAGATGGACACAAAGAGAGAAACTATTGTAGCAGGTAGCGTGTTCTTTCAGGCCATTTGCTGTTTTTCCTAAGTAGGGCTTAGGCTACGTTTACACTAATCTGGATAAATTTGAAAACGGCGTTTTCGTCTAAAAACGTTCCGCGTCTACACTATGGTTTTCAATTGTTTTCCGAAAACTTGATCATCCACACTGAAACAACTGAAAAAGAAAAAAAAAGGTTTTTTTTGTGTAAATGAGAGGCCAAACCGCAGGGAATATCTGTATTGTATACATCATCAAAAAGTGCTTTTTCAGTTTGCTTAACTTGATGTGCCTCAGAAGTATACTGACTGGCTGGTTTAGTAAAACTTCTGTATAGATCCATAAAATGTATGTACATGGTGACTCTAATTCAATTCTGAAATAAAACAACATTTACTATGCCTATTTGTCATGATGAGATTGTCAGGCTACATTCAGGCTTTGTGAAATTAAGTCCTTTACAACTATATTCTACAAAAAAGACTGGCACCTTGCAGCCTTGCAAAACTTTACAATTATATTTTTCTAAGAATTACACCAGCAGCTTAATCCCTTTTAAACAAAACAATAAAACCAGCCATAGCAATTTCACACATTTCAGTGGCAAAAACAGGTACTCATACAGTGCACAGCATTTTCAACTGTCAATTATTCAGCTATTTGTTATTAAATAAATGTAGTAAGAAAAATTTGATTAATTAAAATATATTTAAAAATGTGCTGCTAGTATAATGTTCAAAGCCTACCATATATATTTATATCTATTAAGAATTTATAGTACTACTTCATCTGTTAGTAGTACTGTTATTTGTAATGCAAAATATACAGTATTTTCCAATAAATAATTAAAGCTTCTGTAACCACCCCCTCTTTTTCACTTCTGTGCGCACAACAAAGAAGGATCCAGAACATTGATTAGTAGCCTCTAATTATCCAAAGGCATCAAAATCCACATGAGACTTGAAGGAGCGTACCTCGTGTCTTCATAGTCTTTTCCCTACTTTTTTGGTATGGAAATTTTGTTCTTCATTTCCAAAAAATGGTCCCAACCTCCCTCAACTACCTCGTTTAATTGGAAGCCAGTCTATGCATATTTTCTATGTAGCGTGAAATAGACTACAAAGTGTGTAATTCTTCAGTTCTATCTTTTGTAATTTTTCAGACAGAGCTTTAATTAAGGTCATCAACAGATGGAATAATGAACAAACAAGCTGCTGGTTGATTTTGTCTTTTTTTATCTTATTAGCAGTAGAATGTAATATTTACCTTGCTTCTCCAATTAACTGACAATCCAAACAACATGTTTGGCTTATTTAGTCTTCATATTGTACATTTTTAGCTTTGCTGCATTTTGCACAATCAAGGCCAAAAGAGAAAAAAAGATTGTGGTAGTTTGTATACTCAAATGTTTCATCCATGACATCATGCTGTGCGAAAGCCTGCCTTGTGAGATCTTGATTTATAGGCCACGACCGGAATACATTGTAAAGCCAACAAGACCAAACTTGTAATGGCTTCCCTGCTGAAGATGAACAACTGGAATTGTTCCCATCCTGGTTATTGAATGGTCTTTGAGACAAGCAGATCGTCAGACCTGCTGTCAGGATTTAACAGGCCAGATTGTTTACAGCATCCACTTTTCTTGCCTCTCTCTCCTCCTTTTGTCTTTTCTTCTTTTCTTTTCATTTTCAAATAAACAGGAGTTACTGTGAAACCTTATAAGATTCACCTTTACATTTAGCGAAATTATAAATGAATCTACATATCTATCTATCTATCTATCTATCTATCTATCTATCTATCTATCTATCTATCTATCTATCTATCTATCTATCTATCTACATATCTATCTACATATCTATCTATCTATCTATCTATCTATCTATCTATCTATCTATCTACATATCTATCTATCTATCTATCTATCTACACTCTGTCAATATTAAACTCTACAAAGGGAAAAATTGAGAAATATTATTAAAAAAAAAAATATTGTGGCAGCAAAAAGTCAGCACAGTATGTGGAATGTCAAAACAAATGTTCTTGTGTGAAATTGTGTAAATATATTTTACTTCTTGCGCACAAACATTGAGATTTCAGTAAATACCACATTATTTGTCAAATGCAGCAATCACTGCACAGCAGCAAAGAATCATCAGAAAAATATTGAAATATTGTTCTGAAATGAGATTTTTTTGTATTTTAAGGCATATAGGAAATCCACTGCATGTATCATTATCGTGTTTTACACCAGAAATATTAAAACTATAATGCTCCTGTGGATTTTTCAAAGTCAGAAGGAGATGAGGGGCTGTTTTTGAATAAAAGGGCCGGCTTGTCTCTGTAATCACCTTCTGGTTTGACAGACTTTCTCAACAGGGTAGCCAGGAAGAGCCAGGGACATTCAACCACATCCACACCTACTGAGCCCCTTCCTTATGGATCATTACTTGCACGCACTGCAACAATTTAACACATTTCCCAATTAGTTCCCAATAATGGGATTGCATCGCATATGCTATGCCCAGTGTCCATGTGAAGCTTTTTATGGCAGATTGAATTCATATGCTGAAAGAACGAATCATAATCATAAATTATGGGAAAAGTAGCTTTTACTTGGACAAACCTTTGATATGAAAGTGTATTTTTGCCTTCTTGCTGGGATTGTGTTGATTGTACCCTTAACCTGCTGCCCACAGGAATCATCTTAGCGCTGCGCTGAGGTGATTGATGATGTGGAGTTAACAGCTGTCACCAGTATCTCTTGCAGAGATATTTAACCTGCAAAGATGTGTACAAATACATATAGACTACTGTAAGGCATCAGGGTGAATCAGACACTTAAAATTTGATCAGAACATTGAAACTTTAAGAGTCAAATTCCACAGAGAGGCCTCGCACCACAGGAAAACATAAATCAGGCAATGGTTGCACACCCTGTCATAAGCAGATCGAACAGACATTGTCACAGGACATCTTGCAACATTAACACAAAAGAACACATATTGAGAATCCCAACTCAGGAAGGAGATTGTCAATATTTTGCAAATAGCCAAGATAATGGTCAAAGACACAGGACATCATTATCATCATTATCCTTACATGGGCAAAATAATTAAAGATTTTGTTGGATGGATCCCCATCCCCCAAATCCCAGTTCAGGATAGCTCGTGACCAGTCAAAATTCCTCATGAGACCTTTAACCCCTGGGTTTCACAAAACCATGGTCATCCTCCACAAACTGGCACAAAACTGT
>JAUMHP010000046.1:12852084-12870838 GCA_032361065.1 Enteromius trimaculatus
TAATCTTTTGATTGATGGTTGTTCAAGTCGATGCAATAGCACCTATTGCTGTAGAATTGGGATTTCACATTTTCATTTTCTTAAACTCACTCTTTCCTTACTTTCTCTCTTCCTGCTACTCGTTTGAATGTTTGAATGCGTGTGTTTCTGTGTTAGTTTAGTTTATGTGTCTTAGGTTTATACAATAAAGACATATTTATAATTAAAAAGAGGAGTATCTGTGTTTTGTTCTTACAAGTGAATATCTTAAACTGCCTTAAATCTTGCTTCTGTGCTTATTAATAGTGTTAACACTATTATCTATGCATGTGTAGGATTACAAATTTAAGAATCTGTCTTAGATCTGCTGATCTTACATCCCAAAATAGCATCATATAAGAAACTAAGGTGAAGTAAATTGTATTTAGGATTTAATACAAAGGTGCTAGCATTAACAGTTTGCAGCCAGAGGTTCCTGCCAGTTCCTGTGCTCTTATTGTAAGTCAAATGAGGCTGATTACTGAGACTTTCGCTTTGTCACCTTTTGTTGTACCAGCTCTTGGTGCATTTTGTTCCAGTATTTGATTGGCTATCCACCTTTCAACTCTCCACCTCTATGTAACTCCTCCCCTTTATGAAATACAATGTAACACTGCCTTAGTTAGACAAGTTTGACGATTGACAAAAAAGTAAGATGACAGAGACTACTTTCAGTTTTCAGAATAAAGAGAAAATTCTGCTTTAAGATATCCAAAGTGTCTCCTGGTCTCTCTTGGAAAAGTTTACAACAAATGCAAATGTTATACTGTCAAAATTAATACTGTTATTCAGCAAAATCACATTTTACAATATATTAAAATAGAAACTTATTTTTAATGGTAATAATGGATTTACTTCCTGGTGGTAAGTAAAATGCATATACATCTTACTGTCCAAAAAAATGTGTTTTATTAATTTATGTCAATGGAAAATTTAATTAGTGTTAACTTAAAGCCATTCATCCTAATTTAATCCCTAATGAACTCTTAAAAAAAATGTAGTGAGGTGCATCAATTGAAATGTTTGACTTGAATAAAATCAGCTTTTTAGATACAAGAGAGTTACATATTTTTAGGGGGAAAAGTTTTTACTCTGCACAAAAGGGTTGAGGTTTGACGACGTTCCTCTAAAATAATGTGTTCTTGATTCCTTTCACTCCGCAAAGAAGCAATTTCAAACCCAACCTGTCCTCCTGAATTTCAAATGCATAAGTACTTATTGAATCTCTTTGAATTTGCATCAAATAGCTAAACCGAGCAACTCAGCTTAGAAGCTTGAGTTTCAAGAACAAAGCTTAAGAAACTGACATATTAACATACATTCAGAGCTCCATGTGGAGGCATTTGAAAAAGAACAACAACAACAACAACAAAAAAAATGCTTTGCGCCATGGTAAGCTGTTACTCCTCCTATACAGTCTGTAAGGGCAAATTTTGAATGCACAGAGGAAAAACCGAAGGCACTGACCGTTCTAAGACAAGCATGGCTGAATTTGGACAACTAAACCTGACTGCTGTAAGCTTCCATTAACTCTGTAGGTGAGCGTATTATTTCTCTTGTAAAATGGCTTGCGCCTGGAGAGACAGAACAAAATCACATTAGGGGACAAAATCTCCCTCTGTGGCATGAGGCATCAACAAACATCGTCCGTAAAGCAGCAAAACGGAGAAATACGTGTTCAGTCGGATTTCTCAGATTTGTTGAGATTGTCATAACCGTCATTCATAGCAAACTAAATTTGGTTTTTGCCAACCGGCAGCACAGATCAGATTTTACATTGCTATTGCAGAGGTAAGTGATGTTATCAGTCACTGTCTGGTTTAGGGCTGTCCATCCTACTCTAAAAGCAAACCAGGCTGCATTAAGAATGCCACGGGGAGCAACATCAGCAGTTCCGGTCAATAAAAACCAAATCCAGCACTTTCCCTGTGGCACGTCTCTCTGCAACTAAACATTCTGTGAAACATTAACAAATTGTTTTGCTAAGTACACTGCCTAATTAAACATTTACATGTAATAGCAAGTCGAAAGTCATCAGTCACTGGAAGTTGTGTTGCAAACAATGTTGCTATGGAAATGGTGCAGGGTGCCAGGCTTTGCATTGATACACAGCACATATTTACACAATTAATGTGGAATAATTAATGCCCGCAAAAGCCAGGGATAATTAAACAAATTTCCAGAAAAATACTATAATTCTTGGCTGACAAATCAATCCTTTTTTTTTTTTTTTTTGACAAAAACCTTGTAGCCAGAGCTGATCAGCAACATAGTAAAACTAGTGAGTCTCAAATTTGCATTTTGCACCAATGAAATGAATAAAATTCTTTAAATTGCCAATAAGAAATAAAATGTATATCTTAATCATTGATAAAAGTCTCTAGCATTCAAACATTTGGGGTCCTGAAGAAATGCACAAAAATATTAAGCAGGTCAAAATTGATGATAATAAGAATTTTTTTTTTCAGAACCAAATCAGGAACATTATAGAGGGACAGATCAGGTAGAAACAGGTCGTTATGGTAACCACTAAACTTGTACTGTGTGGATATCCAACTGGAATATATTATGTATTCATTGAATATTTAATCAATTTATTATACTAGCTAATTAGCCTACCAGTTAAAGTCATATGTATCAAAATGTATGCTGGATTTTGAAATGTTTTAAGCAAATTGGTCACGTTAATTCTCAGCATAAGTGACTTTGGCAAAAGCCATGCAAATTTTTCTTAATTGAATTGATTATCACTGAATTGCACATAATAATTCCTGAAAATGTTTTGATGAAAAACTATTTATTTTGTTTTTGAGGCTGAAATGGTACCCAAAGAAAATGCAATTTCTTATAATGATGACAAATTTGCCCATTCTGTGGAAATTTGTGAAGTTAAATCTCTTAATTCACCTAATTGGAGACACATTACTGTGAAATACTGTCAGCAGAGAAAACCGATTTCCTTGTGTTTAATGGAATTAGCTGAAGATGAAATCCTCTAACAAAGGCAAAGTAAGAAGAGAGACTGAAAAGATTGTGGAAAGGGGGAGAGAATATTTTAGCTTCTTTGTGTGTGTGTCTTTTATTTTCATTCAGTTCCCCCCAAAAAACATCTTTCATCAAAAACTCATCCTCATCTTGTTTCAAACCTGTATGGCTTTGTTTCTTATGAGAAGCATAAAAGAAGATTTTGAGAAATGTCTCAGTGTCTCCGATCATACAACGGAGGTCAATGGTAACCAAAACTGTTACATTATTACAGTTTTACATTTTTTTCCACAGTTTTTTACAGCATTACATTATGCATGTTGCAATTACAAAGTCTTGCATAGGGGAATATTTAAAAAAAGAAATGTAGGCCTACACATGTACAGATGATTCATTTGTGCTTTAAGTATATTATGTCTTTCTTTGATGTGACATTGAACCTGTCAGGTGATTTTGAACTATTTATTTCATAAAAACACTTTTTTTTTCATGGACAGTTTACGGTTTCTTTGAAGAGAGAACAAAGATATACACTTTCTTCTGACCTAAAGGTTAAACTTGCACAGGTCCCAGCTCTTGGATAACAGCTCATCCGGAGACAGCAGAAAAACAAACCAGAGATATTTATATGTGTAAAAGACACATTTAATTTAATGCAAACTAGGAATGTAGAAGAAAATACTGTAACCTCCCTAAAAACCAATCTCCCATTAAACAGTCCATGCCGTTTAGCCTCTAAAAGCTCCTATTATGAGTGGTCTAGACATGATGCATGGCTAAAGATCTTTAGGTGCTCTATATCAAATAATGAGTAATGTGCAATGAGAGCATAATGGTTTATGCCCTGTGATTTCTTCTTCAACGCGGGGCAACCTTCTTATAAAGTGTATGACATCATCCAAGGATAAAAACAGAAAGATATTCTACCTTGTCTCATGGCATAAATGTACCTGGGGGCAATTTTTATCAAGATGCAAAATACGTACCAATAAGTACATATCTGTCACGAACAGGAAGCGAGAAGACGTGCAGGTTCATTTGCAGACTGTTTATTGAATGACACAGACTGGAATCAGACAGGCGATCAGGGTCGTTACCGATAAACATCCATGTAGGAGACAGAGCAAAAGAGTAGTCAGTGTCCAGGCGTGGGTCGAGTACATAAAAATCAAAGGGCAAAACAAAGGCGGTGGTCAAAACAGGCGAGGTCAAAAACAACAGATCAGGATACAAAGAAACACAGAGTGGCAAAGAGACAGGTTGACAGTGCAAATGGACCTTGACAGACAAACAAACAGACTGGTATATATACAGGTGGTACTGATTGAATCAGTGAACCTAATTCAGTACAGCTGTGAAGGAGAGGTGCATTCTGGGGAATGGAGTCCAAGAATGAAAACAGACACAAAACACATTACATAGAAAAGCTGGCTAGCCAAACCCAGTCTTTAGCTGGCAGCTCCAGCTGGGCATGACAATATCGCTGAAGTTTTAAAAGATATGAACAGTAGAGGCAGTATAACTCCAACACATTTTATTCCTTTATCACAAATTTCTATTAATGAAGTGTAATTTTTGCACAATTACTGAAAAATATCATGGTACAGTATGTCAGTATTAATATGAGATTTGAACACTGATGCTTTTGAACATTAACACAGCGCATATCAAGCTTCATATCTATGGGTTTTCATAGACAGTATGTTTGTACAGTGACATACTGGCGAGGAGCTTCAGTTTGAACTGCATGTAACCACAGTTCGACAAATCTGCATATACTGTAAGGAAGTTCAAAATCACCACTGCATGAACAACAGCATTTTTGTATCAGTTTTGCATTTGTTAACATTGTGTATTTTTAGGGTTGGGTTTGGTGTAGGATACAGTATTTGAATTCTACATCTGAACCACCGCAATACGTACCTGAAGCAACATAATAAAAACACAGCAATGTGTACATATATCAATGTAATAAAAACATGTCATTACATCAATACATTATTACATAAAAATATTTATTACTAAAAAGTATAATGTTGGTGTTACCGTTCTTTGTGACTATTTAAGCGCATGCTTCAGTGAAGCAAGTCACAAAGTTTTGATCTGCCCTGGCGACAGTGTTTACTCTTCTGATTGGAATACTTTGTTATCGACCTTGGACTGCCTTGTTATCTTGAACCTCTGCCGAATACCTTGACCCTTGTCTGGATACCGACCTTGATTCTTGCTTGTTACCCCGATCTACTGCCTGGAAACGTATCTTGCCTCTGTCTCTCCCACGTTGCTCCCGTTTGCTGGTAACTGACTTTGCCTGTTTGACTCACAGTACAAGAGAATGTGTGTAAGTATATCCAATTGTACAATTCCGTGACCATGGAAGTGTAATGAACTCTACAGATCATTTACAGTAATTACATAGCAGAGCCCACAAGCTCACAAAATGGGAAAAGTGAACACTGAAGTGTGTTGCGTGTATTGAAAAAAGCCATTCCTTATTTGCAAATCACTGTTGAACTCCACAAACACCAAAACTCACTGTCGTGACCTTCATAAAGTTTTTTAATAGTATTTTTTTGGCTAAAAAGATGCAAGTGAGAGTCACATCAACAGACACAATGCGGAGTGTCAGTTGGAGTGGTGTAAAGCGTACTGCTATTGGTCTCTGAGACAGTGGAAACACGTTCTTTAGAGTGACGAATCACGCTTCACAATCTGGCAGTCTGACGGATGAATATGGGTCTGGCCAATTTCAGAAGAACCCTACCTGGCTGAATCTACTGAGCTAACTGTAAAGTTTGGTGGTAGATAACACCAATAAAGATCTGGAGGAAATCTGTTATGGTAAATTAATTTCAAAGTTCACTAGATTTTAAATAAATTTTACAGACACAGATGTCATGCTACAAAAATTGTGTACTATATAAATCATCACAAGTGTGAGAACTGACCTGAAATTCAAGACTGGCATCTTATCTATTTTTACTTGTCATGGATGGTTAAACCATCACAGAGAAATGGGTCTTAACCAGAAAAAAAAAAAAAAAAAAAAAAAATTCACAGTGTGAGCTCAACACCAAAATAGATGGTATCTGAGCTGGCACAAAATTACAGAGGTGAGATTTATTTATTTAAGTGTTTGTATTGAAGCCATCTGGAACACGCTGTCTTGTCACAAAAGTGAGTGAATGTTAGACACCTCAGTACAACAATAAAGAGGAACATCCATGTGTTAATAAGTCAGCAACTGGAATTAAATGTGTGTGAAAGAGGGTATTTCACTATATCTATTTTCAAACTAATTATCTATATTTAACTGTGTAATTGCTTAATAACCAGACACAAACACTACATCTCTAAAACCAGACACATTTTTTTTTTTTTTTTTTGGTATAAATGTAATGTAGTAGAAATATACAGAATAGTCAAGCTTAACATTCACTGCACAAAGGACTTAAGATTTATATTTGTCAGTGAATTTCAAGCAACCTGTGAATACTACATCATATAAAATTACAAATACCACAAGACCATTTCTATTAGAAATGAATGTTACATTAAACCTTCAGTTAGCAAACTTTAATTTTCTCAACATGAAAGACTGTAAAAAACAGGAAAGTTTTATAAGTATAGAGGACCATTTACAGCCCACTGGCAGCAATTATGTACATCCCTAGGGATAGGTGATTTCATGGAGCTGTAGTTAATCTTATTTGCAGTGGGGTGCAATTGAAAAAGCCCAAGTAAATACTTTAATTGGCTTTGTTTGTCAGTCTAGTTTCAGTTAGGCAGAAAGCCTATGTTTGTTATCGATATAAAAGCTTATCTCATCCACTGAGGAATAAAGAGCAATTACTGGAGGTGTGATGAGTCTGACATTTAAGGACTGGATACTCAAGATTCAGGTGTTCACGTGTTCAGTAACAAACAACTCTAAAAAAGGTTAATTGTAGAAATGTTTTTGTATACAAGGATGTGCTCCCTGTGATACAACTATGATACTTTCCCCTCAAAAATGTATTTTTTCACCATCTTTAATGTCACTTTGATTGATTTAATTTCTCCTTGTTAAATAAAGGTATTAATTTAATAAAACAAAATAATAATAATAATAATAATAACTATTATTATTATTATCATCATTTTGGAGTTAGACTAACATTTGCAACAAGTAAAATACAAAATTAAAGAAACATTCATGTAATTACTTTGGTTGTTAAAATATGTTTTCAGATTGGTGTTTCTTAATGGGCAGGTTAGAGAGTCACAGAATGTTTCACAGCTATGAGATGTGTTACGGTGGAAACAAGATAAAAGACATTGGTTGATTATTTCTTAAATTATTACTTATAATTTTTTACATGCTTGTTAAACAATTTTAAAAGTACACAAAAATGCTGGGTTAAAAAACTGGCAACACAGTACTGGTTAAATATTAGACAGAACACATGCATGATTATTTTAGGTTAACCGTTTGACCCAACATGTTGTTATTTAACTCAACTATAGAATATAAATACTATCCAAATTGTTTTATTTCTAATATAGTGTTTTTCAGACTGCGTTTATTCTGGATTATTTTACTTTTCAAATCAAACTTGTTGATTTGTTTGCAAATCAAAACACACACATACACACACACACACACACAACACAGACACAGATGAAAAGAAACTCTTTTCATGCGTTGATATTCCTAAGTAATCACCAACGTCAACCATAGCCATAGCGAGGCAGTTATAGAGATTGATAGCAGGTTTACCGTTGCAGGTCTGGGTCCCTGATCTACAACACCAAGACCTGTGGGATGAAGACACACACGCAAGCGAAGACCCAAGCTGGCGGGCAGCCGCTGTAATTGAGAGGAGATGTATTTATAGAGTGGCCTGCTCAGCATCCAGTGCTGTCTGTAAATCTGCAGGGAGCTAAAAGGAAAAATGTCACAACCCAAGGACAGGACCAGGCAGAGGGGTGTCCTGAACAGTGCCAGCAGGTAATGGGAGTGTCAGTTTTCCCCAACACTGTCTTCGCAGGGGAAGAGAACATATATAGAGTGAAGCTAGGTGAGAGAAGGAGAAAAAAATTATGGAATAAGTGCTGCATGTGGTAACGTTCCAATCAACTGCCTTTATTTAAGAATGCAATATGACTGAATAAACCTGACTGCATTAGGATACAGCAAGTACCTAAGGGTCAGAAACACCCTTTGGCACGTTTTTACTTTTGACAATATAATAGATCAAAACTATATAATTATTTAAATACCCAAACATTTTCTAAGACATTGGTAAGAGTATCCAGGCTTTACTTTATACATTTTGTGCCCATGTTGCTATGTACTATATGACATTTTGGATGATTAATTGCTTAAAGGCTTCCACTCACTTTTCCTACTTTGAGCATAAGGATAGAAATCCTGAGAGATTTATTGACTAAGGCTTATGAAGCTGCATTTAGCCATTATGAAGTCAAAATATATGGAAACTTTTAAAGTCAGCATGAAACGGAAAGTGCAAACATCTTTTCTTCCCTATAGTAATGAAATCCGATTGAAACAGCTTTTCTGATGAGAAAATAGAACTTGTTTAGGAATTTATTTGATTGTTGTACTGTTGTCTTCTACTAACTTATGCGACAGACAGATGCAAGACATACACTGTGAAAGTAAGGCAACGTTTAAGTCTTTTAATTAAAGATTATATGCACACATATATAATTTATAATAAATGTTTTTTTGCAAACTGATAAACTCCACAAAAATAAAAGCTGATTGCTGTGCATTATTCTTCACAGCGAGATCTGAACGCTAAACTCGTTTTTGTCAAGAAAGGCGGTATTGTCCACTTTCAAATGAAGACTTAATTTGAAAAAGTAGTTTTTATTTATTTTTTTTATTATTGCTCAACATCTTTCTTTTTATCTGTTTTCTTGAAGTACTGTGTGTTCATATCGGTGAAGCACGTTGAGTGGCTTTGAAAGGCAGACATGTTGAGATGACATGACAGATCTCTGTGACCCCCAGCTCTACTTTATTTTTATTTTTTTCAACTTTGGTTTTTATTCCCCAGCTCTACTTTATAGAATAAACTATATGACTTTTCCACATTTTTCCACATCAGTAATCAAAGACCACATTCATATCTGACAGAGAAACAAACAAAAATGACTGAGTGCACCTATAATGAAAAGGAAAGAGAGTAAGGAAAAAAGCTTGAATGCTGCCTCGGGTAGGGAGCGAAACAAAACTTAGTACCTGAAGTAAACCTATAATCTCATTTTCCAGGAACAGCTAAGCACTTAAAAACACAAATTCAAAAAAAAAAAAACATAATGCTGGAATAAAGTACGAAAGTGTTTTGTGCCCCAATAATCTTTGAGAATAAATCCTCTCATTAAATAAATGTCCTTTTTAACTTTCCCATCTTGCCTTATAGTTTCAAAAGCGTGTCTTTGAGGGCTGTCATATCTCTTCACGCTCCTGAATCTAGTTCACCTTTATTTTCCTTGTCTGCCCTGCTTACAGAAGCTTCCTTAAGGATATAATTTATTCTCTTAGCCTTCACTAAGCAGCTAGTTTCAAAACCCTGCTTTGTTTTCAGCTAACATATGATTAATTAGCATTGTATAGCAGAAAATTCACCCTTCGGCTGGCTAAGACAGATTGGGAACCAACACTTGAGAATTTCATTGTTTGTGATTCAGTAATTTGGGTATTAAACATTACAGAGGAAAAAAGGGTTTTGGAGCAGTCTCATAAGAAAAGGGACTGCATGTCTACGTTAGCTACAGGGAAAGCCCTAATGCAGAGTCACACTGCTCCGTTAAAAGAACACATGTTTTCTGTGGGCTAGAGTATAACAAATTAGTCTTGAGATCAGTGACCTCTCTGGGCTTACAAGTATTTAAAAAAAGTTCTGCACAACAACTTACATTCAATATACCACTCTCTTGTACTTGCTTGATTGTAAAGCTGTTAAACCAGGGCACAGTGTTTTCCTTAAAACAAAATCTGTAATAAAAATCTGCGCTAAAGTCTTAAATATAAAAAAAAGACTGAAGAACTGAATTTATATTGGTAATGGATTATCCTACAAAAGAAGGAAAACAGGCCTGTGGACCAAAGCTGACCTTTGATGACTAGGCCTGCTATGCCATGTTACAAACAAACAAACAAATAAACAATGCGGCTTCAGAATATCTTGATACTTTTGTTTTTGCATTGAAACAGATAATAGAAATAAAATCTTGTTTTCTGAGAAAATTATCAAGATGAAGTGGGTTTATGATGGAATGAATAACAAATATCTGCCAATGGGCTCAGAAAAATCAACTTAATTCAGAGGTTTTCATTTCCCATTGACAGATATTTGTTCTTATATTAACTATGAACAATGTATTCATCATTTGCATCTCCAATGCATCTAAATTTACAAATGTGTAGATACTTGCATTGGAAAACGATAATACTGAGAAAGGAGTTTTTGTTTGTTTTATTTTTGTTTGTGTTTTTTGAAGTCAGTGAACACATTTTAAGGCCAGCAGAAACGTCTAGGTTACGAACGTAACCCACGTTCCCTGAAGGAGGGAACGGAGACGTTACATTTGGGAACTCGCCAAGAGACCAATTGCATTTGAGCTTTATACAAAGGCCAATGAATATTCAGCGCATTCTCGGCCCAGACACGTGAGGCAGCGATCATGTCCGTCCAAATAGTTGAGGAAACTACCGCACCCAGAAATGCACAGTCGGATCGACATTCTGGAGAATGTTTTCACCAACCGTGGAAAAATTTGCTCTTTCTCCCGGTTGCCCAGGGAAAACCTTACAACTCCATGCACACAGAAGCAAGCAAGATGACTGGCACAGCCAGCCTTTAAAAAGGCCACCAGCCCGCAGGATCTGCTGACAGCCACCCAGAAAACGCTGTCAGACGAGATAGCTGGAAGATCGCAAGAACTCTTGAAATCAGGACGCTCCACTCTATCATTCTCCAGAACTCAGTCGAGGGGGTCTCCTTAAGCTCAGAACGGCGAAGACTCTGAAGCGAAAAGCTGCATGCGCACTGCGCTCGTGCCCTCTTATACTCACGTAGTGATGAGGTGCACCTGAGCGCAAATCAAGTGCACCCCAATATTCATGGGCCCTTTGTATAAAGCTCAAAGGCAATTGGTCTCTCTGGCGACTTCCCATATGTAACGTTGAAGTGATTCGACTGAAAAGGTAACCTTGAAATCACACATTTGTCAATATTATTTTTTATTTTTGTATTGGTTGATAATGAATATATTATTAACAACTGTGCATGGCCGTTTCCCTTACCTTTCCACTTAGATTAACTTTGCTTTCATCTAGAGCTCACTTAAAATTAATCATTAAAAAGCTTTTAATTTAATAACACAGTTAAATGTGATTTATGAAATGTGAAAAAGGATGATCAATTTTAAATATTTTTCATTATTTCAAACACATTTTTGAAGTTTATATTTAGAATCTAAAATTATTGCATTAAGCGCTTTAAGCAATTTTGTCTTTCAGCAAAGAGAGGCTAAATTCATGTAAAAAGCAAAAGAGTTCTGTCAAGAAGAGTCAGGCCAGTGAATACTGATGCCCCATATTTGAGCTTCAGGCAACTGTCACAATCTTACTTGAGTCTGAATGGCAGTTCAAAATTTTTTGTTTACCAAATCATTCAAGCCCACAGGTCTTTGCTCTGCAGGTATCTGCCTCACTTCCACACACAAAGACACACACACAAATCCCTCCAAACTTCACAGTAATCCCAGAGGACAACTGTATTGTTACGGTTTTTAATTCTTGAATTGAAACATTGATACTGAATATGCATAAAGCTGTGAAGTAAATAACCAGAAGCCATGATAAATATTCAAATATTACAGTCTCTTACAGAGGATAGCCAGTCTAAGGAAGCTCTGTCTTTTTTATTCCTACAGACAGCATAATGAGACCATTGTGAAATAGCCAGTCAAGGTCAAACACAAATAGAAATCCAAAAATATTCAGGAGGCAGGTGTCTCCTTGTTCTTCTAATGAGAACTCATGTTCTTCTGAGATAGAATCAGGTTAGACACAGAAACCTTATCCCCCCCACAAACAAAAAAAGATCACACAGCACAGAAGAGTAAAGTGGCATTATATAAATATGTATCTGCCATAATGTAGGACTCAAAACTTTGAAGAAGGTCAATAAAGTGCTTGAATTTGACAAAAGCACTGGAAAACACCAATTTGTTAATCTAGAAGAAGCTTAAAGAAGTCCTTGAAAACAAAACCCTGAAATATTTAGTGCATTGTCCTCTACTTTCTAGTAGCCCAACATAATCTCATGAGAATTACATGGGGTTTGGCCATTTACAGACATCCCAACCTGGAAAACTAATTTCATGTAGATGACACATAACCCTTGTCAATAGTGCCACCGGTGGATGTTAACGGAACAACAGTCAGAAACCGATTTGTTGTGCTGCATTCGTGTACTTGTTTGTATTCTTAATTCTTTGCTTAGAAGTGAAGAGCGTAGCATTTGTAAATGATGTCAATATGTATGTGTTATGCACTTTTCTTACAAAAACAAAATAAATACACAATAAAAAACAGCAGCAGCAAGAAAACAGGGGGGTATTCCAGAAAGCAGGTTTTGTGACATACCCGGGTAGGTTTAAGAGTAAGTTAGTGGATAACCTCAACTTTCGGTTCCAAAAATGGGGGTAACTTTCTGGGTATGCCTGGTAGCAGGTTATGTTCCAGGGTTCGTTTGTTTCAGAAGGACACTGAGCATGGCGTGCCCTTTTGATGACGATCCTGTGGACGTGGAGGCACAAATTATACAATTATACGTTTTTCGCCGGGAGAGAGTTATAAGACGGCGTATTGATGTATTTCCATTTTCTAATGGTTATTTGAAAGAGCTTTATCAAAAAAATTTGTACATTTATTTAACTCTTGAGACCACATATTGCAAATGTCACAAACCCTGGATCTGCGCTTAGCATAGAGAAAAAAAATGCGTTGGTTTGTAGCAGTTTGTATGTAGCAATAATTGATTGATGTTTGACGCTGTGAAGTAACCCAGTCGCACGGCTGGTCGTGACAATATCACGAAATTAGCACGAAATCTATTTATTCGTGTCAGGGACACGAATATTTCATTATTTTCGTAACTCCAGCACAAACGTAAAACTACGATTCTATTGGATGCATCTTTTCGTGCTGGATTCACGAAAGTCGAGTAAGTCGGTGAACTATTCCTTTAAGAAAGCACCTGCTCAGAGCAATGTGCATATGTTTGCACAACCTCTGCAATTCACTAGCAAGATGTTGAAAGATGAAGTAATTCAAGCATATTTAATAATATAAAATATATCTGAAATAAAATATGTATTACTTTATTAATAGTTGGGAACTTTCCTCACTGTGAAGTCTGCTGTCATGTTGCACACATTTCTTTAATGTTTTGCACATTCATTTCATATTCTCTATAGAATGTTTTGGTAACACTATTTTGATGGTCCCTTTTGAACAATCGGTTGACAATAAATAGCTTTGTACCTACATGTCAACTTACTCTTATTAGAATATTAGTACACTCTATTGAGAGTTAGTAGATATGTAGGTGCAATGTTACATATAATCAACAGAATACGTTAAAGGGACCATTAAAATAAAGTGAAACCTTGTAAGCACATTCTAGGCCAGTAAAATTACTGAAGACTTTGTGTACAACTTTGCAGGAAGTGTGTTTTTAATAAAAAATCTGTATTTTCTTAAAAGCAAACCGATACCAATTTATGTATATGGGGCTTGAAAATGCACAATGTTTCACAGACTCACAGTCCTTGAATTTGATATGTCTGAATAAAGTAGATGGGTTACACCGAAAGTGAAACCTTTTCTTTTCTGAGAAAAAAATAAACAGGATGTCCCTGTATTATTAAAAAAAAAAAAAAAAAAAAAACTTACGACAGGCTGTCACATCAACAAATTTGTATTGCACAGAATGTGTAGCTGCATGACCCAAGGGTCCACGGGTTGTAGAGGAGGACAGGTGTGACAAATTCTTTGGCAGAACAATACTTACTGTAGCAAGGAAAGCTAGTAGCCTAATGCATTTGGAAGATTTGTAACCATTATGTGTTGAGCCCAGATTCTTGTCTTTGGTCCAGGGGCATTACAACCAGAGTACTGCAACCATACAAACTGATCTGCTTACATTTCAAACTGAGTAAAATAGTGGCTACAGTTGACCCATAGTTTGTCTATCTTTGGCCCGATAAATAGACAGTTTTATTTTAATTATTTTGCCTTTATTTTTTTATTTCAAATAGGACACATTTATTTTATAAAAGTACATATAAAAAAAAGTTTACTTGCAGTTTTTAATGATTATTTGTTTGTTTTTGCCAATTATATACACACACAAATGTATATGTATATATATATATATATATATATATATATATGCTATTGATTCAGAAACTTCAGAGGTAAAGTTTGATTGAAGTAAGATTTCTTATGTAAAATACATTATTTTAACCACGTTAATTTTTCATTTATGGTTGTATCACCTTCAAAAGAGTAACCGGGCACTATTAAAACATATTTTACATCCAAGATTGGGAATTTAACAAGAATTTTGGAAAAAAATGAATTATCGAATAAAACATTTGCAAATAATAAAACAGTTTCTATCCTATGGAAACTATTGCAAAAATAGATAGATACGAGAATAGCCATTATTTTTCGGCTCAACCAATAGCAAGACTTTGGGGCATGGCTAGTGTAGTGAGCTGAGGCAGAGGGTGTTTAGCCCATGACTGACGTGTTGAATGTGAAAAGAAATTCAGAGTCTAAATATCCAAAATGCAAACTAAAATTTTAAAACTTGTATAAGCAGAGACAGAAAATGATGTACTTGTACAAGATGAAGGAATTTGTTGGACTGTTTGGGTTTCAATAAAATTTCTCAACAGGTAAGCTATTGGTTCTTTGAAAATATGTTTTATTGTGCTAATATCACTTAGTATCACTTGACATTTAGTAGAGTTCAAACTGCATTCTTCACCTTTAAGTACATTAATTAATAAATTTAAAAGGGAGAATTAGTTCTCTGGCAGGTCGCACCACCCTGTCAACAGCTTGCAGTGTAAACTGTTTTAAGGCACCCCCACAGCATTATAATGAGAAAGAGTTGTAAACTGTGATTCAGCCATCAACACTTTGATTCTTTTCCTTTTTCAGCAATTCAAAGTTCGATTGGAATCAGTGTCATGCTATACGACCCAATTTCAGTTGAGCTGTAGTGGTCACAGATGGTCTCACATTTGTCTGTAGAATACTTTAAAAGAGGTTCAAGCTGTTCAGGTCCCATGGATGCCAAACATACCTAAATTATCTCTCCTCCACCACCGTGTTTGAAGGGTGGTAAGAGGTGTTAGTAGTGATACACTGCATGATGGTGCATAATGACCACACATCTCTACTTCAGTTTGTTTTATCCTTTTTAAAAGAATAGTTTTTCTCTTTCCTAGTCTCCACACATGTGCACCATACATTTTTAGTACTTTTCCGTTCATTCTGCCAGGGATAAGTAAAATGTACCTGTAAATCAATGCCTGTAGATCCCTAAAAGTAAGTGTAATTTACTTACACAGTCTGAACTTTAATTTGCTGTGTCTACCAGTCATTGGAAACACAGGAAACTTCTTTAATGTTCTGTACTAACAAATTATCCTAAATTGATATATATTACAAATTGTCTGGAATTAGCCTCATAAGACAAAACGATGAGTAACAATATTTGGTTAAATATTTGGTCAATATTGGTTAAATTAATCTGTACCAATACAGATGTATGCAATGGTGGTTCTAACCATTATACTGTATATGTCAGTTATTGATGACAATATGGAGGTTTTAATATCTATTTTTGGCTTCGAAAGAACAAAGTAGACCAGATTATTACTTTTGGACAGCAACACCTGCAGCCGTACACCAGCATGCAAACTCACGATGCTTCTTAGATTTCCCCTGCACTTTATTGATTTATTTTTTTTTTTACATGTATGGCTATATGTTATTGTTAATATTGTTCAGCAAATTTACATACCTATTGATGGTACACTGTACATAAGACAAGGATTTGATAAAAAAAACTACAAAATATAAATATAGTGTTAAAAAAATACAAACGGCAGAATATGTGAGACAGATGTACCTGTAGAGAAAAGGGTTTGAGTGATTAACATCAGTATTGAACTTGATAAAGACACTTTTGGCCAAAATTTTTAAATGCATTTTTATGCAAACATTATAAACTGACTCTTATTGGTTTTAAATAAGTTTATCAAGTTGGTTATAAAAGTCCATAAAAATATGAATTTGAATAATATTTATTGTACTGTACTGAGTTTTCACAGGTGTTTTGTTCATATTTGAAATACGTATTGTAGTGGTTTAGGGTTAAAGGAATTGTCAGAAAGCGTATAATATATTTTCTTACATTGTAACTGTATGTAACTGTATGTATTGGTTTAGTAAGGTGTTACAGCCACACATACCTAAACACTGCAGACTAGTTATTTTAAAAAAGTTATTTAACCCTTTGAGGTCTGAGGTGATTTTGGGGCACTTGAGATGTTTGGACATGCTCTGATATTTGGGCTTTTATCAGCTTCGTAACATATTAACATATTATTGACCAACATGTATTTTTCTTTTAATCAGCACAAATTTTATGCGTGGTTGGTAAGTTTTGGGAAAATAAAAGTAGCTGAAATAAGGCCATTAAACTCATACTGAATAGTAAAACAATACTCACAATACTGTGAGTAACCAGTCTATTAGGCTAGAATATTTACTTCACAATGATGAGAAAATCATTCCACTTACTTTTTCTGAGAAAAGTTTCGGTTCTTTTCTCTGACATATGAAAAAAAGCCATGTGCTCCCGCTGGCGGGAGAGCCGACCTCAGTCCATTAAAGGTTGCAGTTACTTAAGCAGGTAAGACTTCTCTAATCATCTACTAATTATGTGCATTTAATTTCAGAACCTAGCGTGTGTTGTCTCTTATTTGAGACTACATTTCTGTAATTACGAATTACCAAACAATAGTTGATTTATGCTCCTACAAACAAAACCATTGAAATGAAACTGAATGAGCTTGGTTTTTCACTTGTGCCAAGTCCAAACTTCTATTACATGAAATTGGAGCGTTGCTAGCTGTGTGGATATTTCTGAGTAAATCATATTAAAGTGACTTGGTGTCGTGCCAGACTGAGTCGAGGATTGAACCCAAGAGATATCTGCAGCCTGTCTGCCCAGAATATCACACATCTGTTAATGAAAGGCATCCTTTAATGAATGAGTGAAATGCTACTCGAAAGCTGGATGAAAGAAGCTTACTTAAAGGTGTGTGCTACAAACAGATTATGAATTTTTTTTTATTTTGTCTGTAGTCAGATCTTCCCAGGATTAAATTAGTTTGATCTTTCACAAAGAGTTGACTGCACGGGTTTTGACAAGGGACAGTGTTCCTGCCAAATAAGATCTGCACAGAGAAAAAATGAAGTATGTAGCTGAGATTCTCTTGTCTCTTGTAAACAACGTAAACACGCAGTGCTATCCTGGTTAAACAAGCTAAATAGTGAGAGCAGGAGGTCATTTTGAACTACAGTAACAGTATCTTTAATGTAGAGTACTCTTGAATAAACTACTTTAAGCAGTGTAAAGTAGTTATAGCTGGTTTCAATGGGGTTTTTCCAGTTAAACCAGAGGGCACTCCACCCCAAACTGCTATGTTTGTGCTACCCCGTCTGTGTTTCTCTGTCTTGTCTGAGGCTGAACGTTTTGCTTAAGTGTAATGGTATCATAGATAATGTATACAAAAAGCACACCTCTAAGCAAGAGTTCCCACCTGTTCATTGTTCAAAAAAAGCAACAACAACAACACTGATGTTGACTGCAAGGTATAAATTAGCAAAAAATGAAGGTGCATAACTTATAAAGCACAAATAAGATGTATTGCCCTACACACAGACATTGAATTTTAAAACATCTGCAAACAAGCACAACGGCTAGGCTAAAGCATGAAATAATATATCATGTGTGTCTTCATTCAAAGAAATGTTATCTGTTTATGTGTGCTCTGTGCTGCCGCTTAAACTGAAGTTAAGTGGCAAAACAAGATTTACTGTTTGAAATTTGTGATTAAACTCAAAGAATTTGAAAGCAGAGGATGGCAGGAATGTTGCAAAAATGTGTAGTGAAGTTTGTTTTTGGCAATAAGCTTGAAAATTACTTGCAGTTATCTTCTGAAAACAACATAGGCTAAAATTGAAATCAGGATTTAAAGTGCACCTATTCTGCCATTTTAAAGGTTGCTAATATTGTTTTATCAGTCTCTTAAAACAGGTTTACATGTATGCAATGTCAAAAAACATTTTAGTTTTCTCCAAAAATAGGTTTAATTTGACCCCATTTCTTAAATGATTCAATGAAGCAGTTCAAAGAATAGTCCCTCCATCCCTTGAGCCCTCGTTGCTGTGATTGGTCAGATGGCACAGTCCTTTATGATTGGTCTACCACTGCAGCGGTCCACAGAGCTTGTACCAAGACTATACTTTCTGAAATTACTAGAGGTGCTTTCAGAGATAATACGTCAACTAGGGCTGGGCGATATATATCGTACGATATATTATGCGCATCTCATCAGTAAAGCCGGTTCTTTGATTAGCGCT
>JAUMHP010000046.1:12890727-12905538 GCA_032361065.1 Enteromius trimaculatus
TATGTATACAGTTTTACAATAGTCAAACAATGATTTACATTCCTGAAATTATAATTGGCCAAGCTCCCAGGCTTACATTTGGTAGACCCTTCACTTTGGCCCTGCATTCTGGGAGACAGATCTCTGTGCTGCTGAGGACGGGCATCTCAAGGTGAAGTTAACAGAGAGAAGAGAGAGCAAGACAGACGTTTACCCAGAGAAGGTGAGAGTGCAAGATCAGCCAAGCTTAAGGACCTTGCTCTGTGCTTTAACACAGCTTTATTCATGGTTCACACATATGGGGTGCCATATTGGGAGATGCCATATTCCACCTTCACACCGGGAATATCCCAGAAATAACAGCAGATATATATCACATGGCTACAGAGTAACAAAGGGGTCATATTATCCTATTTCACTTTTTGAATTTTAGTCAGTGTGTAGTGCGTATGTTTCGGCATTAAAAAAAGATATGAAAGCGGTCTATGTGCAAGTTCTACCAGGGAGACTTAATGCAACGTCACACCATGAGATTGGATCTAGCTCGTCATCCTACAAAAAGGCTATATAAGCTCTTCACTCACCCTCATCTGTGTTCGCAGATGCTGACGTGACTTTCTCTTCCACATTCCCTACCACCACCAGGTTGCAGAGGTGGACGAAGTACACAAATCAAGTACTTGAGTGAAAGTACAGATACATACAATGAAATAATACTCCAGTAAAAGTACTCCTTTTTCAATTCTATTTGAGTGAAAGTACAAAAGTACTCAGTTTTTTATGTATTTAAGTAAAAAAGTACTAATATATAGATTTATTTTGCAATTTTATATAGGCTACTTAATTTTATTAAAAAAAATAGAAATATATATATATAATCTTACTGCTTAAAATACCCTAAATATTTGGGATTTTCCCAAAATAACCACTAGTCAAGCTACAGCATATTTCTGTGTTGATTGGACCACGTTGACGAGCATGTTGTAGTAATGTTCACTGTGAAGCTTACACTGCAATGTACCTGAGAGAAAACTGATTTGAATATGACATGAATATGACTTGGAGACACTGATGTTGATGTGTCTGCATTCATCTCAGTGGGCTTAAATAGATCACTCGTTACAGCAGTGTAACACACTGACAATTTTTTGACCCAAATATTATTTTCAGTTAAAGTAGCCTAAAATTCTACATTAGTAACTTTACTCAGCATCGGCACGCGCGACAGTTGTTCAGTTCACTAGAGACTCGCTCTGAATGGATCGTTTGAATCAGTGAGCTGTCAAATTGAGAACAGCTGCAATCGGATCTTTCCAATTCGAGAGTGAATCATTTGGTGTAATTTGCGAGTGTAATCACTCGCCTGCATCTCGGAGCACGTGATATATGAGTAATGATGTGTTTTATGAAATGTAGTGAATTAAAAAGTATGATATTATGGTTAGCAATGTAGTGAAGTAAAAGTGAAAGTTATAAAAATAAATAAATAAAACTACAGATACTTGAAAAATCTACTTAAGTACAGTAACGAAGTACAACTACTTTGATACTGTCCACCACTGCCAGATTGGCCCTATCCAGGGGGGTAGGCTCCGCTCCTACCTTCGTCCTCAGCAGTACAGGCCAGAATCTTCAAATACAGATTCAAGCCGAAAATGGGGTCTATGCCAAAGAATACTGTTTATATATTTACATATCTATTTTGTAAAACAAATATTTTGAATTATAATTTAATCTCCTGGATCTTTCTGGTACAAAGTTACAAATCTCAAAGTTCAATCCAATAGTTTATATATATCCCTTTTCAAGAACAACAAATGGCTCGTTTGAACTACAGAATTGTTTTCCAGTGTTTGTGATGTCACAAGGCGGTCCATTAGAACAGGATTAAAATATTTCCCACCTACAAAAAATTCAAACGCAAGTTTCAAAATTTAAAATTGCAGGGTTTTTTTTTTATATCACTGTATTTCTGAAGAAAACTGACAAAAATGTTGCATGCAATGCCTGATAAAGGATTCTCCCCGAGCATTTTTGCAGCAAGAGGCACCTTTTTTGAATTGTTTTTGGTCGGCAGTGAGCATTCTGCACGCTGTTTATGCAGTCTGAGTGCCTCAGAATTCTGCTCCCCGCTGCGCCTCAAGTTTTTGCAGGAGCATTCCGAGCATTCCGAGCGCCTCTAGTTGAAAAAAAGCAGCTCTGAGCAGAAAAGTCATTGTCATGAATGTCATTCACGTTTTATTTCATTGTACAATCAAATAAATGCAGAGAATGTGATCAGGCCTATATGTTGCGGTGACGAACATTTACTGTTGCTTAGAAGGAATTCTCCTGTATTGTCTGTGACAGGTTTACCCGGAGCTGTAAGGTTTTTGCTAATATGACAGTTCACTTTACAGCAAAAAACAAGTATTTTAGAGCGCTCACACTATGCGCTCCTATGATTAGTGCGGTACACCTTGTGTTTTCAGAAGTACATTATGTGTGATTGGAGCCAAAGCAGTGTTTATGAGCGGAGCACTGCTTTGTGTACAGCTGTTACCAGGAAAACCTCAATCTCTACCACTCCAACACCGCCTCACGCTGGCAGAGAATCAATTTCCTTTTAGTCATTCTGTCTAGCAGTTCGCCAATCACAATGGACTGCAACAGCTAACCAATTACAACATTTTGTTTTTTGCAAATCAGGCCTTTATCAAACCCAGAACTAATCAAGCCGTTTGTGCCAGGCTGGGGAGAAAGATATTGTAATAAATCATTTGAAAAATTATGCTTGCATGACAGCATATTAGCACACCTCCAAAACAAAATCAAGATTTTGTAAAAGAGCATTATAGGACCCTTTTAAAATGTAAAATCCTGCCATGGTACAAACTCGGAAGTCTAGAACTATTAACATGTTTAAGAATTTTTTGTCACCAGCATGCAAATTATTCAGTGCATCGTGGAGGTCGACTATCTTTTGAGTTTTCAGGGCACAATCTGTGTAAAGTTTCATTCATGCAGTGTAAATTTTGTCTCCATCCTCCCCATTACATCAGATAAACAGGAGTGATTTACAGGTGAAAATATATGTAAAGATACAAATGTGTTGAGCCTCAGTTGGTTTAAATTGAGTAAGGTGAAGATCACACTCTGCACCATATGCTATATCTTAATTGGATATGTTCTTAAGCAACAACATAGAGAACTGTACCCACTTATGCAAAATGATGTAGGTAAGTTTGTTGAAATAATGCTGTAAGAGCTCATCTACCAGATTTGTGGAGATTTAGTAGCATGCAAATTAGAAAAAAAAAACTAAAACATATAATTATCACATTTTGACGCCATGAATATTTGTCTCTTCCTTTTTTTCACATTTTCTGACAAACATGTCTGCATTATGTATTCTAAATATATGAGAGAGAAAAAACCTCTCACTGGCTGATCTTGTATTTCTCCTGTCATGTAAAATGGCAGAGTTCTGCTGGTTTTTCATGGAATGGCAGTGTTTGACATTCATTGTGGAAGTAAAATACATGATGGAAACGCTGACACGAGTACTTGTATATATCATATCTGTCAGTCAGGCATGACCTCAAGGATCATATGCATCTTCAAAAATCATAGCTGCAAATGCAAATCCAATACGTTATTCATCCTTTGGACATGATATATGCATGCAATTTTGAAATTGAAGGAAAAGGTGGGGAGAAAGGGATAGGAGCACGACAAAGGACAGAACTGAACAAGTGTGTGTATAATTTTATATATAAGGAAATTTTGCCACAAATTTAGTAAATAAAATCTGCATTCTAGTGCTTGTTTTCTTGCTGTAGGTTTCATCTGTTCCCGTTTTGATGCTTCCCATTTGTCTTGTCTTTTTCAGTTATAAGCCACAGTGAAAATATAAACCCTCATGTTTGCTTTAAGTAGAAATAGGTGCATTTTAGTAGGTTAGACAGATTACTTTGGCTTCTTAAAGAAAGTAGAAAACTTTTTTTTTTTTTTTTGCAATGTTTTGCTTTAAATCTACTCTCTTTAATAATTATATAGTTCACAATGTAAAAATGTGTTAGTTTCTTCAATTCAAGCCATGGAGCTTTGCAATTTATAGTCTAGGTTTGTAGTGAAGATTGGTGGTTTATGTCAGCAAATGGCATTTTGCATAAAGCCAGTGACACACTTGGTGGCTCAGGGAAACCATTTAAGTGGGTTTTATGCTGAAGATAAGATGTTAATTTGCATATTGCCCTTTTTTCCTAAAATGTTAATGAGTCTAAACGTCAACATTATGATATATGACTAAAACATTGAAGACTGTGAGACAAAACATGAGCTCATAGATTCAGTCAATTTGACATTTTATTTCAATGTTTATTCCTGATCAGAGGCTTCTGCAAAGAGTTTGTTTGTGTGTGCCTTAGAGGTCATTGACTTTTATTGCAATTATTTTAATTGACGTTTTCTTCCAGTTCTGTGCTTGTATCTCACAATTCTCCGATTTTTAACTCGGAACTGTGAGACAATTTAGTTCTGTTTTCTTTCTTTCTCATAATTATGTGACAAAACATTTTTAATTCTATTGTGGAAACAGTCTTCCTTCTCTGGATCAGTGCTATGTCTACGCTATGATTTTGTACTTGTAGTCCATGAAAAATGCATACAAAGTGAGGTTCTTCTCAGATATACTCTTTTCCCATTCTTTTGAGCCATCATGTAATGCGGAGAGACACTAGTAAGAGATTTGTAGAACAATGTGTATGTTTGGAAAAGATATCAGTGTGATTTGAATATTCTGGCTTCTTTTTCTCAGCAGACACTTACATCGGCCAAAATATCCTCAACAGCTCAGATGGTCAGTGTAAGTGCTGTGGTTTGTGTCCAAAGCTCTGGATTTATTGTGAAATTAAAGGATAATCACATCAGTGGAAGAACAGAGCATCCTGCCAATTGAAAACCGACATCCAATTAGTACATTTTTTTCATGTTTTTGTTTCTTGTTGTGTACTTTAAAATACCACAATAATCATTCTTGATAAATAAAAAAAACGTCTGCACATTATTGTAATTTTTTTGTTCCATATCATATGCACCTTATTTGATTATTTACTTTGATTTTTCAGATTTCAATTTGGGTTTAATGGCTGGAATTCTGCTGTGAAGAATAGCTAGACGGCTGGTGAAATAGTTCTCAGAAGGACGTGGTCGTACATTTATTGAGAATTAATTTCTTCTTATGAAAACAAACAAACAGCTGCACACTTTTCAATGCACTCGAGCTGATTAGATGAAGTAGTTTTTCGACCGAACAGTTCTTCATCAAGTGCTGATCGTTTATACTAACACATCAATAGGACTAATCCCAATAGTAACACAACTGAATTGCCTAAAATGACTTTATTTTTTGGATCAATCTATCTTATCTGTGAAAACAAGCACAAGTGTATCACAGTGAACTGTTGATGTGGGTGATGAGATTCTCACTTTTTTGAGCACCTGAAGGCTCCAGAGCATTTGCCCAACACGTAAGGCTCATTTAACAACTACACTGGTGTTTGTTTGTGGTGAGCTTCACTTCATTGCGTGTATACTGTGTATCCATTATAGCATTCACATTCAGTTACAGGAAGAACGAAACCTGGGGGAGCAGACGCAATTGCTCCCTTGATACACATGAAAACAAGCTGCTGCCATTTGGATATCCCCACCACAAAACACTTCTTTTTTTACATGTTTGTATAAATACAAATATATTGAACTCAATCGGGACATCTGAGAATCCAAGTAATTGCTATGCTTTGAAGTTATCATGCAATTAGATTTACGGAACTGCTAGTTGAGCAGTTTGTCTTGTTTATTATGGCATCAACAAATTTTGCCTTTGTGTACTGAGACCATTTGAAATCAATTTGCAAAATGATGGCCCTACATCCTCAAAGAAAGTTGAAAACTGGATAAAGTTTGACTACATTATATGGCTATTATTACAGGACAATTGTGTTGTTGCAGGGTTTATTTTGTGCTGTTGTTGCTATCGTTAGTTTCTCATTATGTGGTGATGCTCGTCTTTAAGGGCGATTGTCTGTTGAATGTATGTTTTAAAATGTTTTCTGGATCATTCTTAAGAGGCAATCGGTCACTTAAAGCTGAATAGAAAGTTTCCTTTGTTGATAATTTAACATTTGTAGAGAGCTGCAGTGACAAGTTTATTGACTGCAAGGTAAAGCATTTAATCAACTAAGTTGGCTGAATTACTGTGAACAATTACATAAATCCCTGGATGCATTGATGTTTTTATTCATTTATTTTTAAACCATTTTCATTCAACAATTTAACAATTTTAGCTGTATAAGGTACATTGGTTTCTCAACTTTTTTTTAACAGTCTTTTAATTTATGTGAGTGATCTTCCAAGATGCTTTTCATGCTATTTTGCAATGTTCTTTCGATTTTCACTCCAGCATTTGATTTTACAATGGTGAACCTTTTTTTTTTTTTTTGCTCAGGGTATAACAGTAATAGCCTGCATCAGGGAGAACCTATTAAGTTTGTCCATAGAATTCTTTAGAGAAGTGGTCTTCAACTTGAATCAGGTTTGTTTGATTTTTATCACGATTAATAATGATGATTATTCCTTTGGTAATGATTATTGCATTTATTGTATTCTTATTGCACTTTACAGCCACAAATGAAAAAAAATACGGAAAAACAAACCAAACATGTTTAGAATGGAGAGTTTTTCTCAGCTGTTTTCAGCATCTTGTCAGTAAAGCCAGTTCTGTAATCAGCTGTAAATTCTATCAGGTGCGTGATTTTACATTGAGCAGCATTCACTACGCAGAGCCGTTGTTCATTGACAAGCTGTGCAAAATCACACTGATAATGAACCTGAATTTGTGCAGCTCGTCAGTGAACAACGGCTCTGCGTAGTGAATGCGGCTCAATTTAAGACCACACACCTGATGGAACTTACCGCTGATTACAGGCTTTACTGACAAGATGCACATTACATATCGCGCGATGATTATCTTGCAGCCCTCTGCTATTGACTTCTACTGCTTCAGAAAGCACATGCAATCTAGACGCAGTAACGTCATAGTGACGCAGTCAAATCCGTAAACTTTATACTGTAAAATCGATATTTATTAACTGATTAACTGGGTCATAAATATCATTATCGTGTTAAAATACGATTAATCGTGCAGCCCTAACCCATACATTTAAGTCATTAGTTCCTCCCTTTGCTGCTATAACTGACGACAAGGCCCACAGTCTGTTCCAGTTCATCCCAAAAGTTCAGTGGAGTTTGTGCTTTGGCAAGTTCTACACAAGACTCAGTAAACCATTTATATATGGATCTCACTTTGTTCAAAGTTGCCTACAGAATAATATGACTCTAGTAGTAGTATTGTAGTATTGTGTCTAGCAGTTGAAATAGTCGAGCCAATTTAGTAAGTAAAAATTAGTATGTGTAAATTCAATGCGATAACATTAACTAGCATTTTCCGGGAAAATCAAATCCTTTCCATGTCAAAAAGAGCAGAACACAACATGAAGGTTATAAAAAAAATTAAATAAAACAAAACAAAGATAACACATTTCTCCACTTCAAATACACAATAAGAAAACTTGGAAAAAGGACCATTTTTTTCTACATTTCCCCCTGTTTACTACATCATAAAACATCATATTTGTTATGTGTCCTGTGGTAATAACTTACAGTGCATGTTTTTCCTTAATGATATACAGTACAATAGTGTTGATGCACACCATCGCTGTGGTTTGTTTATGAAACGATAAGTATTGTTGAAATCAAGTATTTATATAAAAGTAAAAAGCAACAAATAAAGGATAAACTGTGCAGACTGAGCAATACAAAGCTGACCTGTTTAGAGTTTATGAGAAATAGTGTTTGGCTTCCCATTCGGCTCAGACAGAATGGGCTGTGTGGCTGTGTGACTGTGAGGAAAGATTAATGCGAGAGCTAGTTTGGCATGCAGATGTAAGAGACTAAATAAAATAAATACAGATTCCTCCCTGGATATTGTTCATGTACCAATAATTACCCCTACATGAGCACCCTGGTGTAAACCATCACTCTCACTTGCCTTGTTTACCATAGCCCTACTTTTTCTTGCTAGTTTTTGGTTTCTTGAATGGATATTTGAATATGTTAGCTCAGCAATACGCAGTAACTTTTGACCTGTTCTCTCACCTTTTGCCTTTGAATCATTTGCTGGATTAATAGTGCAAGAAACTGGGCCAATTGCATAAACCTAGCCTCTATGTTAAGACTGCATTTTAGACTTAACAACTAGCACTTAGCAAAGGGGTACTGAGTCTTATTTTTCAGATTCAAATTACACCAATCTAGGTTTTGGGTAAAAGAGAAAATGACAAACGGTCATGAAAAACACATGAAGTATACATCACTGAGAAGTCCATTATAGGAAAAGTACAGAATGCATTAATGTGCAGTGCTAGGTTATATACTGTGTTTGCCCAATCAAACACACTGACATATATGCAAATAACTATGTTAACCCAGGGTTTCAGTTCATAGTTAATGTACTTATTTTTCATGCGTACTGTGTCAGCTTATGGATACAGCGGATTTGTTTTTATCCAGAGCACATATCTTTTTGTTCTTTATTTGTCTATATAAATTACTTATTTTTTTTACTTATTTTTTACCTAAAAGTTAAGTAAAATAAGAAAATAATTAAATGTTTTGGTTTCCTAGTTTGGTGTCCTACAGTAGTTTTGACTGGCTCGACTTCCTTCACCCCAATAAATCATACTGCATATTACAGGAGGAAAACAAGCTGTGTTGCATCATTTAATTAGAAATAGTTTACACGTGAGATAACCAGTTTCCTTAACATTTCTGCTTTTAAACCCTCTGGAACACTGCTCCTGTTTATTTTGACTTCTGAGTTAAAATTGATTTTAGGAAATATATTTTAGTTATCAAGAGTATCCTGTAAATTGCAAATATTCTTTAACAGAGCTTGTATTGAACTATGTTTATTTTTTTTTGTCTACAGACAATGTCTACTGTCATAAAGTACAGTAATATGACAATAACAATACTTTCTGTTTAATAAATATCTCAGTTGGATCTTGATCCATAGCCACTGTAACTTATAACAATTACATTGTTTCTGTGTTTCAATAATTGACACAACAGAGAGATATAATAACAGTGAAGATCTCACCCACTGACTGAGCTAACTTGAATCTCATCTACTGTCACATTGGCTAATGGTTTAATGGCAGGGCTCTTAATTGACTTAACTGTAGTATCTGGGAATTTTTCTGTGTTCGGAGCGCAGCGTGACAACTGACAGGTCCATTAAAGAGTGCATGAAGCTCGCTTTGTGAAAGAGCATTCCACTGCAGACATGCCACGGAAAACCACTACAAGCTATTAGTTCTGACCTTTTGCTCCGCTGCTGTAACTAATACAGACTTCTGGGGTGCTGTTGCTGATACTCAGAAAAATATTAAACCTCATTAATTTCTGGAGATGGAGATTGTGTGTGCAGGCTATTTTTGTCATATTTTAAAATGGGAGTTTTTTTGTCATTAAGGTAGAGGTAGAAGGTAGAGTTGGAAGGTAGAGCTGGTTCCCTTTTAGTCAGTCACTCCGAGTCACGTCGGTGGCTGGCGAATAGGAATATCCCTTTGAGATGACCAATTTACTTTACAAGTATAAAAACACGCCAATGAAATAGGTATGTAGCATTCATTAGCTTTTTGCTTCGAAGCCGAACTTGCATGAGTTCAGCTCTCCAATCTACGATGGTGATTGAAGAGTGGCTGGTGACACGGTGGTTTCCAGTGTCGAGTTTGCACTACCCCACTGTTGTGTGCATGCGGCCATCTCCCTTGTGCGCCTCAGCCTACTAAAAGAGCAGCTAAAAGAGCAGCTCACAGGTGGTACGTCTTTGTAAAGATGTGTCTTTTTAAAGATATCATACCACTCGTGCGTTTCTGGATGCGGTCGTTTTCCCTGGCTTTGGGTGATGGTCACGATCACTGCCTCACATGCCTGGGCAAAGCACATTGAGGCAGCTTTGTGGATGAGTCAACTTTTCTCTCTGGGAAAATGATCATCGCGGAGCTGTGGACCAGACTCCACTACCGTTCTGCCTAGTTGTAGTGAGTGCTGCTTCTGGCAGGGGGCGGTCTGGTCTAACGGTGATGGTGAGGAAAAAGCCCCTCCTCCCCTGGGGCTCTGCTACCAATGGAGCTGCCATTGGGACAGTCTGGACCCTCGCAAGGGGTACCAGCTGTTACCTTTGGCACTCCCCCCAGTGACCGGATTTCGATTAATGCATTGGAAGGAGAGTCATTAGGTTCTGGAAATGAAGAACCTAATGAAGAACCCCCAGACCCGACATCCCCAGCGAGTTGAGGAGAAAGAGACAGGGGTGCCGCGCTAGGAGGGAGCGGCTGCGCCTCAGAAGGAGACGATACAGACCATCTCTTCTTTCTTTAATCATGGGAAACGTGAGATCACTCGGAAATAAGATGGATGAGCTAACAACACTAACAAGGGCACAGAGAGAATATTGGCAATGATTTTAACGGAGTCTTGGTTAACACCGCTAACTCCAGACACGAGTGAGTGGACAGGACGAGGGAGAGCGGTAAGAGGAAGGAAGGGGATCTGGCAGTGTTCGTGAAGATGGTGTTATCCTGGGCACATCGCTGTGAAGGAGCAAGTTCGAGGCAGAGACATTGAACTGCTAGCTGTTAGCATGTGCCCATACTATCTTCCGCGGGAATTCTCACATTTTATTGTAATAACAAGTGTATGTTCCCCCCATGATTGTATGTTCCCCTTTGGCCAATACTGAGACAGCCTGTGACTCTCTCCACTCTGTAGTCAGTAGACTGCAAATATAATCGCCAAGAGCTCTTTTCTTAATATCTGGGGACTTCAATCATGTATCTATGGATTCTACACTGCCTACCTTTAGCCAGTATGTGACATGCCCTATCAGAGAAAACAAAACATTGGATTTTCTGTATGCCAGTGTAACAGAGGCATACAGTTCATCATCTTTTCCTCCTCTGGGGAAAACAGATCATAACCTGTTGTACCTCGCTCTGTTGTATGAGCCTCTGGTACTCAGGGAGCCACCAGTTACTTGTACAGTACAGAGATGATCATGGGGAGGACATTGATAGCCTTTTCACCTGCATTACGGACTTTATTCATTTTTGTGTGGCTAACATCGTACCCATCGGAACTGTGAGGTGTTTTTCTAACAACAAACCATGGATTACACCAGGAATAAAAGCTTTTCTCAAACAAGAGAGGATGGCCTTCAAATCTGGAGATCAGGAGGAGCTCAAAAAGGGTGCAGAGAAAGCTGAAAAGACTGATCAGGGAAGGGAAAAATAGCTATAGGCAGAAGATGGAAAATCAGCTTCAGCAGAATAATGTTAGCGAAGTTTGGAGAGGCCTTAGAAACATTTCAGGCTATAAAGATCATAACTCTCTGCCTGTGGGTGATGCAAGGTGGGCAAATGATCTGAATCATTTCTTTAATAGGTTTGATTCATCTAGGATGTCCCCAACATTGGCTGCAGACACTCCCACTGCTACTACTCCATCTCTGACGTCTTATGCCTCCTCAACGCACCCTGCTCACTGCTCCAAATTCACAACCACAGCATCTAGCATACATCCATCAGAAGGCCCCAGCTTGTCTCTTTCAACAAGCCAGGTTAGGAGAGAATTGAGGAAGATTAAAGTCAAGAAAGCAGCGGGTCTTAACACTGATGGAATTAGTGTTAGATCTTGCGCAGATCAGCTGTGTGATGGAGCTTATTTTTAATTTGAGCCTGATTTTGGAGAGAGTTCCACTGCTCTGGAAAACTTCTTGTGTGGTACCAGTGCCAAAGATCCTCCATCCTAAGGATCTCAATAACTACAGGCATTATGAAGTCCTTGGAACTGTTGGTTCTGGCTCAGCTTCCGACCTTGGTGAGTTCATCATTGGACCCGCTGCAGTACGCATACCAGTCTGGAACTGGTGTGGAGGATGCCGTTATTCACCTCCTGCATCGTTCCCTCTCTCACCTGGAGACCGCTGGGAGCACTGTGAAGATCATGTTTTTTTTATTTTTCTAGTGCCTTCAATACTATCCTTCCCACAATCCTTAGAGACAAACTGGAGTGTATAGGAGTAGATCATTATCTTACAACATGGATAATGGACTATCTCACCAACCAACCACAGAGAACTCAGGGCTGTGTGTCGTACATGGTCGTCTGCAGTACTGGGGTCCCACAGGTAACAGTTTTGGCTCCATTCCTTTTTACTATCTATACTGCAGACTTTACTCACAACACCAATAACTGTTTTTTGCAGACTACTCTGCAATAGTCGGCCTCCTCACTGATGGGGATGACAAGGAGTACAGGAAACTTAACCGTTACTTTGTGGATTGGTGTCAGCGAAATTATTTAAGAGTTGGTGGAGGATTTTCGTAGGCAGAGCATGGATATTGAGGCAGTGGAGAGCTATAGATATCTCGGTGTTCATTTGAATAACAAATTGGACTGGACAATTCTAAGGCTCTCTACAAAAAAGGGCGAGGAGGTTTTATCTACTGCGGGGGCTCATGTCTTCTGCAGTGCAGGGCCCACTACTAAGGACATTTTATGACTCTGTGGTGACATCAGCCATTTTTTATGGTGTGGTCAGCTGGGGTAGCAGTATCTCTGCTGGGGACAGAAAGCGACTGAACAAGCTGATTCAGAAGGCCAGTTATGTGCTAGGATGTCCTCTGGATTCAGTCGAGGTGGTGAATGATAAGAGAATAGTGGCTAAGCTGTCATCTGTGTTGTATAACATCTCCCACCCCATGCAGGAGAATTTGGCAGTATTGAGCAGCTCCTTTGGTGACAAGTTGCTGCACCCACAATGTGGGACGGAGAGATTTCGTAAGTCTTTTCTGCCAACGGCTGTCAGACTGTATAACAAGAATAACAAGACCCGGACCACAACAAAGACTCTGAATTAAGATTTTGCTCACACACATAAAAGCAAATGAACTAACAAAACATACAATGATCATAACAAAGACTCTGAATTAGATTTTGTTTACACATACATAAGCAAATGAACAAACTAAAAATATAATCATTGTAGTTATGTGCAATATTTGATGGAGTCATGTATAATTATTTGATTACATATACAAATATAATTTCTTTTTTTTTTGTTTTTTTTTTCTATTTGTTTATTATGTTGTTCTTAATTTATTTGTATAGTTTTACTTCTGCCGTGGTAAAAACAAATTTCCCACTTGTGGGACTATATAGCGAATATATAAAGGTTTAACTAACTAACTAACTAACTAACTTCTCAGGGTCCCGCCCCAGTACCTTTCTACCCGGAAGTCCATGAATTGCTCACCAGAACGTGGACGGCACCTTTCACTGCCAGAAACCGGTCTGGTAGCTCTTCCTCCTTCACCACACTTGACAGCAGTGCAGCTAGGGGGAATATGGGGGTCCCCCCAGTGGAGCAGTTGCTAGCGCCGCTACCACTGGGCAGGGAGTTCCTGTGCTCCCCTCCCGGGCCTGTAGGCACTGGTTGACAGTGTTTATATGGCCTGTGGAGAAGCTGCATCTGCAGTACACACTACGGCATTGTTGCGAGTCCATAAGGCCAAGGCACTGAGCACTTGCACGAGGGTGGTCATGTCCCAGAAGTTCTCAGTGAACTCTGCACCAGCGCGGACCTCGCACCATGAGCAACGAAGTTTATGCTGCATCTCGGGGTCGTGCGATGTCCACTGTGGTGGTAAGGAAGCACCATCTGAGGCTGTGTTGGTGACATGAGTGAGAAAGACAAGACAAGCTACTTGATGCTCCCGTGCCCAAGGTTCCCACAATCCTGTGGTGAGCCTCCAAGCGCTGCCCTCGGAGGAAGCAGACCCAGCTTTGCTGTTGCTGTGTCTCGTCCAAACAGAAGTGCTAAGCTGAACAGACACAAAGCTTCAGCACCTCAGACCAGATATTGTCTGTCACGGAGGCCGGCAGAAGGGGAATGCTCTCTCCAAGCAGAGGAAGGCCCACTGGATAGTGGGTGTCATAACCCTTGCCTACCGAGCACAGGGTGTGCCCTGCCCCCTCAGTGTACGAGCCCACTCAACAAGAAGTGTGGCATCATCCTGGGCACTGGCACGTGGAGCCTCACGGGCAGATATTTCTAGAGCTGCAGGCTCGGCAACCCTTAACACGTTCACTAGATTCTATAGCCTTCGTGTGGAACCCGTTTCCTCCTGTGTTCTTTCCTCTCACAGGTAGAGGCACTGCTAGACCCGGTTTCGGTCAGTTTGTCTACCTCTCCAGAGTGTCCAGAAAGTAGACCCTGTCAAGCTCCTCCGTTACCCTTTAGCAGCTGGATGTTGCGGAGCATCTGGCGCCAGGTCCTGTGAGAGCTGCTAGTACGGTAACCCTTGAGGACCCCATGTATGTACTCCATGGTTAAGACTTAGAGCCCGTGTTTCCCCAGCAGTCCTGCCGTTCCATGAGAGTTACAATCACCTCCTATATTCCATATGCACTAAGATAATGTTCATATGCATACTCGACCTCTGACCTCCTTCAGAAGGCTGTGTGTGTATATGTACTTATATATATATATATATATACACATATATATACACATATATACATATTAGTCCATACACACACAGCCTATATATATATATATATATATATATATATAATAGGCCTATTTGTGTGCATGTGCATGTGATGTAATTCTGAGACATTTGTTTCTTATAGGAGAACATACAGAAGTCATCAGCTCTTTAT
>JAUMHP010000046.1:12937687-12952454 GCA_032361065.1 Enteromius trimaculatus
CTTACATACAGCCTCTACAGTCAAAACAGCTCGGCTCCACTGCAAAAACATATCATATAACAAGCGGAAATTGCCTCTTTCATGGTCTGAACTTGCAGTGTATAAAATCATGGATGGTTCTTCTTGGCATAAATCAATTTCGGGCAGTGCATAAAAGAGATTTGGATGATAGATCCCATCACACGGGCTGTACTTTCACAGCAAACAACATTAAAATGCGTGTGCATGTGATAAGACATCAAATGCACAGATGAAAGATCACGGAAAACACTTTCTGCTTTCATGATGCATGAGTGTAGATTGCACATCTCATCCACTCTGAGTGTGAAGCTAAAAGTCAGAGTAATCTTTGGCTTCATAAGACTAAAATATCATAACACGCCATTAAATCTCATCATTTATTCTTTGTTCTTTATAATAAAAAAATATCATCTTTTAGTTTGGGTGACTGCCCAGTCTCACTGTTTGTTTTAATGTAGTAGATTAATGTATATGTTAATTTATGTATTATTCTGAAGAAAGCAGACATTAAATTAATAAATTAAAATTATCTGCCACCAAAATTATTTTTGCAAATGTGCATTTGACATTCTTGCCTATCAAGTGAGTCCAGGCTAGTTTTTTCAGTTCTGAGTTTAATTAATGGCCTGTAGACCTTGTCTTAAACGTCTAGCTTGACTGACTCTGCTGCTGCTTTCAGTAGGTCTGGAGGGGCAAACTGTCTTCGAAATAACAGACATTATCTGCTCCTACATTTAAATGCTGAAAGTCTCTTCTCTTGAGAGAAATTTTCATGCAGGTGGGTGAGACATTCGAAATGTGAAATAGACTCAAACTGTCATGAAGAATTTCTTGTCTTTTATTTTTTATTTCTTGTGTTAATTTTTTTTTTTTTTGTCTATTATATACAGAAAATCAGCTTTGCTACAACACTAATGCTAACATAACATAAATCCCTTTAAAATATAATTTAAAATGTACAACTCTTCTCTTCTGGGAAAAACGGTCCAAAAATATTGATGATTATTCATGCTTGCTTGACTGGGCGAAATGATGCCGGATTTCCAACTTTAATTTTTATAGTGCCTCAGGAGACATAGATAATAGGAGTTATTCCTGTTGGCAGAATAGGGCTATAGGCAGTTTTTATGGCACATTCTGATTTGGGAAGTTTGATCTTTGGCAGAGAGACAGAGTCTGCGCAACACTGCTCCCTACAGGCCTTCAGATCAACAGCCAGAAGATTAGATGAAAGCCACCTCATGTTGAGCTGTAGTCTTGTCCTCAGGGTCAACAGAGGAAGGATTGGCTATGATTCACAAGCTGCTTGCATATTTAAGGCATCAGTTACTGGCAATAAATACCTTTAAAATTGGTTTAGCATTACGCTATTTCCGTCATGAGACATTTTATGTTATGACAGGAGAGGTATATTAGAGAGTTTCAGGGATGTTCATGTTGCTAATGAAGATCACAGGTCACAAATTCTGGTATCTATATCCAGTGATCATAAATGCTCTTAGAAAAACACTGTAAACAGAGCAGTTCTATAAATTGATCCTGATCTCACAGGAATTTAACGCTTTCTTTTATCCTGCTTGGTTGTGGGCGAAGAGAAATCTAAAAAGTCTTTGCTTTTCCAGTTCATTCAGTCAGAGCCAAGGTCTATTTTCCTGCTGGGATCTGGTCAGCAGTAAACACAGCCTATGCTACCTTATTCCATGTTAAAGATTAATATTTATCCACATGTGGTCATGTTGCCCTGGGTTTCCACCTGCGTCACTAATACATTCACATTCACTTTTCGTTTTTGTGTGGTGCATGAAGGGGGCAAAGGGAGGGAAAATGAATGAGACGAATGTGCAACAGAGCTGCTTTTTAAAAAAGTGTTTCTAAATTGAATATTTCTTTTAATAAAATCTATTTTTAAATAAATCTGTTTTACACGAGAAGCAAAAGCAAACCTTTATTCCTCGAGTGCACTGTTTAAATCTCCTTGATTTAGTCAGAAATTCACAAAACAAAGCATTTGTGTGTGTGTGTGTGTGTGTGTGTGTGTGTGTGTGTGCTGCATGTGTGCTTTCTAAAAGCCAAAAAGACAGGGCAATTAATAAACCAATAGTTGGCCATTTTTAGATTATCAGTATTGGCAGATAACTTTGTGTGCTTGAGTAATAACAGAAGTTTTTATCTCTCTCCACTTTAAAAGTTATAAATTGTACTTGTCAGTGCATAGTAAACAATTTCAGTTTTTGGGTAAAATTATATGTGTTTATATCATATACGGCCACTCAGATTTTTAGATACGGTCACTGGCCATTTAAAAACATATTGATCGTTATGTCTTTATTTTCTGCTGAAGTTTACAGCAAAAAATAGACTCGGCATGAAACTTTAATTGTGTCTTCACTGTTACTGCACATCACTGTGCAGTGCAAGCATGTGCTGTTGTGTGCTGCCGTGTGTGCCTGACAGCGTTTGTATCCTTAAAGTAATGCAAAAAGTAAAAAAAGTTTCTAGGTCTTGATAGTGTTTATTACTTGGCAGCCAATGTGACAGTCCTGATTTTCATCCAGAATATCTTCAGTTGTGTTCAAAGAAAGCTTTTACGTGTTTGGAGGGAGAATGTTTATTCTGGGTTGGAGTAACTCTTTAATGCAGCCATTCTGAATATTGTAACCTGTTAATGTCAAAATATATATGTGCCGATTGTATGTGCACTGAGAACCAGTGTGCTCAAAAATTTGATCATTAAATAGGCCTAGATTAGAGGAAGGTATAATGGGGTTTGCTGTAATTTCTCCAGCCTGTTCAAGTTTCTGTTTTTAGAATTGAAACTCAGTCTGAGAAATTTGTATCTGGACTCATAGCTCTCTAAGCCCGGGCCTTGAGGTGGAAAAGAAACCTTTCATCACTCGTCTCTAACCTTGGGAAACAACAGATAAAAATGTCACTCTAAGCTCCCACCAAGAGGAAAAGTCACCTGATAAAGTATGCAATCTGTCTGCCTCTGGAGAAAAACAGAGGATGTTAAAACCAATCTCAGCCCACTGCATTCTTCCCCCTATAAACATAATCTTTTCAGCACAAAAATGTCAGCTGCACTGATGCACAACATGTTAGCTGGTGGCACAGCTGCCAAAGCAAATTCATAAATTGATTAACATCTTTTGCCTAAAGTTACTGCTCATTTTAAACAGGGAATACGTCTGCTCTGACAGGTGAGGTCGCCCCAGTAGTTTACAGTGTTGAGTGTGTTTATTAAAGACAGGCAAATGCACATTAAGGTTATTTGTACCAGATCGTACTGTTCGTCTCTTGTCTCTTTTCACATGAGCAAATTTACATAGTCAATGAGCTCTGAATTATTTATTCAAGAAAATGTCTTTACTTTAGTAACACAGAATCCATCAACACAAGGTGCTGCAGATGGGTAAAATATAGCGCACTAACAAATTGAAAGAAAAATAAGACAATAGAAAATTACATACGTTCCAAACACATCGTTATAGAGTGCAACGGTCTGGAAATAAAAATCCCATTCATTTCTCCATAGGGGAATTGATTTTTAATGATAAGCGAGGCTAAGATAGAGCTACTGTGAGCTACGAGGTTGTTATTCGTTTATATACACTACTAAGACATCAGCCTGAATAAATTCAACATATGTTTTAAATAATCATGTTTAACAGGGGAAATCCTAGTCAAAAATAAATACATTATCAATTATTCTGTTAAAAATATCCATCTATCAGAGAACTGCAAAAAGATAACTGTCCCAAAAACCAGGACCGCTGTCCACTCCCATGAATCAAAAACTTTTAAAAAAGCTATTACACAATTAAATATATATATAAAACATAAAACATATATATGCATATTTTGCAATAAGCATATGTTGTTTCTATATACATACTCAGCATATATGAATAGATTAGAATATGTATCCATTGTTTTTACTGCGATTTTATCCATTTGAACATAATCTTGTACCGTTGTCTTTTTGTTTGATTTTCAAATATGTTTTTGTTTATAGGTCAAAGTTTGTAACGTTATGATTCATAGCTGGTTGCTTTAGTTCAAGGCATGTTACTAATACTTTAAAAATCCATATGGCAACAAGGACAATCGATTTCAGAACCAAGGCTGCTGAAAATAATAAGTGATCACTCTTATAAAACTTTAGACAGAAAGACACTTCTCTTTGTATAATCATGACCAGGCAATTATACTTGGTACATTTGCCTGTCAGTCAATGAAAATGAATGATAAAAAACTTAAAAGCTTGATTTTTGGAGTTATAGTTTGAACTTTTGCTTACTTTATTTGCTTTAGAATGCTTTTAAGGTTTGACTAAGCAGTTGTCAGTAAATTTTGTTTTCAGTTCCCCCCATTCCATTAGTGGACTGCCTGCTGTGAACACGAAATAAGAAAAAGAAAAAAAAAAAGGTTTCTGGACATTTAGTCATTTAGCTTTTTTTTTAAAGAGAATATCATAATTTTTTACATATTGTTCTTAAAAAATAAATAAATAAAAACAGCACCTAGCAATACACTGTATAAAATCCTTGATTATTCAAACCATTTGCTAACTGACAGCAGAGACAGGTGGTTGCTGCTCAGGTTTAGGCATTTTGCTGATGGATGCAGCAGCAGCGAGGAGGGCAGGCAACTATGTCTCATGAAAACCAAACATGCATACTCAAACACCCCAGATAACATATTCAAACACTGAGGCTATGGGACAAACAAGCTGTCGTGACAAGAAAATTCTTACAAGGCTGAGGGGATGAGAAAGTGAAACAGTCAGTTGCTAATCATGTATTTCACAGCAGAAAAAAGTTTGAGCTGCATTTTGAGTTGCACCTATATTCTGTTCATTTTGACCAGTGACCTAGATTCTTCTTTCATATTCCCCAAGCCTGAAGCAAAATGAAATATATGGAGAAAAAAATAGCTTAAAGGCTCATTTAACATTATTTGGTGCAGATCTAAAAAACTAAAACCTACATATGATGTAGGTTAGTCTCTGGTTAGTCTCTTTGTATCAAATGGAGAAAAATCTCTGAGATGAAAGAAAATGCTAAAATCTAATTGCTAAACTTGGAGAGCTGTTTTCTTTGACATGAAAGAAATGAAAAGCATACATTTTTTATGGTCTTCCCCATCTTAGAGTGAATGAACGTACTGAAAAACAGCTGAATATAGCCCAGAATCATTTTCATTGTGGTTACTGCACAATTCTTTATATCTGTTGCATAAACCAAGGGCAACAGAGCACAGCAGGGAATAAGTGTTTCTCTGTGTCACACTTCCAATGCACTGAGGATCTCTGAGTAAATATGAAAAATAACCAAGAATATTTAATGATCATTATCTGAAATTGCCCAGAATTCATGCAGGGACATCTTTTACTGAGTAATCAAATTGCAAGCTACCTAAATATGAATTAGATATTCTCCAAAATTCTTACAAAGTGCTTTGGTCCTAAATTATTTACAAACGTTTTATGCCATGCAAATGTAAGTGGTTCCATAATGGCAGTTTTATCAATGCCTGCTGCTCGGACAGCTTAACTGAAGTGTAATGGAATTCAAGAATTAGAATTAATGTTTCACATACAGTTGTTTCAACTATAGGTAGGGTTAAAGTTCAAAAGTTTCACTTAACCTGCCCCAAATATCCTTATTAAGTTGGATTTGTGTTTAATTTGGGTTGGAATTTGGAATTGAATTTGGAGTTGTACATCCGTTACCAGTGACACACATTCACAGAAAATAGCTATACTTGAGCATTGCAAAATAGGGTGGATACCTGTGATTGAAACTGCAATATGTTTTAGAATGAACTTACATTTGAACAATTTAAAATGTATGTTTTATATCAGAATGCATCCATTATTACCATAAATCAGATATACTATATCCACAATGTTGGTATTGTTAAATGACCAACTGTGTCAGTTCAACATTCATCTCACATGGCCTTTTTGGGGTAGAAGAGTGTCCATATATGCACATTCAAAAATCAAGGCAAAGCTTATACTATTTCATAAATAGCCTGTTACAGATTCTGACATAAGACTGCTTTTTACATTCTGCAGGCTATGTGGAGCACGGATGCAAGGTAGGACTCTTTTTGTTCTTTAAAATGAATGCATAGATGTTTTTTTTTAGTATCTTGTCCATATTATTTTTTTTATAATAATGAAAGTGAATGACACTGTAGTAATAATAGAGCAATGAAGAACTTTAGGCTACTAATAGACTTTCACAAGGATTTCTTAATACAACTGATAGCTTGTCACATTAAATAAAAATCAATACCAGCTCTGCTGAAGACTTGTGTTGCTATTACTACATTTTTGTACACATTATTAATAATACCACTAAAGACAAATGCAATGATTGCATCAAATTCTGCTTCTGCTCAGGTGGGGAAACATCTGTGGTAGGATTGGCTAACTAGCCATTTATTTATATAGCCATTGAAATAAAAATAAAAAAATCACCAAACCTATAGCAAAATTATTTGGATATTAATTATTCAAGTCTTGGCTATTCTCGCGAAACTCATTCTGATTGTTTAGTCTCAGCGTAGCCTACGTGACTTTTGAGACGTCTGCATTAAAACTACATTCCCCATAATGACTCGCGGCGTGACTGTTACGTTACCCATAAAGCTGTTCGCGCTCTATCTCCAGGCAGGAAGGTCAGACTCAAGTCGAGCAGATCTCACACTTCAGCAGTAAGCGATGCTAGGACAAGCCGTGCGACGCTTCGCCACCTCTGCGGTTCGCTCTAGTCACTATGCGGAGGGACCAGGAAAGGTGAGGAGATTTTAGAATATGAGCAAAAAAAAGTCGCTTGTTGTTTAAAGCTTCCGCGTTTATATGACTGATCGGCACAGGCCTTGTGTCTGTAGCTCGACCGAATGGGGTTTTAAGTGTTTATTTATCAGTTTGATTTGTACATAGCTGTGGTTGAGATTATATAAATGTACTTATTAAGGTGTTAAACAACAATCGTAATGGTCCTGCAAGGGAGCAATGCAGGAGTGTCTTTAGCTTAGCTTAGCATGCATAGCTGATTAGGCCACTGCGCATGTCTACGTTAACTTGGTATTTCGCGTGAAGGGTAACCTTCAATGAGTTTCAATATGAGTGTGTTCGTGTGCTTCAATTATCTATCTTTTTTGTTTGGAATTTCAATCCAAGTATGGTGTAATAGTGTTTAATGTCGTTGTGTTGGCATTAGTGCACCTGCTGTATGATGGTTTACACGGATCCCACAGTCAAGGAAATGAGTAGTCTTAAATAATGGTTAATCATTAATATAATTTTCTAAAAAAAAAAAATTTTATATAATATACTTTTCACTTATCTTTAAATAAGACTTTGTGATTTAGGCTGTCTATTGATTTAAAGTTGTGGGAACTGTATCGTTAATAGTCTTGTCACCTAGTACGCAATTTATAATTTTAATAGAAACGTTCACTTTAAGTCTAGTTTATGAACTCCGTGCAAAATTAGTTGATGACTTGACGTTCATTGGTAAGAAACTGTCGGGTCTCTGTTTACAGTCAGTTTTGACTAGGACCTTGTTCAGTGTAATTAATTTGCCGAAAGCAAGTGTTTATTGGAAAAAATCAAGAAAGTCATGGAATAATTGTCTTGTTTTTTTTTGCAGAACTTGCCTTTCTCTGTAGAGAACAAATGGAGGCTTCTCGGCATGATGGTGCTGTTCTTTGGCAGTGGATTCGCCTTCCCTTTCATTGTTGTCAGGCATCAGATCCTGAAGAAGTGAAGCTCCTACCAGTCACACATTGTGAGTAACTTCTGTAACACATTCTGAGCACATTTGCTTTAGAGCTTGTCTCTTAATGACCTTTAATGCTCTTTATCTTCATTAAAATTTGAACACAATGTAAACCATTGAAAACCATAACCATTTAATAATTTAGTATGCCGTTTTTTTATTCTCCTCTTACATTGCTCCTTTGTGTTTTGTTTTGTTTTTTAGGTCAGTGTGATTCTTTTGCAACACAGCTCTCAGTTTCTTCTGGTGTGGATCCTGTAATGTTATTGTAAATAAAATGACCAATTACATTGCTATGTTTTTCCTCATTCTTTATTTTATGCTTTCCTAAAACTTAAAAGCATCTTTTAAATTTAAAAGGAAAAATCCTTTTAAATAAAAGTTCACAGCACCGTCTGTTTTATTCACATACAGAACTCCAGGAAAATCCTCACTTAATGAGAATGCAATGCATTCTACAACAGTGTGGTGCCAATGAAAAGTTTAAAATGGGTTTCTGTGCATGCGCAGATAAGTCCTTCACTAACCGCTGGAAAGGCGTTTGAAAGGGTATTGTTTTCCCCCTACGATTCTCAGCTTTATGCCTCTGTTGCTGAATTCCATATATAAACCCATTAAAGTTCAATTAACCTTCTACTGCCAAAAGCTATAAATATCTAGGAACCGGGAGAAACAACAGGGAGGGAGACTTGCAAATTGACAGGGTAATATTGGAAAAAGAACTGGCCTTAAGATTTTTATTTCACTGGGAACTGACTCACTCGAGTTTTATGTACATCATTCAAGGGAATGTGGCTTGCCAATTTTTAAGAAGACCAAAGGGGTAAAGTGTTGTAAGACTGAGAAACAAGCAGTAAAACTAGCTTGTTATAAAACATTTAGAACACACTGGTCGTATGCACTGTAGGCCCAATCCCAATTCTATTTTCTACCCCTTGCCCCCTTGAAATAAGTGGGTTACTAAAGGGTTACAAATGTTCTCTTATGAAATGGGACACCACTACTACACTGTTATACGTCGTCATCATCCATTGTCACTAGCTCCTAACGTTACGTCAGAGGACATGCGCCGATGTAAGCACCGTTCATTTACACATATAGCCATAAGCGAAACAAAACAAGTAAGGGATACTATTTATCATTAAGTAAGGGAAATTCATATTCACGTCCAGTGTTTTTTTTCCTTATGTGGCAAGTAGCCGTGTAATAAGCGGGATAATGGACAGGCAGCCGGTAGTTATCGCAGAAATAAGCCCCGACAGTGTGAACAGGACCCGACGCGAAGCGGAGGCTACTTGCCACATAAGGAAAAAAACTGGACGTGAATATGAATTTGAAACATTTTATTGCCATATTTGTTTTAAATAAACATTTTCATTCTTCTGCGAAACGATATGGTACCACGTGAATAACATTTAAACCTTAGTAAGAAAATTGACTTAATAGGAAAAAATGTATTAATAGGAAAATTTTCCATTGTTAATTGTGGTTGTCCAGTGTTTGTCACAAGATGGCGCCAAACAGTAATCTTTGTTGGCGCAGAGGGATTTTAAACATACAAGTAGTACCGGCTATTACTTTGGAGAGGTTATTATTCGAAAAGAAGGAACCTGCAAATGTATCAACTGACCAATCAGAATCAAGCATTCCAGAGAGCTGTGTAATAATGCATAATAACATGCAGTCAAGTCCCCGGGTATATGACATAAAAATATATTTCCTAATTTTGTGCAATCGGTGCTATCCGCTAGCAAACTTTAGCGATTTTTTTGCAAACGTTTATTTCCAGAACATCATCGTAAACACAAGACCAATGGTAATATACATAAAATGACAAATTGTCATAAAAATCCTTATTGATGGCAAAAATTACTTACATTTATGGGTCTGCTTGCTCGAGTGAGCAGCCATGTTGGAAATGTCTCTTAGCCCTTCAATTGAAGTGAGGTCCAGAAAAATCTTTGTTTTGAGGGCTATCTAGCCCTTCCCCTTCCCTCTACCCCTCCAACCAAAAGAGAATTGAGACACCCCTACCCCTACAAGTGAACGCGCCAAACAGAGGGGTAGGGGAAAGTGTAGGGGTAAGGGATAGAATTGGGATTGGGCCTTAGTTGCTTGATAAATTCAGCGATTTTTTTTCACTGCACAGATTCACATGGTAATGTCATTACTCGACATTCACTTTACATTTGCTTTGTATTGTCCAGTATCTTTATTTTAATGGTCTTTTAGGCTATTTTAAATAAATTCAGTAACCTACTCAGAAAACTGATCTAAAACTTCTAAGATCAGCACTATTTTTCATTTAAAAATGTTCATATATTCCACTTGAAGGATAAGAATAAATGGTATTGATACTTATATAACATATTCAGTTTTAAGTATAAATTTATTTGTCATATGGCTCTTAAACTCTTGTTTTGTTTATGTTGTGAACATGTTATCTCTACAGTCAGTGTGACTTTGAAAGACCTCTTTGCGTTCTGGCTGAGTGTACGCGTTTATGTCTCACTGTGACACAATGTCCTTGAGAACAAAGATGCTATCTTTGCAGTGCCAAAATGCTAAGGTCAAACAGAACAGGCCATTAAAAAGCAGCCATCCCTAAATCAAAGTCTGCCAGATTGTATGATAACTCTTCCCTGGACACAGGCTCTGATTAAAACAAAGCAGCGCCATTAAAAATCAATTCCATAATTGTATATTAATGTTTAATGATTTTGGACCGTCATGCAGCACTATAAAGTTAATGTACCATCAAATTTGCCACAAGCAATGAAAGCGAAGGCAACAATAAACTGCGTGCGTTAATTTTGGATGAATTTGTATTTGCTCCTGAATAGAGTGGTAAATTCTTGTCGGTTTAATGGAAAGCTACCATTTTAGCTCTGGGCTCTTTATATCTCGTTTAAGCGAAGATGTCTGAACGGATCTAACTTTTAGGTTAATAGCCAAAATAATTACCTATTTTAATTAGCTCAAGTTTCACTCGTTCCCTGGTTCTTTTAAGGGGTTGTTAATTTGTATATGGTCATACCATGTCTTTCAGTGAAGAATAGATGTACAAATACTGGGTTTTATGTCGAATGTACGAAAGATGGCTTCAGGATTGCTATACATGAAAGGATCCTGGTTTAAGGTGGTAGATCATGCAAAAATATAAAGTATGAGTATAAAATGGAAGTTAGATTGATGTGCAGCTAGATATAACTTGTTTGCAATGAGACAACTTCAGCAAAATATTTACATTTTAGTTCTGTGTCTGCGTATAGTTTCAAGCCCTTGCGAGTCATACCTGCTGCCTTCTATCAGATTAATTGTGCTTTATTTGTACAGCAATGTAACCTAAGTTTGCCAAAGCAGCTGCAAGTGTAAATTTGGACAATGAAAAAATATATACCAGTGGAAAAAAATATATTTTACTCAAAAGAAACAGTGAATGTTATGCGAGCTGTCTCTCGCATGCTATGCTGCTTAATTATAGCAAGCAGTAGGTTTGAAACAACAACAACAAAAAACTGCCTATTAAGAGCTTATTTTTTCTTTTTCATAAATGATTCTCTAAAGTCTAGTCAGAAGAAGGCTATAGTCTGTCCCTGGCAGTTCTTTTAGACTTTAATTATATTAATTATAGGTCTATCAAAAAAAATATATCATTATTTAGCTTTATTTCTCTTGGAATATTTTCAAAAATACCCTAAATGCTGTCAAAGATAAATTGCTGTGATTTAGTAAATTGGTCATGTTCCTGTTTACTTTATTTTTCATCCATTTGCTGCAGTATACTTTCCGAGTAGTTCACCACAAATTTTCTCAAAATGTAGCACTGCAGGAAATCTTTTTACAATGGCTGTCATTTGGGATGTTAATGGCCTAAAGGGGAAAGTATATCTACAGATTAATTAGGAATGTACTTTCAAAAAAAAATTTGTTGTTGTTGGTTTTTTTTTGTTTGACTAAAGTTAGTGACTAAAAAAGAGGTAGCAAACTTGTACATGTAAATTATGAAATGTTTATGTTAAATGACAACATTTCAACATGCTACTTACACTATTTCAGATTTAAATTCTGACTGGAGACAATACAGTACTGTGTTTAGCGATAAAACTACCAGAGCTTAATGAGACATCGAGAGGGTGGTGACATATTGTTCTAGCTAATAGTAAATAGGATTGGCCGAGAGTCTATAACGCTCCCATTACGCCTTTTCTCTGCCACAGTATTGTTTTGCGTGGAGTTTGGGGGCTGTATGTGGATCATTATTTGTTCCTTTTCGCAGCTGCGAGCTCTCTTTCCCACCCACGGACAGAAATAGATGTCTTTTGAACCTGACGTCTTGACGGTTCTGAGGTCTCATCTGTTAGTGTCTACCTGTGGTTGTTCATGCAATGGTAAACATCATCTGGCCTCTAAAATACGCCCTCACAAAACAAGTCATCAAGTCCCCGATGCAATATGTGTTCCACTACAGAGGTGGCAGACACTTGTCTTTATTATAACTCTGTCCTCTGTGCCTCGGCAGTAAAATAAGACCCTTTCTCAGTTTTTATCAAGTACACCTGACCTTTAAATGAAAAGTGCATTTACTAAAGATACTGTAAACCATGATTGTTGTTGGAGCCTTTTAATAGAACTGAAAAAAAGAAATTACAATTGTATTGAAAATCATTACCAAAAGTATTAAAACTACAACTGTGCGGTGGACCTGGGTGATTTATGACCAAAAAAAGAAGGTTAAAATAGTTTGTTTTTTTCTATATTTTTTAAGAGAGTGAAGTGAACTCTTCACATATGTCCATTGATGCTATTGGCAGAAGTCAATGCTAGAGGATATTCCATTTTCCACAATAAAAGTATTTCTGATAACATGCAATAAAAACCAAATGCTTCTGAAAACAGATACATTGCCACCTATATTAAACGCTGTGTGATATGGAACGATGCATAATATATAAAACAAAACAGGAGCGATGGGAGAACTTTGCATCTCAGCAGGATGGATTTGCTGGAAATAAAATCTTTAGACAGCTGCTGAAAATGCGGATCAGCCTGGTACAAACAATTCAAAATGGCTAAACTTACTCTTTGTCTTTCTCAACAATTTCAGTGACTGACAGTTTTGTCACCCAGGCAGCTCACTAATGACAACAGTAAGAGCTTGTCATTTTTGCAATTTGCAGCTCCTATTGCTGCCGTTTGTTTCAGCTTTGACATAAACAACAGCAGAAACACGGCAAATTGCAGACACTTTTATTTCAGTTATTGTTTTCGATTTCACTGCCTTTTTATTGTTGTCATCACAAAAGGTTTATTTCATTTCAAGACCTGAAAAGACATTGTGCTGCTGTGGCTTGTTTGAGATTAGATGGTGATATGGCTTCCTTTGGGATTTAGTTTGGAATATTTTGTTAAAACTGTGGATCAATAGTTTACCATGTTCCCATAAATGAAAGAGATGATTCCTGGGACTCATTTCTACAGATGTGAAAACATTAAAAGATAGTTCTCAATCGAGAAGTCTCCATAACATAAAACTAAGACTTTGCAGGTTTCATAAATCCACTTTTATCGTGCTGTTTTCACCATTATATATCCTTTAATCAGCAGATCTGAGCACAACGTATATACAATAGGTTTCTCTTCACTGTTATATGTGTCTTTTATTTGTAGCTTATAGTTGACTTTGTTTTGTCTTTATTGGTGTCATTTAAATACAAAGTGCAATCTATTGCACAGCATGGTGTTTGTCTTGCAAGGAGGGCAGTGCTCTGTCTTTTTAAAGTCAGGCCTTCATTTGCCACCAGCTGGAACAGAAGAAATGCTACAAAGGCACTGCAAAGGCTTTCTTTCCCGGCAAAGCAAATGGGAGACTGATGTTGTCGAACCAAGACAATGCAAAGATGATATATTCACAGACGCAAAAGAGAGTTCACTTTAAATCTCCTTTGTATGTAAATCATTCACAAAATGACTCATTCAAAGTCCTTGTCTTGTACTAGGTTCATACCCAAGAAAGCTGAAAAGGGCTTGGTTTCGATGTTTCAACTACACTTTTTAACAACAACAATAATAAACACTTAACTTACCAAATATTTTATGAAAACTTCAACACATAGGCTAACTGGCAAAACTTGCCTTTTTTGCGCAACAAAACATTGCCTGATATCATTCATTGTAGTTTCCACATGCAATGAACACTAGTTGCAGTAAAATACTAACAACCGTTTGCCCTTATAAGCCATACATATGCTTAGAAGGGCAAATTGTAGATTAATTTTGTGCACAATACTATGTTATGACCTCACCATAATGCATTAAATAGCGTAAACTTGCTTGGTTGCTCACCTTTGGCCTGTTCCATGAAACAAGTTTACCAAATAAACCAGGCTTATTTCAGATAGTCTGACTTATTTTGAAAAAATCTACAATAAGCCTGACTAACCAAAATAAGCCTGGCTTGTACTCTAATCTTGTTTGGAACAGCCCTCAGGTGCAGTACTACACTCTCAACATAGAGCCCAATGTGGTACTCGTGAAAGACTTTGTTGGTGTTGGTGGTCACAACACTTGATGAAATAATTCAAATACATGTAAGCAATGGTAACATGGTACATTTGCAGTCATTTTTTTCCCCGTTTGCTTCAGTTAAAATCAGTAAGGCCTATGATAGGGCTTAGTGCAATTGCAACGTTATTTTAATAGTTCGCGCTTCCTCATTTAATCATAAAAATGTAAGCGGATTTGGCGTGCTGTCCGGGGGGCAAGCCGGGTGGACTGTGGACTCTGAGCCCTAGTGATTTGAACCCTAGTTCAATTCCATTCAAATTTCAATTCAAATGTATTTGTATAGCGCTTTTCATGATACATATCATAGCAAAGCAGCTTTACAACAGAGTAATGTTTACAGTAAATGTAGTAGTAGTTTGTACATGTACAGATGTGAGATAAGA
>JAUMHP010000046.1:12955190-12997247 GCA_032361065.1 Enteromius trimaculatus
TATCAAAATTAACCAATAGTTCAGAAAGGAATTCTGCAAATTCTGTTAGGAAATCTGTATATGGCCCTGGCGGTCTAGTGAGGGCAGAGCTCGGTGTCCGGCTAGGACCCTGCATGCCCCCCCAAAAAAAGCATAGAGGAGGACAGCAGCCAAATAGCCCCCCAAAGAATGCGTGGGAGAGGATGCTGGACGAGTGGTGATGGTATTTGGGTGGACAAGGCTTTTAGTTTGGGGAGGGGGGGACGAGGCTTAATGAGCCTCTTGAGGCGGGAATATCGGCGGAGGTTGCCAGGCCGGAATAGAGAACTGGCAACCTGTCGGTAGAACAGAATCATGAGTTAGTATGATGTAATAAAAGAAAATGAGCAATGCAGACAATAAAATTGGGGTTAAGAAGGGGAAAACAGCCTCAGCTGAGGCGGGGAGGAAAATAATACGCCAGGCTGACGTAATGAATATGCGGATTATGTATGACGTCATCTGGGGGCGACTGGAAGTTTCGCGCCGGCCTTGCTACCTGCGATTGAAATGCCAACCATGGCTTGGTTCAGCGTCCGGAACGGGAAAAGGAGGATAAAGCCGGGTGAGGTGAGTAAGTTGGCATGGATTCTTTTGCGTGGGTTTGTTTGGCGGCTGGAGTGGAAGGGCTCAGAGAGCGCGTGACCTAGCAACATTGAGTGAGCTGCGAGCTCCCGTGGGAATTCAGGCGGGCTAGCTGGAGACTGGTTGGGGCTGGAAGGGGAGCTAAGTCCTTGATCGAGCTCGGACGAGTAATCGCCGTTTAGGCAGCTTGTCTGGTAGCGCGAGATCATTCAAAAAAGACGATATGTGAAAGGGGAGGAGATGGGTCTATTTGTAATGGGAAGGATGGATCTCATTGGCCGGTGAGATGAGGAGATTGATTGGACAATGCGGTGCCAGCCACGGTTCATTTCGTGCGCGCTCCTCTTGAAACTCGTTTGGTAAAACATCACTTAATTTTTTTAATGCAATAAAACAAAAATCCTTTAGCGCCACACTTCAGACATTTCATTTCTGAACTGCTATGATACAACAACCAATGTAATAAAACCAGATTCATACTTAAAAGTGTGGGAACATACTATCATTTGTAGAAATGTTGTTAAAAGCGCTGGACTGTAAAAAATTTTTGACAGCTGCTGAAAATTTCTATTTTAACCATTTCAATCTAAAGTGGCCATTTATTGCACTTTGCCAATGCTTAATAATCTTTATGAAAGATGACAAACAAATTACATTTTACTGAATTACATTTAGTTCAGTTCCAGCCACAGCACCCCACTTAATTAGTTCTGAATACTTTATTTAATTGAATTTATTAAATAGCTCTCCAGGTCTCTATAATTTGCTTTTGTTGCAATGCTAATTGATTTTCGATATCCATAAGCTTTGAGTGGATTTGCCTTATCGTGGATTAGCTATGTGATACGCCTCTCTTTCCCAAATCATTTTGTGCGATTTTTCCACGGGTGGAATGAGAAAGGGTTGTGAAAAGTTAATTACATTTTATAGAGGCCAAAAATGGTCTTCCATATGAAGCTGAATTAGAAGACTAATGCTTTAAATGACTCTTTCTTTTTCAGTCTCACAGTAAGTCAGGATAGAATTAACCATTCAGTTTTAGCCTATGATAAATGAGCTGTGTTCTGTAATTCTCAACTTTTATTAAATAGATTAATCATTACTTCATTAAAGATGTATCCGTTGGTTTGAGCAGCAGATTGAATAAGTAGCCTTCATGCAATCTCTTCCTCATATCAGTTCATCTCCTTCTATCCAAGTCAGTGAGATATTGAGTTAATAAAAGTTCCAGGCTTTTTTATGCCTTTAAGAATAACCTGAAGAAAATAGAGTCAATGGTCTGATCATATGCATCAGCAGTTCGTTAATTTAATTTCAGCTAGACTTGGTCAGACTCCCACGAGGGAAATAGTTGACATGAGAAAATTAGATCCAGGTTCAGCTGTGCTGCTCCCCAACAGTCTATATTTAACCTCAATATCTTAAAGAAAAACTAAAGAATCTGTGAGCAATCGTAAAAAGCTTTATTGCAATTCACAGGATCCTTACAGTGTGCACTGCTCGCAAATTCAGGAAATAAAGACAGAGTTAATTTGCAAAAACAGATATAATTTTTAAAAATCGTGTTTTTTCATTGTGTATTCCAATTAATTTCAATCAAACTCCAGTTGGGTTATTTTGAGTAGACAAAAAAATAACTACAAAAACAGCTAACTAATTATAACATAAAAAACATTGTTTTTGACATTTTTAATTAGTTATCTGTTTTTGCAAATTAACCCTTTATAACAGTTTACTGAAGAACTAAACATAGAATTTTTATTCTTTTGCATATATAAAATTAATTTGTGTATATTTTAATAAAATATATGCTAGCCATATATGCTATAAATAAACAGCCCCCTTATGTTGCAAATGATGTGAAACGTAAGACATTCTAGTGGATGGTTACGTATAAAAACAATGTCAATGGGTTATATCTATGGCTCAATCCCTCTGATAAAATGTCTTGTAAGTAGCAGGTTCTCTTAATAAGAAAACTTACTTAAAGGTTGTGAGTCAGAAGCGCCAGACTGTCCTTGCAGAGGTAGAATTGCTCTGCTTTATAGTCTCTGTGCACAGCCAGCATAGGTTACTCTCCAGGTTTTAGAGTCCGTCCTCTTTAAACGCACTGAACACACTCTAATATTTGGGTTGTGAATACAACTTGACCACTGATTTCTAGTTATGTCCTTTTTTGGTAGTACATAGAAGTTTCACATTCACAATGTCACACAACGCGTCCAGCACATGCTGACGATTTCACCACTACAGTGAGAATAATAGTTTTGCCTTCTTTCTTTGAGTAAACATTTGGCCGGTGTTTGAAATATAAATCCACGCTGTGTGGGGGCATGATTAAACAAGCCATTTTAGTGGGGCGTGCCGTGGACAAAGTCACAACATTTATACAGAATATATCTCTTTAGTCTTGAAACTTTGTTCTTTGCAACTTCAGGGATCTTATGCACTAACAGCTTGTAACACTCCAAAGAGAAAAGAAAAACTTAAATTGCATCATATGACCCCTTTAATATTAACGGAAAATGGTTCAGAATAGAGTAATCCATTTTGACCACATTTATAAGCCCAATCTCACAGCAATTCGTACATATTTTACGAGGTGGCTAATTTGTACAAATTCGTAACTCAAACTAATTAATGTGATTTTTTGTTAAAACATACATATATTTTACGAGTTGTCAATTTGTATAAATTTGCCCGAATGGCCTACACCTAACCCTGCCCCTAAACCTACACATCACTGGGGTTTAGACAAGCTCTTACAAATGTGTACAAATTAGCAGAAATTTGCCAGCTCGTAAAATATGTACAAATTGGTGGTGAGATTGTGTGAGCCTTTACAGATAGCTCAGCAATATTACAGATGCTTTTCTCTCTCAATGCATAAAAAAAACTGCCATTCCCACTGAGAGACAACTTATCTTAAGTTCTTATCTATGCATTAGCTTCCTTAACATAACTGTTTAGTCCAGGTCTGTTTAAAAAGAAAGCATATATGTCATGGCTGTCAACTTTGAATGAGAGGAGATGTTGAAAGGTCCGAGTCTTGGACACAGACAATCTAACAGACCTAGTGTGAGGTCCCAGACGGAGAGTGTGAAAGAGTTTGGGCTTTGGGAGTGATGGGCTTTGGCCGAATGAACGATGGGGGTCCAATCTCTCAAAAGCACTGAATCAAATCATTGCTTGCAGCTGCTGAACGAGATATGTGAAGTGTTTGTATGAGACAGAGAAAGAGTGTGTGAGAAAAGTGTGAGTGTGTTTTACACAGACTGTTCTTCTTGATAAAGTCCTCAGATGAAAAGAAGCTGAGCCTACCGAGGACTTCCATCTGTCTGCTTCTTATAATCTTAGTCTCCACAAGGAATAAAAGAGAGATAGCGAGTGAGAACGGCATTACAGATAGAATGGGGAAAAATAAAAATGTAGGAAAGAGTCATGTGACATTTGGAAGGGGTTACATTTTCCTCGATTTCCTTCCACTTTTCTTTTTTTTTCTGAAATGGGGAATTAATTGGGAATAAATATGTTAAACAAAAGAAAGGAAGAAACACGAACAGAATTAGTACTATGCACAACTGCTTTAAACAAATAGAGAATTGTGAATAAGCCATAATCTATAATCAGCCTAATTTACACAGAACAGAGCCTAAATTTCACTGAAATTAATGGCCAATGACTTTAAACATTTACATTACAGCACTAGTTTAACACATTTAGTGCCTGATTAAACTGTTTTGCGATTGGTTATTTAATAATACACAAATTTATCTATCTGAAATACATGTGACAAAACTGTTGAGTGGATCTTTTTCACAGAGCGCCTACATTTTTTGCTTTCTGTTTTGCATCACTGACCATATCATTTTAGTGTCTTGAACACTGGACTAAATGATTGAGCACTTGCTCCTGTCATAGCATCACCACATATAACTGACATACTGTATTTGTTGCATTCATTCTTAGGGGCAGTTCTAACAAAACTCATTTTTGCATTCAACTGTGCTACATTTCAAAACATGCACTAGATATATTTGATCCTTGCTGCTTGTATTTTCTGCTGCTGCATCATGTGCATGACACAGCATTCTAAAAACGTGGTGCTAAAAGTAGCTATAATTTTTAAGAAATGTGTCTCAATACTTTTTTTTTTAGGTTTTTACATATTTGTGCGTACAAAAGCTTGAGGACCTTCTAGTTCTATTTCTAAAATATCTCAGGCCTGTTCCTTTTTCCCACCGCCTGAATCTTGCATTTTTAAATGCACAATGTGTTCTTTGTGATTCACCCCTTATTCTGATTTTGCAGCACAACATTGAAAAAAGATACCATATCTGTGCCAGCAGTTTGGCACGATGATGGAAAAGTGGCTTGTGCTAATGAGTATAAAATCTGCAGTACCTATTAACACCCACAGATTTACTACTACAATCAATAGTTATTTAGGTCACCATAAAACAGACTGTAATGTTCTTTTGTCCTGGAAAGTAATGTTCTGCATCAATTAAATGCATTACCATTAATATCATCAGTATGTCTTGATCTCTGTATTTCTCTCTCTTCCTCCACCGTACAATCTAGCACCTCCTCTTCATTGGCCAGGCCTTGTTTTCTTGGTCTCGGAGGAAGAGAGCTGAAGAAGAGGAGGAGGGTTTTTGAGTGTGCGTATGCAGCAGAATGTGACAAACTGAAGTGCTGACTGCTCATACCTGAGAGCCAACTCAGGGAGGACGATATGCACTGCTGTTCAGCAAAAACATCAAAGTTTGTTTATCACCTCCCTCGTCCTTGATATGGAATCACACAAATGTACTTTTGCATTTTCTTCCTTGCTGTGAGCTCAACAGTCCATTTCTGCTTTTATCGAAATTCAGTTTTACAGAGCATATGCACCATTGCATCTAAAAGTCATAAGATTAACGTCTGTGTCTCAGACTCCAAGTTCATTATACTGTTTTGCAAAATATAAAGGTTATTTAAGGTTCAATTTTCTCCTGCAGGTGCTTTGGCAGCAAAGTGTAAGTCTCAAGAAAGAATACTGAAATTACTTTTAAGCAGCAGATTTATATTTTCGTATATTTTATATACATTTTTTTTTTTATTATTTAATTGTTTTCCATTTGGTTTTTGTATGTAAATCACTACTGATTCAAAAAGGAATGTATTATCATATACAGTTAGGTTCATATACACTCCACTTGCCAGCCACTTGTTGGCACATCTGTCCAACTGCTCATTGACGTAAATTACTGATCAGCCAATCACATGGAGGCAACTCAATGCATTTAGGCACGTTGGCATGGTCAAGATCAAACGCTGCAGTTCAAACCGAGCTTCAGAATGGGGAAGAAAGGTGATTTAGGTGACTTTGAACGTGGCATGGTTGTTGGTGCAGAAACTGCTGATTTTCTAGGATTGTCACGCACAACCATCACTAGAGTTTACAGAGAATGGTCCGAAAAAAGGGAAAACATCCAGTAAGCGGCAGTTCTGTGGGTGAAAATGCCTTGTTGATGCCAGAGGAGAATGGTCAGAGTGGTTTAAGCTGATAGAAAGGCAACAGTAACTCAAATAACCACTCATTACAACCAAGGTATGCAGAAGATCATCTCTGAACACACAACACGTCGAGGCAGATGGGCTACAGCAGCAGAAGACCACACCAGGTGCCACTCCTGTCAGCTAAGAACATGAAACTGACGCTACAATTCGCTCGGGCTCACCGAAGTTGGACAATAGAAGATTGGAAAAATGTTTCCTATCTTGTGTTCTAAACGTTCACAGAGGACAACAGTGGTGGATGAAAAACTCTTTCACAACATAGTACAAATGGACAATGACCCAAAGCATACAGAAAAAGCAACTAAAAGGTTTTTGCATGGTAAAAGTGGATTATTCTGCCATGACCAAGTTAGTCTCCTGATCTCAACCTGATTGAGCATGCATCACTTGTTGAAGATAAATCTAAATGAAAAAAAGAACTGAAGTCAGCTGCAGTAAAGGCCTAGCAAAACATCACAAAGGAGGCTTTGGTGATGTCCATGAGTTCCAGACTTAAGGTAGTGATTGTCTTAATTGAAAAGAATTTTCAAGCTATAGAAATGAACATTTTATTTATGATTATATTTATTTGTCTAATTATGGAGGTAGGGGGTTATGAAAATGCTTAGCATAAATGAATGAATAAATGAAAGCATTTTATGTTATCATTTTGTACAACACCTTGAATTAAAGCTTAAAGTCTGCACTTCAGTTTTGAAAGATTATGTGTATTGCCTAGACGGAATTAACATCTGATGTGTTACATTGTAACTGCACCTCAGTATTCAAATGTCCATACAATGCAAAATGTCCATACAATGAAACAATGCCTACTGTGAGGCCTCCAGTAGGAGGTCCTGACAGCGTCAGGTATAAAGGTCTGGTCACACAAACCTCACTTTGGGTTAAGAAACAGAAGACGGCTTTGCTACACCAATTTCTGAATAAAACTCTTTTCCCCTGGACTTTGATCAAGCTTTCTTACTTTATGTATTAAAGAAATCTAATATATATGGCGAGCCATTAAAACTATACAGAGAATCTAGCAGTTTCAACTTGATTGTTTCATTTTAATTTATTGTGGTGGCATTCAGAGCAAAAATTATAAAAACAAATAAATAAATAAAGATATACGGCCCTAACTGTAAATATATAGTATGATCGTAGTTTTAAGTTTAAAACCATATTTTGTATGCTCTTGCTTCCTCTCATGGGTATCTTTATCTCATATTATACAAATTCCTCCAAAAATACATGCTTGTAATGATATAGGCTTCTTTAGTACTTTCCACCCATAACATGAGAGCCTTTAAAATTACATGGGGAAATTATGGGCTAAATGGATTCTTAAGAGGGTTCTCTAAGTACTAAGATGGACTAAGGTCTTGTCCTGTCACCTTCAGTGTCTAGCACTCACTGATGGACTCTATTTTTGGGTTCAAGCTGCACCACTTTACTCAAATTATTATTCTGTAAGTGAGCTCTAACAATTTCAGTGAGAAGCTATTTCCCCAACTTAAAAATTCAAGGATTGCGTGACATTTTCACATTGCAGTTTAGTTTTTGTTTGGCAGTGTTTTCAAAAGATTGTTAAAGCCCTGTTTTGGTAGAAGCACCAGAAATCCTATTAGAAGAGTAGAATTCTTCATCATTCTTGGCTTTTCCAGGATATCCCTTTAGGATTATTGTAAATCAGATGTGATTTCTTTTAAATCCACTGTCAATCCCAAACTTTTATTGCAAATCTGGAGGTAACACAAACTTTGAAGGGATAATCTAACCAGAAACAGACAGAATAACAGTTGTTGAGAAAAAAATATAAGACGTGTGTCATCTAATATGAATGTTAAAAAAAAAAGTTGAAAAATATTTAAGAAAAAGCATAAGATCTGAATCCCACACCCCAGTCCACAATGTAGTGTGGAAAGCAACATTTATTTCGCTACAGAAATAATAAATGAACGTTAGGTATTTGGTAATGCACTCTATTCATCTTTTTGAATGTTCCTAATGGCACGAAACACACTGCATGAAATTCAAAAGGAAGCTCAATTTAATATCAATCAATCAATCAAGAGCTACTGTTCAGTGACTTTTGTAAGAGCAGAAGGAAGTCGTTGATGAAGAGCAAACAGCATATTAAGGGAGAGAGAGACCAGCATACCTCTCTACGCATGGTTAAAACCGCCTGATCAAACGTGTTTGTGTGTCTCTGTGTGTGGGTGTAAAGTTTCTGATTTGCACTGAATGTCTCATCAGTTCCTGGGTTACAGCTGCTGTTATAGCTATTAATCACATTATGCATGCCTAATGACTCAGAAATAACTCAAATCAAAGAAATGACCACTGTGGAGCTACTAACAAAATAACACCTCATTTACTTGTATTTATTCATGCAATTTCATCCCACAATCTGATGGCGAGTCACAAGGGAGACAGAGGAAATTGGACATAAAAAGTGCAGAACGGCGAAAAAACATAAAAGAAAAGGTCTTTAAAAGTTGTTTTAAAAGTTTAAAAACTGTTTAACTTAATTTTTTTACAAATATGATATGTTCATGCCCAATATAGAAAATATTACATTACTACTAACGTCACTACTAACTTTGATGGGTTACCATAGTTAACCACACATCACATCAATAAAGGCAAACAAACTCGCCACCATTTTGAAATCTTTGCCCCACACATACGTAGACTACACAACCCAGGCAACGATTTGTTCTGTGCAGCTTTGCCAATTTATCTATTTTGTAGCTAGATTTAGGGACTTCACCACCCCAATTGAGACTTTTTTCAAAAGTTTATGGACAAATGTAGCAACCTCTTGGACAAACCTTATCCAATTCTCATTTTACCCACTGATCTATATTCATATTTATATAGGCTAGATTAGTGAATTTGGCATTGGCAATGATGTCATCTAGTGACATTTAGCTACCAGTTTTAGCTACTTTCAATTGAAAGCAATTGGCAATACTGGTTCTTTGAAACAAAGCAGAAAATCAGAAATCTCTGACAGAAAACTGCTGTTGCATTCTGTTTATGACTTACTGACACAAAGTTCAAATGATTTTGAATTTACTTTATCATGTCCAGTGTAGGCCTTTTGCTCCTTGAGTTCTCTCCAGCGCTGGAAAGCTGATACTATATATACACTGGGCCTACTTCATGCCTTCATGCCTTATTCGTTCTCCAGATATTCCTTTTTTGTATTTTACCTTTTTTGTTGCTCGGCTTGGCTCTCTCCTCCACATCATTGGTAGACACGCCCCTTGCTGCTGATTGGCTACAAGATTGATTTGGTATTTGGCCCTGACTCTGTTTTCTAAAGCATTTTTGAAAAATCGCTTACCCCGCCTTTAAAGGAGATATCGGAAGTTCATTTTCCACATGTCGGTATGTTTGTCTATAACATACTTTGGTTAAAATTCCTCAAGTTATGTAAAACAACAGCTAGCTGGATGACGGAGTTTCAGACCAACACTGTCTCATTCCAACTCCAGCTTGGTCAAAACCCTATTGCGTTACTTTTTGAAGCTCAAGGTACCCCTTTTTAGTCATTTTTCAATGCGAAGGGTCCTCCATTGTTTTAAATAGGAAACTCATAGGTCATAGTTAAAAGATTTATTTTGTAAAAACAATGGCATTTTTGCATATATGTAGGGGTGTGATATTTCAATGTAAACAGTCAAAACTATTTTATTTAAATTATATTATTTAAAAATTTATGAGCACGTACCCCAACCCCAGCCCCTAAACCTACCATCTGATAATAAAACACAAGATATAGCAGGCAGATGCTACCACCGTCATAATATATTTGAAAGATATTAATATTCAAAGTCTTTTGAGTCAAAACGATTGATTTGTGGTCGCTGTATCCGTCTTCCATGTACTTCCTGTGTGCTGCTACAGTCTGTGTGCGATTTCTAAGAATGCCGCTACAAGAATCCTTGCGTCAATGTTGGTTGTGAAATGCCATTGGCTCTTGGGTGTCTCGTGAACGATTGCGTCATGCTACCGGCCAGGAGTATGTTTTCTAAATGAGATGACAGAATGTGAACGTAGCCGGATAATTTTTAGTGATTAAAACCTTGTGTTTACTCCCTTCTTCAAATAAAGACTTCAGAAAACTTGGAATGTGACACGATTTGCTTGTTTGTAATGTGTTTATATTGCTTGTTCATGATTAGATTGTGCAATACCTTTGACTGCATTTGCCTGTGTGTGTTTTATATTGTTTAGAGGTAGGTAGGTTTAGGGTAGGGGTGGTGTTTGGTGCTCCAATAAAATAAAAAACATTATATAATAAATTTATACATGCATGCAAACTTTTACATTAAGCAAAACAACTGAAAGCAATGGAGGAGCCTTTGCATCGAAAAGTGACTAAAAAGGGCTTCAAAAAGCGAAGCAAAAAGGTCTTGACCAAGCATCTAAATGTGACGATTAGGAGTGAGACTGTGTTGATGAAATAGCTGTGTGACTCATTTTCATCCGATGTCCCCTTTCTACACTCTGGCTACATCCTTTAGAAAAACAATAAAAAGCAGCACAGTCGCACATAAAAATGTGAGACTTATCCATTTAGTGCAGCAGAATGGATGCAAATTCATGAGGATTTTACAACCGTCCAGCCAGTAAAAAATGCAAGGTAAATAAAGCTGCCCAGCTGTGGGAACTTGAGAACAATTTGAAGGCACATTTACCTTTGTATACCATAGCAAAAATAATGGCCCGGTTTCACAGGCAGGGCTTAGCCTAAACCAGGATTAGGCCATAGTTCAATTAGGACATTTAATTATTTTTTATATACATACCTTAGAAAAAGGCATTACTGGTTCTACAAACTTTAAAAAGGTTCCTACAGTGCGAAACCTTTACCTCAACTAACAGACATCAGAGCTTCTGTTTAACTGGCAGTGGTGTCCTGGGAATTGCACCAGTGATTTCAGAGGTGTAGGATTGATTTAAGGTGGTCTCATCGTTTGGTATTAGCGCTAAGTCATTCAGCCACCTTTGCCATATCAGCTTAATTAAATCAATAAATCACCTCTTGGGGTTCCTAATTCAAGATAATTCTAAACCACTAATGCAACACTAACTTTACGAATATCCCAGGGAGGGTGCGAAAGAGTGCGTCATTTCAGCCCCACCCATTCAGAACCCACTGAAATGTTTCGGCTACAAACTGTAAACAGGATTTATGTATTTTAATTAAGCATTTTCAGAATTAGCCTACCTTTATTTACGAGTGCAGAGGCAGTGCTGAAGGAATTGGTAAGTCTCGTTGTTCTTACAAGGACACAATCCTCGCGCGCGTACAAGTCGCGCATGGCAACACATCACATTTAAATCTGGGCGCCACTGATTTGTCCAGCTGATTTCTGGATTAGGTGACTGAAAAAAATTCCATATTTGGACTGGGGAAAGGTGTGAGAGAGAGAAGAAATGAGAGTGGAAATCCGGAAAAATACCGCACAATATAGACAGACTGATATAGACAGTATATATGCGTTATATTAATGAGGTGAAACTGAGGCTAACACGTCACATTTAATTATGGCCTGTCAGAGTCACTACGCTGCAACTTTAGTCTCTTCCGTGGCATTAATGGAAAATGCCGTATTAGATAACTATATAACTTAGTGACTACTGAGATTTGGTGATGGGTGAATTGAGAAAGACATTGCCATTGTCCTTCACAATAAAATATTCATAAAATTGCTGTCCCGTCACTTTTACGGCTGTACTCTGACTGTGTATGGCATCAGTGGGAATATATCAGTACGCCACATAAATGAAAAGACGCTCGCTCTCTATCCTAATAAATAAATTACGTGCTGTTTGGAGGACTGAACTGCCTGTGTTGCTATGGCCAGAGGGACCCCTGCTGGAGAGAAATAAAAATAATTCTTTAAATTTAGTTTGAATGTTTGTTTTAAGCGCATTGCAATTATTTTTTATCCATTTGGTCTCCACGATAAAGGATAAACAAGAACCCACACACAGTGTTATACAATGTACCATTTTGTGTCGTGTGTATGCCTACATAGTGGACACACTTTGCAGTGTTCCACAGTGCTTTTTGAAGGCTCATAAACTCAGACTGCTTAATATTTACGTGCTGTAGTTTTTATTTCACTGCAGTCGTAATAATTGATTGCTTTTATATGCGCATTTTATATTTGCATTCCAGTGTCCCTAACAAAGCAACATAAAACTTTGTACAAATCACTTTAACTGCAAATATCAGGACATGTAGCTGAGTACACAGTGCTTACTAAGCAAGGCCTTACCAGGAAGAGGGACTAAATAAATGCTGTGCTGGAAACTGCTGTGTATACTTAGATGAGTCCCAAATGCCACTGTACATCTGCATACAAACCTAAATGTGTCCCTCGAGATGGTCCTTAGTGCAGAACACAAGATTTATGGGCAAGGTTGGATACAGATCTAACTCCTTCCAACTTACATACACCTAAATCTAACTGTCTCTACCCCCTTATCCCTAAAACCGCTCATCTCCACCACCCAGGTGGGGAAACAACCACCAGTGAGGGGCTACTGGTTGTATGAGTGGATAGTACGAGATCTTGAAGACTTCTTGTCTAATGAGTGTTGTTAAGTTGTTAACTGTTCCCACAGGGTAGAACATAAGAATGAATAAGTTTGATGATTAATATGGTGGGAACTCAAAAACCCCAAATGTTGACTATCTGCATGAAGTCTGGACAGCTTTAATCTGACCAAGACATTAAATGTAACTATAAAATCAATGGCATCTGCTGATTTCAGCAGGATCTCGCTGTTTTGTGTGTGATATGGACCAGAAAGTCAGTTTGCAGAATGACTTTACTCATTCATTGAGAGCAATTGTGATATGGAATAATGTTTTGAATCAACTTCTTTTAACTTTAAGCTTCCCTGCACTATTCACTGTAAATCTGCTTAGAAGCCATATGTATTGGGAAAAGTGCTATATACATTGTTTGGCATTGAAGTATTTTAAAAAGTAGGCCCATGTTTCAATGGACATTAATCACATCCAAAATCCTTCATTCCTGTGCTCAGATAACGTCAGCCACTGTAATACCAAGTTTAACCAAAGGAGGGCAACACAAACACAATGTTGCACTCATGTCACTGCAGGTTCCTTTACTGCAGTACAGTATGCATGCCTTTTCTTAATAATCTCTTGATTAATGGGATGGCAGCCACTAAAAGATCTGCAGATTATCCAGTTACTGAATTCATGAGTAAAATCTGGAACATTTCATGATTATGAGTTGTTAACTAAAAACTCACATATTATTTGGAAATGCCAGAGAATTAAAAAAAAAAAAAAATCATGCCTGAAAATTGGATATCAAATGTAAAGAAAGTATATGGGAATTTCCATTTAATATATTTTTAGTTACTATCAGCTGTAAAATCGAATTGCTAAAAATTGCTCTAATATAAAGAAAAATATTATAAATGTGAACTGTATAAAGTTATGTAAAAAAAATATACATATATAATCATATATTGTCATTATCACATATATACACATTATAAGGATGATTAGAAAAGTAAGGGTTTGTGAGCCCTGAATAAAGCATTACCTCCACACTGCTCTGTCTGCAAATGAGGGTTGAATGGCTCTAACAGGATGTGCACATTTTAATGGAGTCTGATGTTTTTCTTGTTGAACTAATGAACTGATTTGTCAGAGGCTAATAATGCCAATGCGTTTCACTTTCTAGGCCCTAAGAGTAGCTTTCAGTCAGCTTGTTTGTTTATTTATCTTTTCTCATACAACTGAATAGATCTGTATTTGGAGCTTAGAAATGAAGCAGGCCTAGAGGCTTCTGAGCCAATCTAGTTTTTTCTGTCATTGTTATGGTCTCTCATAAAGGAGCTCTTGGATGCGACTTGCCTGAGGGCGTTCAGAGAGAAAGCTAATGAAAAACTTGAGTGGAGCGGACTAAACATCACAGACTCTGTGCAAAGAACACATACTACAGACTTACAAGGGAACAGCTTGTTTCTGAACTGGCAGGGAACACAAGTCTTTTTTTGGTACATCAGAACAGAATAAATTATTCTTGCAGACATCCTTATATGGTGCTTAATATGGGATTGTTCTAGTTTTGTTAATGAAAGAATATTAAGGTAAAAGTGCTTCAGGAGCGATTACAACATGTAGGAAATTTTCATCTTTTTGTCCAGAAGTCAGGTTTTGCATATGCTTGTCAACCTGTTTTTTGTGTCCTTTCTGTGGTTGTGTGTGTGCTTTGAGCAGAAGGCTTGCACAGGCTAGGACAGCAGTGTACTCTCACAGGGCTCCAGAGCGGGCAGGGGTCACAGATGGGCAGCTGTCATGTACACTCAACCTTATCAGAGCCGCAAACGCTTCCTGCAACCAACCATCCAGAGAATTAGCACCGAAGAGACTTCATTTACTTTCCAGAACAAATACTAGAGTCAGTATTTGGCATTGACAAGTGAATTTTCTAAGTGATTCTCAAACTGTCCTGTTCACACTAACTGAAGTTGTGACTATATGAAATAATGTAAGTCCCCTTATTTGTTTTTGTGCTAGCCATAAAATTTGCCTACCTCATCATGGCATAAATGTACCATGGTGTACTTTTTAGCAAGGCATGAATTAGGTAAAAACCAGTACATATCCTTGCAGAAGCACTAGAGATTCAATTAATAAAGCATAGTTGTTTCTATCATGCTATGACTTCAATACCATATTAATATGCTGGGAGATTTAAAAAATGGATGCTTTTGAACATTAGCACATAACCAGCTTCATATCTATAGGTTTTCATAAACAATAGATTTGTTTGTCAGCTCAGGCAACCCAGCTATTGTAGCATATGCTGTCTTTTTCAGCAGGGTGATGCTGCATTCAAATCCTTGTTTCCGTTTTTATTTATCTGGATGGTGCTGAGAATCCAGACTTGTCGCCGTTTGGCTTTTCACTATATTTGGGACTTTCACAACAGGTACAAAACAGCGTAGTTATGTCCACCATAGTTATTCACGCTATGTTTTTATTTGTGCGAGTCACCCAAGTAATCTAGGGTGAGCGTGATTTTACCAAGTACAAGATGTTCCTGGATCAACATTCCAATCAACCAATCAGAAGTGCTGATCAAAAAACAGCCTACAAAAATACATCACCCATGCAGCATGTTATACCTGAGGCAACATACAGAGGATAACTAATGACTGCATTGTACTGTAATGTGACAGACAACTACTTGTCCATAAAACGTAAAGTATATTAGCTTATTTCCACAGAGAAATAAAATCAAAAATCAAATGATAAGTTGCTGCAATGAAAACAATGAATGTGTCTTTACAGTGTATGCTGCAGAAGTGGTCGCACTTTATATTAGGTGGACTTAACTATGTACTTATTCTGGTCATATTGTATTGCAAAACACTGTTGCTGCTATTGATGTGGGATTGGGTAAGGTTAGGGACAGGTTTAGTGGTCTAGGTAGGTTTAAGGGTGGGTTAAGGTGTAAGGGATGGGTAAACAGTGTAATTGTAAATGTAATTACAGAAATTAATTACAGATGAAATCACTTTTTTGACTTGCATTGTTTTTTTTCCCCCTATACTTTGGAAGTCAATGGTGACCCCTTTAAGAGCAAACTTCCACTTAAGTAATAAGGTTTGCCATATTTGTATACAGCACAGATTAAATATTCATTCTGATAAAGAGGCTTTTGCTCAATAGCCCATGTATTGCCAGTAAGGACAAAAGCATGTTTTGTGTTCTGCAGGCAAATCAACATCTTCTCTGAGATGTGAAAGCTAAGACCTACAACAGGTGTTGTTTTGATGAGTCATGTGGGAATAAATGGCATGTAAGGCCAAAACATTAGCTGTTTCACTGAGATTTAATCGCTCAAGGTTTAAGAGGAAGTCACCGTCTTTATTATTCGTATTTAACTCAACAAAAAATGGGGGAAGATGAGGAGTTTCCTATTTAGTGTCGACATGTAAATTCCACCTTAAGCAAAATACAGATTCTACGCTTTTGTTATCAGAACGATTTTGTTAAAATCCTTGCTACAACATGTTACATAAGTTAAGTGCTGCTGGTCACTGATGTTTCTTAACTCAAACGGTTTGCCTCAAGAGGGGACAAGAATGATAAATGTGATTTAGTTTTTTCATTGATCCAACTCGCTTTTCAGCCATTTGAAAGAACGGTCAAACATTACTCTGCAGTGAAAGGCAGTTTTCTCTCACAACACAACAGAAATGTTGCAGGGCCAAGTGAAAGCAATTCACTTTTTGCATGACTATTTTTTTGCTCATAAATAGTCATTTGAACGAAATGGCATACTTGGTTACTGCACAGTCAACACAGTCTCACGACCAACAGGTCCCAAATTCGTGGGACCTCACTCGTACGATTTTGTACGATTTGTCTAAAACCCTGTGACGGGTAGGTTTAGGTCATTCATACACATTAATACGAATTGGCAACTCGTAAAATACCTACAATTTAGAAGAAGACCTGATCTCACAGCGATTCATTCATATTTTTACGACGTATTTTACGAGGTGACTAATTCATACAAATTTGTACAACCTCACTCGAACGAATTTGTATGAATTAGTCAACTCGTAAAATATGTACAAATAGCAGTGAGATCAGGGTTTTTTTTTTTTAAATAGTGTGTGAAACAGCAACAAATGTTTCAGATTAGTTTGCTAACATTAATTCAGCACAGCTGTGGAGGCTGTTATTTTGAAATTAAATGTGCTAGATTTATTACTAAGGTCTGTAAAGGCTTCATGCTAGTAAACAATGCTATATTCCCCACTTAATAAATCATAATTGATTTGGATTGAACAGAACTAAATCAGCACTGACCTGTCTTATATTGATATTTTTGGTGGTTACAAGTGGAAAAGGCAAAATGTAGCAGGTAATCTGGGCATTCCAAGCATACAGAAAATCCACATACTATTCACAATATACAGCATACTGCAATAGGAGTAGGAGTTGTATGGTAGTATGCCATTCCTAACACAGCTTCTGTAGCGATTTCAGTGTAGCATTATATTAGGACGTTCTGGCAAATATATAGGTCATCTGGGTATTTCATGCATACAAAAGAAAAATTGCATACTATGCACAGCATACATACTGGATACTGGAGAAATAGTAAGAGTATGGCTTTTCAAACACAACCTGAGTATTATAATTTGTATTCTCTTTCAGCATTTACACTTTGGACATGAACAATACCAATCTGTGTGGCTTGTAAAGGTTATTGTTCTTGAAATTGGAATTTGCTGGAACAGTCTGACTCTACTGTAACAGTCATAGGCTATAAATACGACATAGGCTCACTGAGGAAGGACTTAAACGCATCATTCGCGTCCTCTCACGCCACAAACCATCTGATGGAAGTGTATTGATTCAGCTCTCTCGCAAGTGGCTTTATTGAATCATCTGGAGAAGTTCTGCGATTGATCGACTGCTAAAGTCACCATTCCCGGTGATAGCATCACATGATTTAACTCACTATATGGTTTAGCTCAGTTGTTCATACATGATAAGCTAGTAAGGTTCACTGCATTTTTTTATATCACTACATTTGTTGGTTATATCTGTTTAAATATTTTTCTTTTGTTAAGTACAAGAGGATATGTGCCACAAACTTTTTTACGCACGCCACTAAAAATTAAGGATGGCTAGCATGGAGTTTTGACTTTGCTTTATGAGGCAGATTAGGGAGAAGAGGAGGCCAGTTCAGAAGATGCCTCCTAGGAATTTCTATTATTTACAGTCTGCCTTCCTGCGGTCTCAATGTGAGTTGACAGCAACCATAAGAAGCACATGAATAAAAGCAAGAGAGAAAATCTGATTGTGGATTTCATGTTGCCACTGGCCTTGGGTGTGTGTGTGTGTGTGTTTTTTTTTGTTTGTTTTTTTGGAGAAGGGGGGTAAAAGAAGAGGAGTTCAGTTAATATAACATAAAGCAAGGCTCATGTCACCGAATTTTCCATTTTCCTCCATTTCTTGAAAGCTTGATACCTAAAACCTTGTCAGCAGACATACATAAATGAGCTTGCTAAATCCAAACCACACTAATTCAATGAGTTTCCTCCACCACTGGTAAAACTATGTTGTACAGAAAATGAATATTCATTTTACAAATTACACATCAGCATAACAATTTAAGTAAAAAAGGTTTTGTGCTGCTCAAGTCTATTAAAAAATATTATTATTGTGTGGCATCTCACATTTTTAGTGACAGACATAAGGCACCAACCATCAAGTTATTGCTTTTATTCTTCTTATTATTATGTCACTCATTGGAAAATGCCTGTTATTTTGGACTGATAAACTCACTTGAAAAAAGTGCACAATTTAAAGGTCATTTCAGGTGACTGACATCACACTGATATTCTGTGAAAATCATATTTCAACAGTAAAAATGCAGAAACATGTGGCCAACAGTATATGTTAAAGTCAGACAATGATAGTTTACCTTAAAAGTGGTTAATGTCACAAAATATTTATTTATTTATTTTATTGACCTGTAAATATCTTAAGAATATAAATCTAGATGTGAATATAATTTTTAATATTTTTAAAACATTCTGTATATTTCTAATGTAAATAATTGAGTGGTCTCAGAGTTTGGACCACACTGTATACATTACAGCTAATTTAACAAACATTGGTCATCTGACTAACTACGCAATCTCTGCAGCAACACTGGACTAAGTGCCTTGTGACATTGGTAGTGGTAAGCTCAGTATCCCTAAGCACTTGTCACAATCTCATTGTGATTATTGTCAATCCCTGTGCCTCCAAAGTATCTTAACAAGCAGCAGATATTAATACCTCATTATGCCTTTGTATGCACACCAGTGGAACTGAGAATGCTATATCACAAGATCTCGCCTGAGGCAGGGATTATAGACTGAAACATCACTATACATGCTCCCGGAATGTAACTCCACATGTTTAAAAAATCATGCATAACCAATCTGGACTACTTTCAGGTTTTTAGAAATGTGCATATTCAGAAGAAATTAAAACATGAATTGATCATGACACGCTTATTCTCTAATGATTATAGCAGTCTAAGCTGTTGTGCTCTTATATAAAGTTATTAACTTAAATAGATTATCTAATCATAGCAAGTTAATGAATTAGTTTTATTAATGCAAACCTCTTACTAATTCATATTAACATAACAAAGTACTGCATACATTTTTTATGTAAATATTACATAAAAAAATCTGTGCTTTTAAGATTGTAGTGTTTAAATCCACGTGAAACACGGTTCACAACCTATTTATTTATCAGATGTAGGCTATTTCAGTTTCAAGGATCATGAAAAGTGGGTTTTTTTATACAGTACACAGACGAGCATTTTAATAAAAAAAAACCAAACAAAAAAAACAGACATATATCATTTTACTTGAGAAAATCATGCACAATGAGACCAGGAATGTGCATTAGGAAAGTAAATAAATAAATATTCGGTTTTAAATTAATGTTGACTGTGGAGCCCTCATGCCCTGATGATGTAATCTAGTTGGCATTATTTTCAGAAGCCTGCCGTCCAAGAGCCTTTCCATCTGTCTAGTTATTGATATTGCAGCTTAGTAAAGTTTAAGAGGAAAAGATTCCCAGAGACAATGACTTATGCAGGCACACCGTGACTGAATGTTCTTGTCAGTCTTACAACAACAGCCCTGGACGAAACTAGAGGTGAGCTGCTTGTGCAACGCTGGGATAAAATCATCTGTAAATTACATTAAAGCTGGTCTGCTGTAGGCGCAGTGCCATAAAACACATTTTTTCAAAGTGACAAAACCTCTTAAGTGTGTGTGTGTAAGAGTAGGCTATGCGTGTAAGGCTTTTGTTAGAGTTATAGGCATTGATTGCACACTAGAAATTGAATTACATTGCAACAAGACACAAACAGGGCTGGGAAAAGTTATTGCTACCAACAAACAGCATGCAGTGTTATACAAAATTATTCACAGTATATTGTTCAATTAATAGTGCTGCAGCTCGCGGTTCTCATTTTTTTCCACACCTCTGAATTACTGTCGCTTTTTAAAAAGGATTTCTCGCAGAATAGCCCAATCAGCCATGCTTACACGTGTCATTTAGTGTGACAAAGCTGTATTTGGTGTAATGTTTCTTGAACACCATGTAAATTAGACATATCATGTGCTCAATATGGCAATAAATTAGATTACCACATATATCTTGTTCTACTTCATTCAGATAAAAATGAGATATTTTTGACGTCCTTGTTCAGTGAAACATCACTGTTGTAATTAATCAGCATGATGCACTGTCTTTCAAGTTAATTGGATCATGTCATTTTATTATGCTTAATTTTAGAGATCAATGTTACTGTTTTTTTTTTTTTGTTTTTTACACTGGTTGTGTTATTGTACAGCCTTGCTTTCGAGAGCTCTCTGTGTGCGTTGTAAATATTTCATGAAGTCATTGCAACAGTGACCAAAACTCTAATTGTGAAACAATATACAAGAAGTGGTGTCCCAGCAGCAAAGCATCATGGATGTGGGCCTGTTTGTTTCTCCAAATCCCTCAGGGGACCTCTGACAAGTGTGCTGTGGATAGTTTATGTATTTTGTAGCACATGCAATTCAAAAGGCATACAAAGAGAGGGGCTGTTGTTTCAGATGTCCAATTAAAAAAAAGGAAGACAGACTGTAATGCACTGTATGGCCGTTTATGCTTTTGTTAGCTAGTTCAGAAAAAAAATATAAAACTGCTTCTGATCATGGTTTTAAGATCATGCTGGCATACATCAAAACAAAAATGCAGAATATCAAAATAAATCTGCAGGACAATGATGAGACTTCACTGTCCAAGGGTTGACCTTAATTTATCCAGACTGAACCAAAATGTTCTGTGTATGAAAGCACTCATATCCTCGGTGCACTCCAGAGTTGGTTAGAAGACTGCTTAAACATTCATGGATTTTCCTCATTTAATAAATATATAATTCATATCATTTATTTTTAAGGGCACTGACTGCTTATGGACATTTTTCTTCTTTAGGACCCTCAAGAAGAGTGATGTTTTAAGTACCTTTAACATCCTTGGAACCTTTCAGTTGCACTAAAGGTTTTATATAGTGAATCTTTAGGTTATTAAAGTGTTCTTCATACTAAGAACTGAAAGATTCATTGGGGAACCCAAAATCGTGCTGATATGAAGCCGTTGGATAACAAGAAGTCTCAATTATCTGCTCTCTGTCTTCTTGCGCTATCCATCTCAGATTGTCCTATACCTCCTTATGTAGGAAGAGACTTCAGCAGTGCCAAACTCAAACAGGATGTCCATAATGACAAAGTGAGGAGCTAGCTGTCATCAGCAGGTGCTCCTGCTCCTCCACTTGGCTAACGCTCTAAAAAGGACGATTAGCTGCACCCTGCTTTGAATCTCATTATCGTGGGTCTGGCAGACGCCATGGCAGCAGCAGCCTGTGCAGGACAAAGAGCCATCCCTCTTCCCTACAAATCACCCACAAAACACAAGCTGGCTTCCCGCAGCGTGGCCCAATCACACCACTGAGAAAACATGGCCTCACTCCTACTTCGAACACAAAGGAATGAATTATTACAGAATGTATGGGAGAGGATTATTATCTTGCACTGTTTCCTGACTGTGTGTTACAGTGTCCTGGGGAAAGAAACATCACAGAAAAATGTACACTTCCTTTTTTATTAGTAATATTATTATAATTTAGAAACAATCTATTGGAATCCAATACAAATCTGCTAAGAACTGCTAATAATTTAGATGCACTGAAAACGTTTTAATTCATATAATTTCTTTAACATTTCTATAAAAATGTATCACTGTTTCAATCATTAAAGCAGATTCACAAATCTTTTAATATATATAATAAAAAAATCTTTTTCTAACAAAAAAAAAATCCTTTTAATGCTGATATGTCTAAATCCTACAAGAGCATAAATGTGCTTGTAGATTCAAATGATTTAATGTATGAAAATATAGAGGTATAGACACAGAGGCAAGTGTCTGGTCGCCCACTTTGACATTAGAGAAATGTCAGTGAGCTTTATATAGTGTCCTCAGCGCTGGACGCAGATATGTTTTGACAGTAGATGAGGAACAGTGAACACAGATGCATCTGCAAGCCTTAAGTTCCCATGGTTACATCAGATTATTGATTTGATTTACTGATTACTTACATACGCCAACATCTCTGCCTCTTCTCAAGCACAGTTGTAAAACTGGTCTATGGTCTCAATTTCTAAGGTACATAAACACCAGCTCAGGACACTTAAAATATAAAAATAAAAATGTTGTCAATTTAACTTTTGAAACAGACAAATGCATAACCATTTGTATTAATTAATGTTGTAAAATGTAAAGTAGTATAAAACATACAATTAATATTTTAAATGGAAATACAATTTAATGTAAAAAAAAAAAGATTGATGCATGTTTAGATAAAAAAAGACTACTTAAACAGTTTTAAAAATTGCATTAAAATATATCTAAAAATATATCTATTTAAGATTCATACTTAAATAGATAATTAATTAATATAGAAATAGATTCAAATTTTTAATTTTTAAATGGTAAAGTGTTTTTTTCCTATATTTAGCACTATTTGTCAGATGCTACCAATCTATTTTGTAATATAAATAAACCGTCATATAAATATTTACAGTAACTTAAAAAAAGCACACACAGCCAGGCGCCATGACGCGGTATGATTTCACAAAACAACAACTAATGTAATAGCACAAACGCTTTAATAGCTTGTTTTGAAAGGACAAGCTATTAATGCAGGCTACATTAATTACTATGCTACGGTATCAAAGGTGAGCCGGTGTGTTTTCCATATGAGGAAACGGTGTGCTTTCATTCCTTTTCTTTTGGACTGCGCCGCGTCGATTGCCGAGCTCACTGATGTGAATGTTCGGGGATCTGCTGGCCTGGTCTGCGCATGAGCGGGGACGCGCAGGGAGAGGAGTGGGACTGGGAGCAGCTGTGGCAAATGTTCCACCAGTCCAGCAATCTGGAGAAGAAAAGACAATTTACGACTGAAGAAAACACTTTAACGCACTCTTTGAGCGGAATCTAGTGAGGAGAAGCGCGTCGGACGTCCGCGATCACCTGCGAAGCGTCCAAAGTAGCAGATCGGCGCGTTTTCTGAACTCACTGCAAACAAAATAACAACCCCGAAAGACTGACAATAAAAGCCCACAACTGACACCAGACCGAGCCAGGGCCTCGATACACCGTCCTCTCCTCAACTCGGACACAAGTTACCCTGCACTATTTTCAGAGAAAAACCCTTCTTCTTTTTGTGAAACTCAGGAAACAATGAAGACTTAAACTCATGTGTTAGCCGCTGAGCTGAGTGTGTGTGTGTATGTGAGAGAGTGTGTGCTCTTCTCCAGGAAACTTTCTCCCGTCGCTTTAAAATACTGGAAGCAGAAGAAGCTTTAACAGACTTGGGGAAGAAGCTCAGGCTGTCTTCTTGATTTCTGCATGGAGGTGAGGGGCGAGGACAGGGGATCGGACGGCAGCAGAGGCCCCGACTCGACCCACTTTCCTCTCTACAGCAAACCCTCGCGAGCACGGCTGACGGATCCTGACATGATCTACCCCAGCTCTGGAGGAGAGGACCTCACGGGGAGAGCTGCTGCCGCTGCCGGGTGCGAGTCGCCCTCCTCGGATGGGCCGGGCAGCAGCCGGATGTCGCCCACCGACGGGCCCACGGTCTTCCCACCTTTACCGCCGCCCCCTCCGCCGTCTGGAATCGGGGCGCAGGGGAGCGTGGATGAAAGTGATCAACAGGATGGGCCAGAATATGAGGAAGAGGAGGTTGTTTTCCCCCTTTCAGCGCCGCCCACCAACCAGTAAGGATTCCTCTCGCACACATGTATCCTATATATTAGTAATTCATGACGGGAAAGGACTTCTGAGATGGGATGGTTGGGTTACATCACTGTTTTGTTATCAAAAGTAGTTAGTTATCGTAGTTAGTAGTTATGTTGTTTTTAATTGGCACCTGTGGCCAGCAGAAATTTATTGTGTATATATAAATGACACACACACATATATATAAATCATGTAATAAATCAAATAAGTTGCAAGCACTGATAACTATACATGTAGATTCACATGTGTAGTAATGGTATTTTACCTATGGATAATTTTCATAATGTAACAGTTATATAAATATACATTTACCATCTCAAAGATGACACACTGTTATAAATAATGTTAGTATAAGCATTAGTTAGCAAAGTAGCAAAAAATTAAATTAATAAGACACTCTTGTCAAGTCACATTTGTGACTTTTACATGATATATTTTACTTCCTCATATTGCCAAACGCCAGGTTATTGTATTTTTGCCATTTAGTAATGGGTTAGCGATATAACTTCACCACTTTCTTTCACAAGATATATAGTCTCATGTCAGTTTTGACGCTGTGTCTTTTTTTAGTTGTGAATATAATTTTGACCCATGCATTGCAACAATATAGTGTTTTGAATGTATCTATACCTTCCTTCTGCACACATTGTGAAACCGTAGTTACTGATAAATGGTTGTGACTGCTTTCTGTGTCATCAACTATCATATTTGTGACAAGATCGGTGGCTGAATCTAGTGAAGAATGTCAGGGTGGTGACATAATCTATATCAAGATAAGCTAAATGATAGTGTGTCATTTTTTGTGGCTCTCTCATATCTTTGGTTGCTCAAGAGTAGGTTATTAATCAGGCCTGCAGTTTTATATTGTGACCGTTTCAGCTCATCCACGAAGGGATACTCCACCCCTAAATTTAAATTTTGTCATTAATCACTTACCGCCATGTTGTTCCAAACCCGTAAAATCTTCATTCGTCCTCGGAACAAAATTTAAGATATTTTGGATGAAAACCTGGCGGCTTGTGACTGTCCCATTGACTGACAAGTAAAATACACTGTCAACGTCTTGAATACTTCAACATTGGATCAACCGTAATGTTATAAAGTGGCAAGAATGCTTTTTGTATTTAAATAAAACAAAAGTAATAACTTTATTCAACAGTTGTAGAGCCATCCGCTGGACGTATGTAGGGTTGTGTTGTTATTGTCACAGGCCTCATGGTTTTCATACAAAATATTTTAAATCGTGTTCTGAGGATGAATGAAGCTTTTACTGGTTTGGACACAAACAACATGGATTGTGATGCTAAGTGATAATTGACAGAAGTTTAATTTTGGGGGAGTGGAGTAGCCCTTTAAACAAAGGTAATCAAAAATACACTAATAGCAGAATAGCAGCAATATTTTACAGTAAAACATCATTTTAATCTTAATTTTTCCATTCATTTTAAATTGTGCACTATTGTTTCAGCTCATCAAAAACACAAACACCAGTGTTTAATATTTTACAATAAAACCTTTTTTTTTGATCTGCTTATAATTTGACAGGAGCTCTTTAAAAGCAAAAGTTTTGAGGAATTTTGTTGTAATTCAGTTGTTAGTGGTTTCTTTGAAAGTGCTCAAGGCTGTCACAGAAAGCTTGGTAGTCATTTATTTTGGTTTTCAGTATCATACATGGTCTTTTTTTTGTTTTTATTTCCCTTCTTTAGTGCTGCACAAAGATCACAGATACTACAGTGATTTTATAAGTTTGCCTCATGGATTGTGCACTGCCACTCTTCTGCATATAGTTATATAGCTCTGTAGATACACCTTTGCTGTAGACTGGTGACCCAATTATGACGAAAGTTTCCCTAGAGCTTCCAGATGATTGACTCTGACAGGCTCGACTGCCTATAAAACTGGGCATCGTTTCTTTCTGAAGCACCGATTCTAAACAAGAGGTGCTCCATAAGCTTATATTACTGTATGCACTTAACAGATGCAGAATTTACGCCGTAATAAGATATAATTCACATTTCAGCTCAAAATAGCTTAGGCCGTGACGTAATAGAAGCCTGTGTCGGCTTATGGCTCAGTGCATGTCTAAAATATGCAACACCTTTTGCAGTGAAGAGGAAGCACACAAGTGTCCCATGCGATGTAGGTGACATTAAAAACCAGCAGGCCTGCTTTATTTGAGATGTATTTTTTGACACCAGGATGTGTGCAGTACTTCTTGTGCAGACAGTGCATAACTTGTATAACTTGTATAGCTGCATATTCTCTTGATTTCATCATTTCCAGATTCACTTTCAATTTTATTTTAAACTGAGGCAGTTGTTTGAGTGTTTTCTCAAAGAAGTAGGTTGAATGGCTGATACACATTCACCAGGTTGGATGCGGTCCGGCGTATCAGAATGTGTGACTAAAGTTAGCATTTTAGTCGCACACAGAAGACAGCTACGATCGTTCACGCCTCTTTGCTGCACACTTCATTCATAAACAATGATGCCAGCAGCAGAATAAATATTTCACAGATGCCTTTCCACTGTTTAACAAAGACAATAAAGCGAGCATGTGAAGAGCGGGGCAGTTGTTCTTTGTAGCACCGGGCCGTGAATGCAAACAAATAGCACTGTGGAGGTTGATTTTGTTTCCACAAAGATTAAAAAGGATTTGGAGTCATAAACGGTTTCCTTCAAGAGCTGGGAAGAGAGAGAGATTTTGATTTGGAGATCAACAGCGGCGCACATTGTGTCTGCTAGATAAGCAATTGTTCAATAAACTCACTCTCCTTCAGGGGCTAATTGAGCATCCATCCTGGTTAACTGCCTTCTTTTTGAGAAATACAGGGACTTAGGAATGCCAAGGGGCAAAGCCACTTGCAGAAACTGTTGGTTTCTGTGGTGAAATATGTTCTTCACTCAGTCAAGAGGCTTATGTGGTACAAAAGTTTTCTCTTTCCACTTTTTTTTTTTAAAACAACTTTTCTAATTCATTGTTTTTGACTGAATTTATGAACTTGAGTTTTATTTGACAAGGATTGTTTTAACCATTTCTAAATTGGCCTTAAAAAGTCATCTGCATTTGCTTTTTTAACTACCTCCTTACTGCATATTTTAAAACATATGAGCACCAGGGTTTATTCAGGCATTGCACGTTTCAGATCATTCCCTGGCTGTTTATGGACATCTATTGATTTCTCTTGAGAAGTATGTAGGCCATGTAGGCCAAGCTGATATGATGTTTTTTCTCCATTATATTGTAAAAGCTCTAATGCTGTAAAAGCTCAGCTCTTTTATGGATTGTCTAAAGACAAAAAAAAAAGTAATATCTTCATGAGATTGAATGCACATTAGCAATATATTTAAAAAGCCAAAAAATCTCAATTAGAACCATGATTTGCATGATTTACTTGTATTGAATTAACTCAATACAGCCCAAAACTCTATACAGTCTTTGATTGTCATTTCTGCAAAGGGTATTTGTGGTGGTGCCTATGAATTTGGTAAGAAATGTAACATACATTTTGGACCTTCAACCTGTTTGGGTCACATCTTGTTAGGTTTCGGAGAGATATTATTTAAAATAAGAGTTTATGGGGCAGTTTCCCAAACAGGGTTTAAGAATAGTCCTAGATTAAAATAAATGTTAAGAGCTGTCTAAACTGGAGATATTAAAATACATCATTGCCATTGTTTGGTCTTAAAATGCTCACAGATAATGCATTTTTTGTATGACATGTTTCTAAAAAATTCTTAAAAGTCCTAAATTAGAAAAGGTCTAGTCCTAGCTTAATCTAATTCCTATCCGTGAAACTGGCCCTATATGTATAATAAGTAGCCTGGCTTTCCTCGACTATAAAGCTCATAGGAGCTTAATCTCGCCAACCTGCGTCCATCAGATGTCTCTGTATACTACTGGACGAATCTACAACCAATCAGACCACTCATTCCGATGACGTATGTGTAGCGGCGGAACTTGAAGACACAGTAACCAATTGTAGCTAGCTTCATTAAAGCAGTAGAAAAATGTCTTTACTTACTTCTGCTCCAATTTCAAAGAAAAGCTGTCATGGTCGTAGAACTGCTTCGTCATCGCGTTACACCCGTCTCAGTTGTGCCGGAGCTCGTTTCTCATTGGTTCCCACTTTTTTGGGAACAAGAAATGCTCTAAAACGACAGCTTTGCCAGACTAACAGACTGCACGCGAAATGAATGTAGCATCAAAGGAAGTATGGGCGGGCCCAGGCTATATAATAAGAGTATTTCAATTTAAATTTAAAAATGCTTTGTTTTGATTATTGGATTGTTTTTGTTATTGTTTTATTGTGATGCAAAGAGCCTATGTTTTTAAACATAATGTCGATTATCACGGTTCAAGTTTGTGTTTCTAGTTTTGAGGCCGAGAAAATGTTCAGTCCATTTCCTGGCTATCTTATTCTTGTAAGTTGTTTTACAACAGTGTTGTCTTCATGTTAAACTAAGTTATTCAAGGTTTGTCATTCATAAATAAACACAACATTGCATGAACAAAAAAAATTACATTGACTTAACAAAGTATGTTTACCGAGATGAACTAAAATACTATTGTTGAGAGGACTTAAAAGTCTTACCATCTTAGCAATAAGGCAATATTTTTAACAGTGTAACTTTAGGCACAATCTCAAGTTTAAAATCCTTCACATAGCAGTGACTTTGGTTTATTTGAAAAAGACACAGACCTCTTTTATCTAGCAGCAGAACCGTGGATCAGTGTACAGCTCTTTAGGATGTATTATCCATCCCTTTCTTGACCCCGTTTCGACTCCTGCCGCACAGTAACTGCTCGCTGAAGATGGGCTCTTTAGTCATCCATCTGTGTGCTGGAGGACAGTCCCGTGTATTGACTCTAACAAGCTGTGACACTCCATCATGTGTGAAGAAAAACAAAGCTGTTTGGCAGCTGCTCACAGACCCCCGTACATCTCCACCTTTTTTCCGGTTTGGAAACTTCTGAAAAATTGCATTGCTAGTCTGGGCAGTTTATATAATGATTAGTTATTGAGCAAACCGGCGAGTTACTGATGATGCAGAGCGTGTAATATTTTTATGTTGGCATTAAAAGGAAAGCTCAAGTTTGAATTTGAAGGGTGTGGGATGCCAACTAGTTTATCCAAAACACAAAATGCTAGAATTATTTACACACATAGCAAACAGCACAAGGGTGGTCAAGTTGCTTCCTCCCACTGCTTTTAGCATCCCGTTTGTCCCCTCCCTTCCCGCCCTGCCTGCTCTCTTTTGCTGAGCCGTTTCATACTTTAAATCATTTGAGCGACTGCCTTCACAGAGGAAGAACATCAAAGGCAATTCTTCATTCTCCAGCATCTCTTAGTTAAATCGTTCCCTCAATGGAGTGATAACCAGCTTGGATTATTTCACTTTTGGACATGAGCTAAGACTGTAACAGCCCCCCACCCCCTCCACTCCAGCTTCTGCTCACTGAGTTAAAGAGCTGTGTGGCGTGCGCCCTCAAACAGCAGGTTCTCTGGGACATGGAGACGACCAAATGGGAGGTTTGTCTGGTGAGACAGACTCAGCAGCTGAGCGGGATTACTTTGTGAGTGAGAGCGAGCCCGAGAGCCCAGGATGCAGCAGAGGATGAATTCAGCGTAAGTGGGACACGGGCGCAGCCGTTCGGAGCTCAGACTCACAGAATATGGAGTGAAGAACTTCCATATTTTTCATTTCGCCCTATTTGTCTTGTCTGTTTTGTTCACGCTTTCGAAAATATTATTATTAAATAATAACAATACCAATAATAAAAACACTTCTGTGTTTTTATTGAAATTGATAAGCGCAGTTTTGACCAGAGCTGGATGATTTATTGCACATTCCTCATATATTCACAATAAATATGCATTAAGGCAGTGTTTTAATGTTTTAATATCGTCTCTGATTAAAGCAAGCAGGAATTTAAAGTTGGAACTTTCATTCTTTTTTATGTATCAATTAAAATTATTATCCAAGCTGGTATACAATGTAACACTTTGATTCAAGATGAACACTTAGTTTCATAATTTCTGCTTGGCATTTTAAGATACATATAGTGTACAATTATATCTAGTTAAATATATAGCTATTTATTTATATTGGTGTCTACAAATGAAAATAATTCAATATTGAATCTATTCCTTTATTTGAAAAAGATAAATAAATAAAAAGCGGATCAAATGCATTAATATTGTTATATTATACTGCCTAAAAAATTCTTCACAGCTAAGCCAATCCAAATTTTTGCGCCATAATATTTCTCTTGCATTTTAATATAATGTAGTATATTTTATATCATAATTTGTATTTATTTGATATGTTATTTGTAGTATAAACAATGCCTTAAATGACTAAATGCTAAAACATTGTCTTTTTTTTCAAACAAAAAGCGATTATCTCAGGTGGACAGATGTTAAATGCACGAATTTGTTGTTGAGCATGGTTACATAGTGCTTGTATTAAGAGTTGATGAATTAATTATGTGTTTTTCTTCATTATAAATGTTTCAAGCCGTTTGAGGGCAAAGTTGATTCACCAGTTTCAAACTGTAGTGAAGTTTTCACAACACTTCTGCTGTCTTTCTGAGGGTTCAGATGGAGATCGTCAGGATTTTTGTGTAGTCCTGTCCTCAGAATGAGATATGTAGCATATTAGCTCATTAAGGGAAATGTATATAAATAATTACGCTTTATATCAGCTGCCAGTAGCAGCTGTAGCAGGTTTACCATCAACTAATCTGTTCATTCAGCGAACAAATAGTGTAAACTCTCAGAAGGGATATTTTCGTGGCCACGGAAAAACACCTTCTTACAGTATCACTGCATTAGAGCATGTAGCAAGGGTCGAAATCGTAAAGGGACATTCATTTACAAGGCCAAATCAGAAACTCATTTAATTTCTGCAAAAATTCTACATTAACTCACATAACTGAACACACACGTATAAATACACTCACACAGGGGGAAAGTTCAAAGAAGGCTTAAGGGTAAACCATTAGGAAAAGGCAAAATTGAAGTTATGAAAAGAGAGTCAGCTGACCACCTGTAAAACCACCAGTGCTGTTTATAACGGGTTCTATAAGTAATCCTAAACCTCTGTTTAGTTTAGTTATGTGTACGATACTTGCATTGCCTCGTTGGCGAGGGTCCGATGCAGTCTCGAGGTCCTGATGGTTACAAGGTTTTGGACTGGCAATCATGTTCTTCCTGGTTTGAAGAGTGACTAGTTCCAAAGATGTCCTGACTTCAATGATTGCTAGATGAAAAAAGAGCTGAGAGAGAGATCTGTTGTGATACGCGGATCTTGAGTTACATGGAGAGTTAGGGCCTTGGCCTGGCGTGAAACTTGGTGCCGTGGAGTCAAATGCTCATCTTAGCCAGGAGACGAGAGAGATGGTGGTGGTCCAGCATCCAGAAAAGTAAAAAGCGAGGCGGGTCCCCGCCGTGGGGCCTTTTGAAACATGTTGAAGGTCACACCTCTTGTGGGTCAAAGAGCCAATAGTGTGTCGTTTCCTTGGAGGGAACTTTTATGGCTCTTTGTTTCTAAGCATGGTAATATGCATATGCACCGGTTTGGAGGTTGATATACAAATTACAAGAGATTCTTAAAACACAGAATATTGCAAAGATATCAACATATAGTATACACTCTCAATTAGATAAAATAATAAAATCACCTAGTGAAGGTGTAACAAAATGTCTCTAGAACAGACCTGACAAATCAAATAAATGCTGTGCGTGCGTGTGACTAAATAGCTGCGTTCACACAGCACCAGAATACAGGATTGACAACCATATTCTCTTCTCTACTGGTGTGAGTCTCGAAATGTTCACATCGCGATTTCGCTATGATTTCAATTAATCGCACAGCCATAGTTAAAGGTAACGTGTAGTTTGCGCCTGATTGGTTGATATGCTACAGAGATGTGCTCATGACAGCTGACAGTATAGTGGAAGGGCACCTTCTAACATAAGGCTGTGCAGCTTCATTACTCTGTCATGCTGATGAGCGGTGACGTGACATCTTTAGAGGTGTTTTTAGAGGTAGTCGAAACCCATCAAGGAAGACGGATGAGTTGAAACTACTTGAGAGTGCGAATACGACCCCTCAATCAAGTCTCAACAAGCCCGCTCTGCCCTCGCTTCCTCCAAGATGAAGTGTTGTAAATCGAGAGGTCAAGATCTTTTTCTAATGTCTAAGACGAACTAACTGCAGAAAAGGTCATGTTTTGAGTGAGCCAGCCAAAAACATGAGACATCCAGGAAGAATATGGTCCTTTTTCCCTGAAATCTTGTCAGGATCTTTTCATTGCATTTTCAGTGAATAATTCAAAAGCCCAGTAAGGATCTAAAAAAGCAGCCGTTGTCTGCAAATCATAACATATTCAAGTGCTGAGAGATTGGTGCTTGAGTGCTTGAACATTCACTCTATTATTGAGTTAATTTTGCATTCAAAAGAGCTTTTTCACTTCACGTGTAAAGTACCACTTTTCTAGTGAAGTGTCATTATAACGTCCTGTTTGGGGGTTAACAAGCACACACTTAACTAGTGCACTGTTCTCAGTCCTATTTATGGTTCAGAGCTCTGTTGTGTCAAAGCAGTGAATGAAGTTGCTGATGACGTGCTGCTGTCTGTGGTGGTAATCATTTATTTTTACTGTGCTGCATGTATCAGTTGATTTCCATTACAGCGAGACACACAAAGGGCAGCGGGTATCAAGGCATGTGAGTGGTTTGAGTGTTGTTGAGAAAGTGTCTCTGCTTTTGCAAAGCAAAATATGTTCGCAGTCACGCTTGATATGTATTCACCTCGGTCATCTCAAATGCAAATGTGTAGCCGCAGATCTCTTGAGGTCGGGGGTGCATCAAAGATGCTCAATTTGAGGACACCTGGCTTTTAGACTGTGCTGAGAAATGAGCAGGTTATGGTGCTAGACAAAAAAATGCAAGCATTGTTAAAGGTGAAGTGTCAGTTCTCTAGGTTCCTGCTCGCGGGCGCTGTTATATTGAGAAGTAGTTTGAAGCACAGTTTTTAAGCAGCCTGCACTAAATTAAATTTGTGTTTTAGTTTGCAAACAACATCTTAAAATGTTATTCTGCAGATCTGATGTTGATATGCAAATGCGTGCTGTCATGTTTTAGCTGTGTTTTTTCTCACAAAACTGCATGCAGATTTTTCTTCTTTCTTACTGTTAATAACTAGTGTTAGCAGGATCAGGATTATAATAAAATTGTTACATTTTAATGATGTCTCACCAATGAAAGAGCTAAATAAAGTCGTTATTTATTATTAGCACACACATTTAGGGTCCTATGATTTCCAATACATAGAAAATATGGATTAACTTGTGGAAACCAAGTCATAAGAATAGGCTAATATTTGTATACAAACTGTAAAATGAGACTGCTATTTAACTATGAAGTCTGCATATACTTTAAGATTTGAAAATATAAAGAAATTACAACTGTCAAAAAATAAAAATTATTATATTGTATATTAAATGTATGTATATTAAAAATAATTAATATTTTTATTATTGGAAAGGGACCTTATTATTGTATTTTTTAATGATATATTAAATTGTACTTTTTATAAAATGAATAGACTGACCATGTTTTTGATTTATTGCAATTTTGTTAAACTGCAGAAATAAAAAATTAAAATACAAAACGGCATGAGAAAAATAAAATCGAATCTGAGGGAGACAAATCTGATTTCATAGGCTCTCAAAATGTAATATTTGATTAAACTCTTTATTAACTGTTGTTAAACTGTAAATTGCTGTTAAATAGTTTTATGATTTCAGTTAATTAGACATGCTGGTTACACTTCATTTTGATAGTCCACTTTAGATATTCTACTTTTCCCCTAATTTCGCGAGCCCTGCTGGGGTCCACACTCCACAGATCCCAGTTTGAAAACCCCTGACTGGACTTTTTGTGTATTTCGTGCCAGTTTCTCTGCGTTTTCAGTAGGGGTGTCAAAATTAATTGTTTCTACGATGCATCGCGCTGCAGACGAGAACGATTCGGTATCGGTTCAGTAATAGACCATAACCGGTTATAACGTACTGACGTGCTTTGTCGCAGTAGAATACATTGGCTGAAGGAGAACAGAGCTTTTATGAACAGAGCTACTGTCTCAGGTTGTCGAGGAATGGCAGGTATCAGATGAAGATGTAGTGCTACATGTGGCCACACTTTCCCGGCTTTTGGCCAAAATCTGCCGAATATCAAATTTTTTCCATCACAGCACCACAGCGAGCCACTGTCCGAAAGTACAGCAATGTCTTAGCCTGAGAAATCACAAGCTGATAACTGATATCAGAAGAGAGCAATGCATCAAGATATTGTAGTCGATGACATGCTAATCGTAATCGATCCAAACCGTGAGGTAAGTGTAGGTTCACACCCCTAGTTTTCAGTACAGCCATTTTTTAGAGACAAATTAACTCTAAAATACAGTAAAATGTAATAAAAACACAGTATTTTCTTTTATCAGTACTTTAGTGTTTTGTCTAAATTTAGCTCGGTAAAATTTGTTTCAATATTCTAACTTTAATCTTAAAATTGTTGTACCTTCACATTAATAAAAGAGCCACACCAAAGTCTTTGTAGTGATAGAGCATTATGTCGTTTAATACTCAGCGGATATGAGACTTTCACTTACACTTCGTCAAGTACACCTCACAAGTCACTGGATGCTTGTCAGTGTGCAAGTCAGCGAATATAACACAAGTATCGATTTCCACAGAGGAAAGGAGACTATGATGTAATTTGCTATTTTGACTTGACTGGATCTATTCATTGAAGGCACCAGCTAGACATCAAGCACTGACACGATCAGACATTCCTTTAGGAGGATGAGCTTGTCTATAACCCATCTGGATGTGTAGAGTTATCTGTTATTTACCCATCTCTGCAGTGCTCACTAGCCTAAGGCCTGTTTTTACTTACTCTGATGTCATTCTTTGGGAAAAAAGATGCCTGATTAATTTCTTGGCATCGAAACAATTAAAATGTAGATAACCTTCTGATAAAATGGAATTAATTCACTTCAGTATAGCATTTTAGACATTGAGTGAAGGACATTGTGTGTAATTTACCTTTAAGAGTTATGTTTATTTATGTTTATTAAACTTGAATTAAATTAAACATGAACAAAACAAACAAAACATGAATAAATAAAAAATAACTATACACAGATTATATATACACACACACACACACACGCACGCACACAAAGAATCATTTTTTTAATAATAACAAAATACATATATTCAGCATTATTCATAGTACTTAAATATACTAAAATATACTTTTCAGCAAGGATGTATTAAATTTATCAAATGTAACAGTAGACTCTCTCTCTCTATTATATATATATATATATATATTTTTTTTTTTTTACTTTTTAACTTAATTTTAAACTCTAATCTCATTTTTTTTTGAGCACAAATTAATAGAAATGTTGCTAGATATTTTTACATTCCAATAATAAACCGTTTTTTAAATTAAAATGATAAAATAACAAAATTGTTCTAATATATGATATTTTTTTATTTGTAAGATATGTTATCGCCCTCTATACAAGGAATAATGGCATCACAATGGTGTAATATGTAATGAGCTCATAAAGCTTTTTTTGGGTGTGCGAACAGACATCAAGGATGTGTGACTTTTGCTTGTTTCAGTATCATGGTCAATATTAATTCTCACAGGCCTGCTTCATCCGGTCCACACATCTGTGTTTTCGGGAGCCTATGAATTATTTGACCGCTGAAGTTTTAATAGAGCACGTTATCCAGAGTGCTAATAACCCTGTATTGCTGATGTCATTTTTATAGCATACAGAGCTGCAAGGCAGTCCCGCTGAGAGCAAAATGCAGCCTCTGGGAATTATGAGGGACTCTCCTTCTGCTAACGGTGCAGTTTTAGTCAAAGGACAGCTTCATAGAGCCTGCATATTCAATAAATTAATATAGAGGAAAGGAAGAGCTTAGCCTAGTTAAGCCTGCAGTGTGCAAATTACGCCTACGCTCTTCATCGCTGTGGTTGATAAAATAGTTTACATGAACAAATGTGTTTTTCATCATCTAAATGATCGTTTTTTACCTTGAGAACTGCTGGGAGCTTGGGCTTGAGCTTCACAATCCCTGCATTTTAGCTGGTTATTATTAGTCACACAAATAATTGTAATTCATTATGTTATCATTTGCAGTAAATGAGTGAAAACAGCTGATGGAGATTTACAGCTAATCAAAGAACCGGCCTTACTGACGAAATGCGCATAATATATCGTTCGATATACAGCTCTGGAAAAAAATAAGAGACCACTGCAGAAAAATTGTTTTATTCTTAAAACTGTATCTCACCGTTACAAAACAATGCACGTTTGTTTCATTTTTTGTGTACTGCTGTCTTTGAAATATTAAGGATAGAAGCAACTTCCCGTTCACTGAATCCTTGTGCCAATAAAACTAGGATTGAGGCCTTTTTCTGGATTTAAAACCTTTCTTTTCACTGTTTTTGGCATGTTTAGTGTTTATTTTTACATTTCTAATTACTTTTGAAAGACTTCTAGCATTTTTTACCATCCGACTGGTCACACTGCAAGAGGATAGTGTTGATTACAGCACCGCTTTTTATACTTTTCCCGTTAAATACAATTGGATTCAGGTGCTCACCAAATAAGTACATCAATAAACAGAATGTTTGTGTAGAAATGTAACAAAAACTGGCATGAAATGCTTAAAGAGCTTGGAATATAGATAATACTGATTTAGGAGTAAATTGCAGTGGTCTCTTATTTTTTTCCAGAGCTGTATATCGCCCAGCCCTAAGTACACCTGACCTGTTGTCACCTTCATTTGCATCAAAGCAGGTGAAACTGATTGACAATCACTGGTTTGATACTGATGAAGTTGAACTAAATTGGGCAAAACTCTACAGAAAACTGACATTCAGCACAAACTAAAGTGACTCTCTCCTTGCATATGCTTCCGTATGCAGTGCGTTTGAGCGTGGGAGGGCTGTTTGCCATCATGATACCGTCCCGTCTGTTGTCAGTTTGACATTTTATCATGAGCAGGACTCTGAAAATATCACAGTTGTTCCTGTGTCTCACTCTCATCTCCCACCTCCTCCATTCACTTGCAAACACTTCCTCTTCACCACATCAACAACACACACATATGTGTACTGACTTTTATGCTGTAATTGACTTTGTATCTTTTTTTTGTCGTTTGAAGTGCTAATTGCTGTTTTTAACTTGCTAAGACTTGCTTTTATTAGCATGCTATGGAAAATGCTTGAGTTAGCTTACACGTTTTAATTTTAGACATACCCTGAACCGTAGTGGGCATGCAAGATCATGATGTTAATCAATTGCCGTTTGTTTTTCCCCTCTAAGAGTATCAGACGACACTTGTGCTTGGCTTGTTTTTGTAAGGACCCTTTGTCTTTGATTTCCAAAAGTGTGCAACATTTTTGACACTTACAGTCAAAACACATTTCTATTGTATATTTAAAAAAAACAAGATGGTTCAATGAGATTTTGTTTCAACATGTTTCTATTTTTTATATTTGTTTGGATATTTAATTGTGCATGTTTATGTCCCATATTTTACAGATTTAAATTTAATTACACAGTTGAAAGTAATCTTTAGCAAGTCTCAATGAAAATACATTTTTTAAGATGTGCAATTTTGTAGAATTCAAACAAAAAAAAGTAATGTTTTATTGTTACACTTATGTATTTCAGAAGTAATATTTTGTTTGCTTTAAACTATTTGTAAAACTTTTGTTTTTCTTTTTGAAAGAGAGAAAGTGCAAATATCAAAGCTGACCAAGCTATCACTATGTATGCATAACCCACTGGACAAGCAGTTTACCTGCATAATAGTTTTCTTGTCTTGCCTGTGTATAGTTAATTTATCTGCAGTGCTTGGATCACTTGGATCCTCCATAGACCTCATAACTTAAGTAAACAGGATGTGGGCCAGAGAGGGACAATTACTGCATGAGGAGTTGAATATTTCTTAAATAAACGTGATTAAAATCTGCATTTAATATTAACCATTTTCACCCTTTACACTCAGTTGCCAGACATTTTTCATTCATGTGCAAGTGGTGACAATACAGTTTTCTGCTTTACATTTACATACAGTTATAATTGAGCTACAGTGGGTTTTTGTGGTCTCAATCTCTTAAGTCACAATGGTTAATTCGATTTTTGTAGTTTTTTTTTTTACTGTCTTGACCCCTTGTTTCAAAACACAAAAATCAGACGAGTGTTTTTTGTTTTTTTTTCTCACTCTCTCTCTCTCTCTCTTTTTCTACAGGGATCTAAAATCACTGAAAAATTAACAAGTGTTGTTAGAAAAGCTACTGTTTAATTTAGAGAGCTCCATGTTTTTGATGACTTAGGCTCTGCAGTAAAAGCTTTTTAAATTTTCTTGCTGTGCTGAGGCACCTTTTTTAGAGCAAGATTTCACTTTGGATATTTCCGCTTGAGTTTTTGTGGAGAGGAATTCTGCAGCGGGGGCCTTGTCATGTCTCAGAGTGGATGGCAGCTTACATCCTTTTTTCTAAAAATCAAATGCCGTCTCTCCAAGCCTCTTTGTGCTGCATCACAGCAAAGCTTTTTCACAAAATCTGGATAGTGATTTGGTATAAAATGTACTAAATATAGGCTTGATTATGTCAGCATGCCAAAAAGATCCTTTTAAATAACCTGCTTCAGCATTTTCCAACATTCAGGACTGCAGTAAAATCAATGCTGATGGACAAAATAGAGAAAGTCACTAAAATCTGATTTACTGCCGACTAACCTCCATCATCTGTGCTTGCTTTCTTTCAGATGGTACCATGGAATGTTGGACAGAACCATTGCAGAAGAGCGACTGCGTCAGGCTAAGACTCCGGGCAGCTACCTCATCAGGGAAAGCGACCGCCGGCCTGGCTCGTTCGTGCTGTCCTTTCTCAGCGTGACCAATGTGGTCAATCACTTCAGGTGAGCTGTGCTTTTTGGATCATGATGTTTTACTGAAACTCACAGATCCCCAAAACTGTATATATTTCTATAGGCCGGAATATTGTAGGGATTATTGTTGGTTACGTTCATTTAGCAACTTTTCACAGCTAATGATTTTCTGTGAAAACAATAGTTCGCATTCAGGCGCAATGTGCTTTTTCTTGTTCTTGTTTGGAAAAACGGATGCTGCTTGTTTATTGATTGACTGGTTGGTATGTTCACCCCAAAATTCTGTCATTAATTGCTCACCTGACAGGTCGTTCCAAACCTGTTAGTAGGGCTGGGTATTGAGTTTGATACATTTTAGGTACTGACCGAATTGCCTCGATACAACAGAGCATCGAAAAACATCTCGGCGTTCGGGACCCAATTTCACTACCTAAAGGGGTTAATCTCATCAACGTCAAAATAAAGGTTTGCTTTGGACATGAAGCCAAAAATATATTACTATTGTTCAGTAGAATGTACATAATAGGCTACTACAAAAATTATTAAAACAGTATTTCTTCAGTGTTTTAAACTGTAATATAATTTTCAGAAAATTTTTCATTTTCCAACATTAAAATTAAAACTTCATTAATTAAAAGACAAATGGTTTATGCCTTAAAAAAATTTAATACACAAAATTTTCATAGGGGAAAAAATAAGGCTATTGTAAGAATAAAAAATAATGCAGTAGTGTAAATGTTGCATAACAGATGTGTAAACTAAAAACTATTTGAACTTTATTAAAACTAATTTGCACTGATTCATTGTGTTGGATATAATTGTTTCCATGCATTGGCTCAGGAGATGAGGTTTTGAATCTGTAGAAATGTCAACAAGCTGAAAAAAATATTTTTGAGATGATGTAACTTTGTTAAAACTGATTTCATTTAAAATTGGTATCGAAAAAGGTATCGTTCAGGAACCGGTATTGAACTCAAGGTATTGGTAATGTTTTAAACGATACCCAGCCCTACCCGTAAGATCTTCATTCATCTTCAGAACACAAATTTGAAGATATTTTTGATGAGATAGGGAGCTATGTGAGCCTCCATAGACAGCAACGCAACTGGAATAATCCCAGGTCCAGAAACGTAGTAAAAACATCTGTAAAACAGTCCATGTGACATCAGTGGATCAAGTTCAGTTTTGCGACGCTACAAGTATGCCTTGTTTTTTTTTGTTTTTTTTTGTAGCTGGTTGGAGTGATTTTCTTCCTCTGTAGTGTTCATGGTACGCACAGGAAGTATTAATCTCTTACAAAAAATCTTGATACCCCAAACTTTTAAACGAGGATATGTTTGAACATTAAGCAGACACTTGAATTTAAACAAATTAAAAATGAGGAACATTGCAAGCAAATAATCATAAGAGCTAACTATTTTTGCAGTTCTCAATGCCAAGTTTCTATTATAATAATTACAGAAGCTAGAGCAGAAGTAAAATATAGATCACATTTAAACACTGTATACTCAAGGCATTTGTAGCAAAGCTTACATTTCAAGCCATTTTTTCCGTCCATAATGAACAGACTTGTATATGTCAATGACTGATTTCTATAGAAACATGCGGCATGCAAACAAGTATTTGGGTAATATATTAATTTCATTCTCCTTGGCAAAAGTGTTGCATTGTCTAAATATTCACAACCTGAGGTTTACAGCCACTACAAATGCTTTTGTGGTCTTGTTGTATTTTTGTATGCGCAGACTCACAGAAGTAAATACTTTATTGCTGTAAATGTTAGTCTGATTCATTCAGGCATTTTAATTCAGAAAGGCAAAACGATTTGTACTTTATATTCAGGATCATTGCGATGTGTGGAGATTACTACATCGGTGGACGGCGCTTCTCGTCCCTGTCAGACCTCATTGGTTACTACAGCTATGTGTCTTGCCTACTGAAAGGTGAAAAACTGTCGTCTCCAGTGGCTCCCCCAGAGGTACGATCAGATCTTCTGATATTAGAATTGATTATATATCCACGTTCTTCTCATATTTATCTGAGGTTGTGCATCCAGAAGCAGGATTGTGTTTTGTTGATTTTTCGGTGCTGATCATCATAGTGGTAATATGCGTCATGGTCCCTTGTGGTGTTGCTATAACCTTTCATTCTCCTTCCAGCCAGTAGAGGACAGGCGACGAGTGAGGGCCATACTTCCATACACCAAAGTGCCAGAAACTGATGAGATCAGGTATAAAAACTTTCTTAAAAGTCATTGTATACAACATTTCAGACTCTGTTCTACATGTTTGAGCTAATGAATTTTAAATCAATTTAAATGCTTGAAACAGGGCTGCACAATCAATGGATTTAATCATTATCTTCATTCTGCCCTTCAGTTATTTATCCTGAGAAAGTGTCCACTATCATGCACTGGCTTTCATTCTTGAGGTCATGAGATGTAAAGAGTTCTCTTAAATTAATACATTTTCTGCCTGCTATTTTATTTAATGTTCCCAACCTGGCATTTATGTGTGGATTGAGTGATCTCTATTGTGATTTTCTGTTCAAATTAAGTAATCATACAGTTTTTTTCCCCTTCATTAGACAAACTGTATTAAATCCAAACATGATTCTCTACTATGCTGTTTACGATTGTGGTTGCAAAATGAATTATTACGCAATCTTTTTTAGGACACAATTAATTTTAAGGTCCAATTCTCGATGACAAACCATTAACTATGTTTTATAAGTAATAATTGACAGCCAGTATATGAATAATAGCCATGCTAATAAGCAACTAGTTACCATCTAGTACCTTCATTAATTGTTAGTTTTAAAATGCAACAGCTCACTGTCAGAAAGAGAAAACAAAAGCTAATCTGAAATATTACAAACTAGGTTATAGTGGTGCAACGGATCACAAAACTCACGGTTCGGATCATATCACGGATTTTGAGTCACGGATCGGATCAATTTTCG
>JAUMHP010000046.1:12999348-13019723 GCA_032361065.1 Enteromius trimaculatus
CGACTTTAGTCTCGTAACATTACGACTTTATTCTTGTAACATTTTATTTTTAGATTTTTATTTATTTATTTATTTTTTTGGTGTCACTAAAGCTCCGTCGTATTCATTAAAGATAACTGGATTATAATCGAATACAACAGAAGTTGTCATTATTTTCATAGCTGCCAATTAAATCTATTTAAAAGCACTTCTAATATGGTGCTTCTCCTCTGTCTAGTTGGTCAGGTCTGCAGCTTTCTGGTCAGGCCGTCGGACAACACACCAGGCGACTACTCCCTCTTCTTTCGTACCAATGAGAACATCCAAAGGTTCAAGATTAGCCCCACTCCCAACAACCAGTACATGATGGGAGGGCGGTACTATAACAGGTAGGACTGCAGACACGTCTTGTCAATACCTGAAAGCATCATTTGGTATCTAGCTGAAAATGGACCCTCGTTCCTCATATCAATCTCAGAAACACTTATTTATCAAATAATAAAATACAACACTTTATTGGCATAACAGCATGTCTGGACATTTTCCTGGTGAGCACATCAACAAAAATAACACAATGTGCACATATAAACATGCATACCAGCAATAACCAACCAAAAACATAACAATAAAATGCAAAATAGTGAGCAGAGAAACTATCATGTTATCATATAATGACACCGTCTTGGATTCCATAATCAGAATAGTATTCATAACTGCTATGTAGTGCTAAGCAATGTTTGCATATTGCACAATAATGGATAAATAATGATTATGCAAATTATTTATTTTTTCTTTTACAATTATGTTATTACTGATTTGGTTGTGAAGATTTCAGATGACTCCACGTTTGATTCACAACTGCATACAAACGAACACTAAAGTGTTTATTACATAAAGAGGTGAATAATTTATATATCACAAATTTTTAATTTCATTCATTTGCCTGCGAACACCATTTTTGTTCACACTACAACTGACTAAACTGGTTTCAGTCATATACTCCAAAAGTCTGCCTGTCCTAATATTTTTGCTTCCTGATGCTGAACAAAGCATTTTAGAGCTGAAACCCTGTCCCATATACTATGGTGCGGAGCTGATTTAATTAAAATGTAACACTATGTAATTTTGCACCTAGTAATAAACCACACGGCTTTACATTCAGCTGGTCTCTAATTAAACCAAGCTTTTCCCGGCAGTGTTGACGATATTATCGAACGTTACCGAAAAGAGCAGATTGTGGAGGGCTACACTCTGAAAGATCCCGTCTCAATCCAGGTAAGTGAAAGGTCATTCCAATAAGCTCAGATATTGCTGAAGAGCATCTCAATAATAAGCACTATACTGTGTTCTCTTTATCGTTTAGCAAAAAGAGCAAGTCCTTTCCGACTTGGTCGACGGCAGAGAAATCTATAACACTATTCGGCGGAAAACAAAAGACGCTTTCTACAAAAACATTGTCAAGAAAGGATATCTTCTCTTCAACAAAGGTACAGCAGGCTCTTTTTTTTATGCCGCCAACTGCTTCCATTGACTTCTTACTGGTTATCAGCACATAAGGCTGTTTGACACATACACGTAACATTTGTATTCAGTGCTCAGTCATTCTCAGTAGGACGAGAGGATGTGGGTAATTTGTAGCACATAAGCCCCATGCGAGTGTGGTTTTGTCAAACCTTGACAGTCTTTGATCACCTGTGAAACGCACAGGAAGACTCTTCACAGACAGCTCAGGATCCGCTACGCAGAACAAAAAGCAAAGCATTTACCTCAACGCATAGAGCTGTCCAGTTCAATGACAGTGGCTTTGCTTAATAAGAGATTTGGCGCTCTGTGGGGTGTGCTCATTGATCAAAGGCTATGAATCTGAATTAGTTCTGACATCTTGTCTGGTTAGCATTCAGTTGTTTGTATTTAATATTCAGGTGGTTTAATGTGGGCTAAATTCATTATACCTCTAATCCTGGCTGTGTTATATGGGCTCCCCGTGTTCAAATCAAATTTACTCTTAAAAACTGATGATATGAATAAATGAGGTGTTCTGCAAGTAATGAGATCTGTTCGGGCGTTGTGGTTGATATGTAGTATATCTACCTCAGTGTTGTGAATTATAAAATGAATGTTTTATAGTTGTAAGAAGTCAGGGGTATTTTCTTACATATCATTTACTTTTATTTTATTTAGCTGTTTGTTTTATCCAGGTAAAGGTTTCGAGTTGATATGATTATCCTGATTCGAAATAGAGGGATTGACCCGAGCCTGGCCCTGGGCTGAGATGCTCAGGCCCGAGCCCGGCCTGTGTCCGACAGCTTATCAGAATTACCCGCCCGAGCCCATCTTTTTCCCTTTCTACCAAGGCGTCTTATACTGCTGTTTTAGCAGTTTGAAAAGTTTTTTGTTCGTTAAACATAAGTTTGTGTTAAGTGAGCTGATCATAAAGTATGACTGATCAATTTAGCCTTCTCAAACAGTGTTGGCAGCAACAAAAGTAATACATTACAGTAATATAACGCAGTAGTGTAAGGCTTTACTGATCAAGTTTCAGTAATATTTTACCCGGGACATGTTCAGTAATGGCTGCGTTACAACAGACTGTTAGCCGAAATTGTATTGTTCAAAAAACAGCAAGACACAAGATATTGTAGCGTTCTCAGACATGCGTTTTGATGCAAAGGGGTGTTTATTCGGGTTGTACAGAGAACAGCACTTGAAACAGCGAAGCACTCTCTGATTCAGTTTATCACAGTTTCCCCTTATACACACCCTAGGGGGTGGAGCCTCCCTCCCAATACACAATATATAATGTAATGTAATATATAATGTATTAAAGTTTGGAAGTAACTTGCACAACACTGTTCTCAAATCATCACGACTTGCCTTAAAAAATCGATAGACATGCTAAAACAGTTCAAACATATAACAATGTTTAGACATGATGGTTTGTGCATAGAGTGACGCTATAAAGCGCGTTCTGCAGGACATAGAGGCACCAGCCAGCACTTGGATTTTATAGCCTTTGCCTTAATTTTCTCTGATAAAGGTAGGAGTAATACGTCATTCAGAACTGTGAAGGGTCTACTTTTATTTGTGTGCACTGACAGTAAACATGATTTTATAAAATAAAGAAAACAAGCGCGTTCTGTCTTCTCGTCTTGAACATGAGTGATTCACAAAAATGAACTGAAACTCAGCAAAATAGACATGATAAATATATCTATAGAAAGCTTTAAATTACCACTTAACGAAATAAAAATAATAATTCAAATGTCTTCCTATTGTTTTCCCCCGACACATTCATGATAAGTACTTTTGCTGGGGCATTGCGGTAAGATTATTGCATGCATCTGAACGCAGAACTCTTCAGCTGCGCTGACGGCTGCTCTCTCTCTCTGCTGCGGTACAATATACACCGCAGAGTCGCTTTTAGCTGTGGAGCACGGTCTCGTGTTGTATTCACCGGCGCCGAATGGTAATCTTTTAATCACTAATTGATGGATGTCTTGAATTAGGAGATGCCTAAAAGAGGCCGGAGGCCCGTTCTGCGTCTGAACTATGATGTCAAAATTGGCCTGAATCCCGGCCCGAGGGGCGTAAAAAAGTCGGGGCCTGTCGTGCCGGGCCTAAATGCAGGGCTGTGCTGAGGATAGAAAGCTATTTCACTAAAAGTCCAAAGTACTTGCTACTAGTTCTAGAATCATGAGCCGAGATAATTCACCAATCAGAGGTTTAGCTTATCGTTACTTTCAGTTGCACTATGTAGCGAGAAAAGAGGTATTTGTGTTACCACTCCGAGCTGAAAAGGCAGCTGATTGCTCGTTGGAGGGAATCCCAGCACTGCTCCTGACGTCTTTGGGATTTCCTGCCGGTGAATCAGTGTTGCCTTGGTGAGGAGAGGAGCGTCTGGATGCTGGTCGGGCCATCAGGAATGCGTGGACGGTGGGAAGCGCTCTGACTCGAGGTTGCAGGAGGTCATGCTGAGGAGATCTGGAGAGTTTCTCAGTGTGTAAATCAGATGCTTTATCTGATTACCGATTAATGCTGGGTACTGGTCAAGGTCCACTGACCATCTGTGGCTTGAATGTCTTTGACAACACGTTCCCTGTTCTGTTCTGATTCTTTGGCAGTTTTAAATCCCGAAAGACCAGGAGACAAGTCCAGACACTCGGCGTATGAGGATGGTCATTGATCAGTTTAAGGAGGAGGACTCAAGATCTTTCTGAAATGTTGTTCTTTTGAGGCTTGTATGGCTTGGCTGTGTTTTAATCAATTACCAGTTTTTTTTTCATTCTTATATCCCAAGGTCAATCTGGTCTCTTGCGGTTTTCAGTTAATGCGTGAACAGAACTCAACCCAACATAAATTGAAGCATACCTGTCACCCAACAATCACAATAAGCTTTGTGCTTTGCTACTTTTGATATAAAACAAAATCTCAGCTTTTAGATTCATCCAATTTTCCAATCAGGAAATAAAATCAGTGTTATTTTGACACTCTTTACCTTGGCATAACAGATCACTGTAGCGGCCTCAGTCCAAATGGTAGTGCAGTACACATTAACTAATTATCTCCTTTTTTAAGTTTTACTACTAGTTATAGCATGAAATACAAATTAAAGGATTAGTTTACTTTGCTAACCCTGTATGAGTCCTTTTTTGTCCAGCTAACCATCAAGTTTATGGCTTTAGTTCACTTTCAGAATGAAAATTTTGTCATCACTCATTTGTTTCGACACCTGTATGAGTTTCTTTCTTCTGTTGAACACAAAAGATTATATTTAATAAAAAAACAGTGGCATCTGAACAGCTGTTGCGCACCATTGACTTCCGTGGTATTATTTTATTTTTCCTACAGTGGAAGTCAGTGGAGCTCAGCAGCTATTCAGATGCCAACATTTTTAAAAATATCTTATTTTGTGTTTAATAGAAGAAAGAAACTGCAGGTTTACAGCAAGTGGGGGTGAGTAATGGCAGATTTTCATTCTGAAAGTGAAGCTTTAACATCAAAGGTTATATTAAAAGATACAGTAGAACTTGAAATATATCATGTCTCATGCAGTCCCTCAGTCAGTGTATCAACTGTGGAAAGATGTTCATAAAATAGTTGAACACTGAAGCCATTCAGTGTTCATAAACTTGATAGTTAGCTGGAAACTAATTACTCGAGAAGAGCGTTTTGCTAAACATACACAGAGTGTTGCATATTCATTATATTTTTGCTTAAACTGTTAGTAATGTGCTTATTTTATGTGACATGCTTCAATAAGTCTGTCAAAATATCAGTTCATACAAATGTTTGCATGACAGCCACTGTTTAAATTAAGATTGTAGAAAGATAATTATATCATTAAAAATTATATATATAATTATACATATATATTTAAATCATTATAGTTACTGTTATTATTATTATTATTATTGTATGTATGATTATTATTATTATTACTACTACTATAATTATACTTGTTAAGTACTATTTGAAAACTAGTACTACTATTCATATTGAGATATTTATTTATTTTTATTATTATTTCATTGCTGTCTATATTTATTATTATACTTGCAAATACTACTCCAATACTACTAATATTATTCCATTTCTGTTTATTTTCCATCCATGCTATTATCATTTCTTTTCTATTACATTGTTGTATTTATTATTGTATTTATGCAGGTGATTATCATTATAGTTCTATTGAGGTTTTTTGTATTCACTTCATGTATGTTGTGCACTAATTCTAATAAAAAATAAATAAAAATGTAAATACAAAATTATTTAATAGATGCAATTTAATAGAATATTAAACATAATGTTTAATATAGTATTGTGCCTACTGGCAGGGTTCCAGTGTGTGTGTGTGTATATATATATATATATATATATATATGAATTCATATAAAATAACAAAACTGGAATGAAGTTAAAAGTAATTGTGAATCAAATAGGTTTGTGAAGTCTGATTCAGTACCCAGTCCTAGTTCTATGTATTTTCTTGTTATCACTTCTTGTTAGATGTTTGTATTTGGTATTCAGCTGGTTTGATGTGTAGTGAAATCTTTATTATATAAGCTCCTTGTTAACATGCTTGACTTTTACAATTCATTACCTAAACAAATCAGGTGTTCGTTAGATAGTTTGGCTCCCTTAAAATTCATTTTCTAAACCGCTTAAGTCAAATAAATGCGAGTCCGTAGCATCTACCTTACCTTACCTTTCCTCTACACTTGTACTTCCACAGGTAAGGGTAAGCGCTGGAAGCATTTGTACTTCATCCTGGAGGGCAACGACGCTCAGCTCATTTACTTTGAGAGTGAGAAGCGAGCCACCAAACCCAAAGGACTAATTGATCTGAGCGTGTGCTCTGTGTACGGGGTCCACGACAGTCTGTTTGGCAGGTATGCAATATATAATGATAAAGACAGAGTGAAACAATATCGTTTTTTTTCCCAGCTGATGAAACAATAACATCATTGACAGCCAATCAGAATCCTTCCTGCTGTAACAAGCTCAAGTGGCAGGCGCATTTGCACTTAGAATAAACAGATTATATCGTTTGCTGGTGTGCATGCTAATATTGTTATCTTTATAGTTATTATTGGTGTGAACGGGGCTTGACTCAAGTGTCTACAGTGTTTGGGCCCAGTTTACAAAGCAGCAATATCGATGTACTTTTTTTTAATGTCGATGCTATTTTTATGTCCAGGCCAAACTGTTTCCAGATTGTGATTCAGCACTTTAGCGAGGAGCAGTACATTTTTTACTTTGCTGGGGAGACACCTGAGCAGGCACAGGTACTACATCCTCTATCCGTCCATAAAAATATAAAAATCTTTTAAAAGTCAAAATGTTGTAAGTGTATTTTAAAAATATATTTATTTTTTTAGATTTAAAATAAATATTTTCTATTTGAATGCATTTTAAAAAGTAATTTGTGATGGCAAAGCTTAATTTGTTGCAGCCATTACTATTAATTAATGCTGTCAAATGATTAATAACATCCAAAAAAAAAAATTTGTTTACATAATATATAAATGTGTATTTCTGTTATTTTTTTATAAGTACAAACTTATAACACATGCATGTATATAATAAGAGAAATGTGTGATGTTTACATATTAAATGTATAAATGTATACTCATGTGTCTATTTAAACATATATAGTTTGTGTGTATTTATATATACGTAATAAATATACACAGTACAAAAATGTTTTTGGATGAAATTATTCATTTGACAGCACTATTATTATTATTATCCTTAGTGTCACTTTTGATTGATTTAATGCATCCTTGTTTTATAAAAGGATTAACAGTGTTATTATTTATTTAATATACTTAATGCATCCTAATTATAAATAAAAATGCATTACACAGTAAGCAGATTTGACTCCCATATGCCACAAAATGTGAGTTTTTTTGATGCACGTCTGAACCAAGCCTGCATAAGTGAATCTTTGAACCAACCATGTGTCCTGCATTCACAGGACTGGATGAAATGTCTGCAGACATTCTGCAATAACCTTAGGAAACCCTTACAGACCACATTCAACAAGCGTTTGCGTCAGGTAAGAGAGAAGTCTCCCTGTTTTCATTAAATGTAAGCTTCTGTTGCTTTAATCATGAGTTAAGGTGTTCAGATGACTCCGAATGTGCTGTCAGAGCGGGCCACAGCTGAGCTGTCTCGATGCTGGTGAGCAGGGTGATGAAAAACCCCTTCAGAGCACCTGATCCCAGACATGCAATTTGGGCTAAATCTAAAAAGAACATTGTCATCTTCATCACCGCAGGCATATTTTTGGAAAAAGATCTCCAAATGTCATCTGCTTCTGACATCTCATCACTTATTCATTTACAGAGCATGGAAAAATCTAACATTTGCATGTCGTTCTCTTACCTTAGGTTAGCAGTTTAGTCCTGTATGTGGAGGAGGCCCACAAACTTCCCATCAAACACTTCACCAACCCTTACTGCACCATCTCACTGAACAGTGTGCAAGTGGCGAAGACTCATCCTAGAGAGGGACAGAACCCTGTGTTCACTGAGGAGTTCATCTTTGAGTGAGTTCATTGGGACTGTCGGGACTCGTTTAGAGGCTTTGAAAGCGATGCTCGATTAAGGTTCTGATTTCCATTCCTCTCTCGCAGTGACTTGTCGAGTGAAATCAACAGATTTGAAATAAGCTTAAGCAACAAGACCAAGAAGAGCAAAGAAAGTGACATCTGTGAGTATTTTTGCCTGTTCCATTACCATATGATTATTGCATTAGATTTATTTATTTCACACTGGGTCCGTAAATTAACACTCAGCAAGCATTGTTTGAATAAAAATGCACATTGGCAGACAAGTGAATGAGAAACGTACTAGTTTAACTGAATGAAAAAACATTGTTTAAAATATGAGAATAATATAAAAATGATTGTCTGGCTTAAGCAAACAAGTTAAAGGGGTCACACAAAGGCAATTTTCCACAAGCTAATATGATTCTTTAGGACCTTAATGGAAAGTTTGTACTATAGATTGCTTGCTAATTAGCACGTTATTAGGAAAGGCCATTTGCAACGATTCATTAAAAGACATTATTTATACTCACTGCTTCTGTAGGTGAGGCTGGATCATGAATGATTCTCGCAAACATAAACGCAATCAGGTTGATCAAGGATTAATACATTCAACAAACAACAAAACACCTCAATCTCTTAGGAGTCTTGCTTTTCTCTGCGTCTCGGTCTGATGACGGCTCACTCAGGGCGGGCGTGAAGTAAGACACCAGTTCAGTCTGTGTAGCAGAATTTTAAAAAGTAGAATTTTATGGTCAACAAGGCGTAATCTGTTTGATATTGTAACTGTTTTGTGTTTGAGTATATTTTAAAATGCAGTTGGAAAGCTGAATTTTTAGCAGTCTTCAGTGTCGCATGATCTTTCAGAAATCATGCTGATTTAGTGCTTAAGACACATTTGTTATTATTAATCATGCTCATGGTTTCACAAAAATATAAAGCAAATTGGACGCATGTTTTTGGGGATTCTTTGATAAATGGAAAATTTGATGTAATGCTTTTTTATTATTATTATTTTATAGTTTTATATATTTTATGGTTCTCAACAGTACATTAAAGACGCTCCTGGAGCTCAATTTCATTTTCTGTAGCAACGTTCCTTTAACGTCCCCTATGCTCTTTTTCCCTGCACAAGTGCGACCTCTGCTGGCATGCAGTGGACGAAGCGAAGCAAGAATTCTGCTCTACTCTAATTTTTTTCTCTTGTGTGTTTCAGTGTTCATGCGTTGCCAGCTAAGCAAGCTGCAGCGGGGGCAGATGATCGATGAGTGGTTTCCTCTGAGCTCCTATGTGCCGCTGAAGGGAATTGAGCCAGGCTCACTCCGTGTAAGAGTACGATACTCCATGGAGAAGATCATGTCTGAGGAAGAGTACAGTGAATTCAAAGAGGTGAGACATTTTTTACACCGTGCACAGAAGAGGATATGACCTTGTAACTATGATATTGTTTGTTTTATCTATTACTTGTGTTGCCTATTTGATAAAACATGCTCTCATTGTCCATCCGTAGCTCATCCTGCAGAGAGACTATCACGTGATCTATGCGCTGGCTCACGTGTGTGGACAGGACCGCACCCTGCTGGCCAGCATCCTGCTCCGTATCTTGAGACATGAGCGAGCCGAAGCTCCGTTACTGAGGACGTTGAATGACAGAGAAATTAATATGGAGGGTAGGGCTCTCTCTTTGTATTATTTACAGTTCAGTATTCAACAGCAAACAGATGTCACAGCTACACTGAGGCTAGGCAGCTTCCCTCGGGCTTGTTTGTCATGTTTTAGCTACAGTACAAAGCTCTGACAGTTTTGTTTGTGCCTTTTATACAGTCCCTCTTTTCAAGTAGTGAACAACTGAGTAATCAGACATCTTGAAAATGTGCAGTGTGTTCAGAGAAGAGCTGTCACAATACCATTATAGGTAGTTTTGACTCAATTTGGAATGTGGATGAATTTACAAACTCATTTGATGAAAGTTTGGCTCATGAATATTAATTAGATTGTGACTTTTTTTTTTTTTAAAGACATCAATACTTTTACTCAACAATTACAAAATATTTATATTATATTATATATTTAATATACAATTTTTGATTTTTTTTATTCTATTATATTTAATATACTTTTTTTTTTAAACAAATACAGAAAAATGATACGAGGCATAACATTTCTATACATTGCTTTTATATTCTAGTCTCATCCAAAAAAAGAAGAATTTTTCTTTTAAATATTATAAATATTTAAAATAAAATTAGCTTTTAGTGAGCCTTTTTTTTTTTAAATAAATTGAAAAACAAAACAAAAAAAATTAACAACTTTTAGTAGTTAGTGAAATTATAATGAAGAATTTGGGGCTATTTTAAAGGAGTCCTTGTGACAGTGTAAGTATACATTTAAGTATTAATAAACTTAATTAATCACGAACATTCTTACAATGTGGCATTTTGTTTTGGTGCTGCAGATGAAGCTACGACGCTGTTTCGGGCCACTACTCTGGCCAGTACTTTGATGGAGCAGTATATGAAGGCCACAGCCACTCCTTTCGTCCATCACGCTCTCAAAGACACCATACTGAAGATCATGGAGAGCAAGCAGTCCTGTGAGGTAAGGGAGCTCAATAGAACAATGTTGTTCAGTCGATTGTGCCACAGATCTGTGAATGTTTTTATCATCTTGTTCTTTAGTGTTTCACAGCCAAGTCCGTCAACATGATGTTCTCTCCAAAGCCTTGGGCAAATTGGCTTTTGTTGGGTTTCTGTTAAATAGTGAATAAACTGAAAATCTTTTTCCCTCATGTGGCTTGTTTTCTGGTCTCCCTCCATAGCTGAACCCGTCTAAACTGGAGAAGAATGAGGATGTTAACCTGAATCTAGCTCACTTACTCAACATCCTGTCGGAGCTGGTGGAGAAGATATTTATGGCTGCTGAGATCTTGCCCCCGTAAGCACGATAATGCACCAGCACCACCATATAGGTCCTATCGGCATTACTGCTTTGATGCACAATCTTAGAAATGTGGTACCATGTCGACGCCGATAGCCTAGTGGGCAGTGCGCTGACATTCAGCACTGTTGCGCTTCAGGTGTCCCCCCCCCCCCAGCTCTCTACTGCTCACTTCCTGTCAGTTCTGATCTATCCTATATAATAAAGGCAAAAATACCAAAAAAAAATAGATGTGGTACCATAATACCTATAGTGACCCATATTTCACAAGTTTTAATACGTGCATATATAGTAGCAATGCAAAATTATATCTGTTTAGAGCAGCTTTAAATAAATTTATTATTTTGGGGGATAAATATTTCTTGGGAAGATTTGGTATTTAATTGTTAGATTTTCACTTCCTCTTGCCATAATCTAGTCCTCCTTAGAAGAATATTATAAAGATTTAACCTTTAAGGAGAACTATTTCTTGGGGAAAAAAGTCCTTTTGTAAATCACATAATTATAAAATGTTTGGGATTTGAAAGGGTTTTTAATGTTGTTATGTTTACAGTAACAGTGTAACAGTTATTGTCTGTTAAGCTGTATAAAACTGCATTTGAGTAATATTGTAAAATATCAGTAGAATTCTAAATAACTGTTTCTATTTTAATATATCTTAATGTTGTTTATTCCTGTAAATTTCAAGAAGCTATAACTCCAGTATTACTTATGATTCTTCAGAAATCATTCTTATATGCTGATTTGTTGTTTAAATTACATTTCTCATTATATTAGTTGAAAACCGCTGTGCTTTCAAAGAAAGGATCACAATTTTAAACAAAAATATAATTGAATAGTATATGTTTTTATTTTGTGTTATGCATAGTAATAGGCATTTTTAGCATTAGCTTATAACAGCCATAACAGAATAATAATTCTTATCAGAAAATAATTATAAGGTTATCATAAAGACGAGATTGTTATATCGGCGCATCTTCACTATGTCACCTTCCTATCTATATTGTGCTGAATTGATTAGACATGACTTTATTGCACAACACTGTTTATACAGCCTTAGTATTCATAGTTTGTCCGTTTCCTCCTTGTTTAAGGACCCTGAGGTACATTTATGGCTGTCTTCAGAAGTCTGTGCAGCAGAAATGGCCTACCAACACTACAATGAGAACCCGAGTTGTGAGGTAACACATTGTCATGCTACATTTGTGCATGTTTACAGAGCAACATGTTGCAAAGTGCCAAAATATGTTTGTCTCTGTCCTCCAGTGGTTTTGTCTTCTTAAGGCTCATCTGCCCTGCCATTCTCAACCCCAGAATGTTCAACATCATTGCTGGTGAGTGCACAGCTTGCACATAAGCTTTTTTGTTTTTCCAGGTGCAACATACAGTATATTTAGGTCAAGTGCCCACTCAAATATTTCATTCTGCACCTGTTAGAGCTTCAGTCTGATAGAAGAGCACTTAACGGTCCAAATGTGTAAAAGGCATAATTGTCATAGTGATGCAGAGTCGGCCTGCCCTATTTTTATATCAACGTAGATTTATTCTACATTTTATATTTAGCTAGAATAAAGCAATAAAACATGCGTTTAAAAGTTAATTCTACAGTGCACTCAGTGTCTAATTTCAGAATATCAGATTTAAGTATATTGAAATATTTTTTTTTTTTTTTTCCCAAACATTTGTGGTACTTTAAGCAGGTACTTTCACCAAAAAATAAAATATATAAAAATAAAAAAATTTAGTTTTAACAAATATATTGCAATTATTAGATTTGATTTTAGGTTCTAAGGTTTGGGGTCAGCAACATTTATTTTTTATGATTTTTTTGTATGTCATTCAGCAAGGATGCACTAAATTTAGCAAACATGTCTTCTTTTCTTAAATGTCCTATTTACCACAGAATTCTAAAAATGTTATACTGTATAGTTGACAAATGAATTAACAAGACTAAATTACCAATCCCTAATGTGACATGACAAAAAAAAAAGACATTTTAAGAACTTTTTGTTGAAAGACATGTTAAGAAAAAAAAAAAAGCGTACAAAATGAAATCTCCATTGGAACTTTAGTATGATATTAAAGATAATGAAACTCTTCTGTCTTGTCTTTGCAGACCCTCCATCCTCCACAGCAGGCCGAACGCTCACCCTGGTAGCAAAATCTGTTCAGAATTTGGCCAACCTGGTGGAATTCGGTGCAAAGGTTTTTGGATTTTCACGCTGTGTTCGAAAATGAGTTACACCGAATAGACGTCAAAGAGTCCTGTGAATGCTAATGTTGAGATGCATTTGTTGTGATGTGTTGCAGGAGCCCTACATGGAGGGGGTGAATCCTTTCATCAAGAACAACAAACAAAGGATGATCATGTTTCTGGATGAGCTGGGGGTAAACTGCCCTGTATCCATTTTTAAAGCAGCATGGGTTGCCTGCGGCTCAGTTTATGAGCTCTGTGTGAAGTAGCTTTCCTATAACATTCTCTCTGTGCTGTTTTTCCAGAATGTTCCTGATCTCCCGGAATCTACCGAGCACTTTAGGATCGATTTGTCCCGTGACCTTGCTGCCCTGCATGAGATCTGTGCAATTCATTCTGACGAACTCCGCACCCTCAGCAATGAGAGAGGAGCACAGCAGGTACGTCTCTCTTGTGATTCATGATGATGGGACCTATATAGACATAATATGCAGTCATCCGGTCATTAGCGCAAAACAAACCCTGACAGGGTAATCAGGACCATTGCACAAATGTATGAACTGACTGTTCGTTATTTCTCATACTACACCATTACTTCACCTGATATCATACAGTACTGATTTTAGTTGAAACCATTTTAGACATAAACCCAGCATAGACACATACCGTAATAAATCGGTTACTAGAGATATCTTCAAATATATAATATGGGTGTCATTAAACAAATATATGTGACCACATATGTCTAGATGGATTTTTTTTAAGATGGTGTGTCAATTAGAGAAACATTTTAAGAAGTTAATTCCAGAGAACTACATTCTTTTCAGTTCTGGGTAACACTTTATTTTGATAGTCCCATTTAGACGTTCTACTAACAAGTATATGTCAACTAGCAGTCATTGGAGTATTAGTAGACTTGGAACTGGTTATTGGTACAAACATTAATGAAAAGGCCACCAGAGGATCAGAAAATGACTGTCGGCATCAAAAGTGACCTTGAGAAAACCAGACAAAAAAATGCATTTCCTTCAGCTTTTCTGTACCATTTTTAACCCAGCAGGTGAAGTTTCAATCATTGCAATCATTGCTTGTTGGCTCTTTGTTTTCTTCACAGCACGTGCTGAAAAAGCTGCTGGCCATCACTGAGCTCCTCCAGCAGAAACAGGCGCATTATGCCATGTCCAACAGCAACAGGTAGTTCCTCCTCCGTCATTTTGTCTGTCAGTTTGTCTCCGTCTCCATGGAGTAGCCAATGGGACCCAGCATGCTCCACCCTCATCCCCATGCCTCTCCATATCTTCCATCCTCCCTCTTCCTCCGCCTCATTGTCTGTGCCACGAGAACTATGCAAACTACAGCAGAAAATAACAGCTGGACTTCCAAGTCCAACACCAGTGACTTTATAATCACACGACCAGATCGTTCGGTTTGACTGCTCTCCTTATCTTGGGTACATATCGATCTAACAGACGGGTCAAACAAATGACCCAATAAGTCGACTGAATGATGTTTTTAAATACAGGTTGCCAAAGTGTATCTCTTCCTCTGCTTGATCTGAAACTGAACTGACACAAGGCTGCAACGATTCTTCTCTATAACTGGATTATGAGCTAAATTGCTTTTTATAATGTAATTTGTTACTGATTTACATGGCTATGAATATGCAAAATGTGCTCAGACTAGTGTCCTTTGTCCTTTTCTCTGTTCCATTTAGTTCGATTTGTGCTGTAGACTGGATTTTGTTTTTCTTTTTATCATCCTCAGAGAGTATGATTATTTTATATCGAAACAATAAATTCTCTTGCTGGAATCATGAGTATATAATTTGAGGTAACCTGATTTGTTTTCCATATTGTACAATATGTTTGATTGGTTCAGTCTTCCCTGAGACAAATTCTAAGCCAGATACGTTCTCAGGAGAAATGTTTAAGGTAAAAAAAAAAAAAAATGTTTACAGCAGTAAATTTATAATAGTAAAGATTGTATCAGGAATGCATGCACTTATTAAACATGTTTTATATAAGTACTGACTGTCTCAGATCAGCTTGTGAAAACGGCTTTTGAAAATAACAGCTGTTGTGCTCCTCTAAAGATATTCTAGTGTTTGTCTGTTTTCAGTTCTTGATTTTGAATAAAGAACCATTATTATGGTTATCAACAGCATCTGTGATGTGTCACTTGAGCATAACCCTGAACATGCTTTAACCCTGCATTTAGACAGACTGACCCTGTAATGTGTTTACTGTAAGACGACTGCTTGAAGGCAGAAAAAAACAATTATTAGAGCAGTAATTTAATTTGCAGGCAGTTCTTGCTAATTCTTTGTTTTAACTACAATTCAAAAGCTTGGGGTCGGTAAGATTTTAAAAAGCATTTTTAAAAGACGTTTAAATAAGAATACAATAAAATCTAATATTGTGAAACAATTACAATTTTAAATAACTTTTTTTTTCAAATGAAATTTCTGTGATGACAAAGCGGGATTTTTGTCATCAGTGTCACATAATCATTCAGAAATCATTCTAATATGCTGATTGCTTCAAGAAAAAGCCTCTTATCAGTTGAAAGCAGTTGTGCTGCTTAATATTTGGAACCTGTGATATCAGTTTAAAGATTCTTTCACGAGTTCGCACTTCCTCATAAATAAGTGTGTTTGGCGTGCTGTTCAGGGGCCGAGCCTGGGAGCCCAACAATTAAATGAAAAAACGTTTTATTTTTACAGAAGAAAAAGCATTACATGACACATTGCTGAAATATTTACAATCCCGTTTTGAGAAGTGCATCCTCTGTCAGTTATGGCAAGTGTCAAAAGGAATCGCTCAACCTGCTCAGAGGATGCTGGCAATTTAAAAACAATTGAATTGTCACAATGCATCCAAATCCTCATCAGTCCACTCCTGCAAAACAGAAAATCCGTAAGCTTCGAGCAGTAGCCAGAGGATGCGCATCTGAGGAAAAAATAAACTTACTTCCTCAACCACCATCTGCCTTTTCACGACGTGATCATCATCTTCATATCCATGTTTTCTTTTCCTGAAGGACATGGAAAGAAGAAAGCATCAGAACCATAAACTGTTACCATCAAAAGACTGCATTCATTTAGTGTCTTTGGTGACTCATCAATCTCACACACATCAAAGCATGCAAACTAGCGCATCAATGTAGCTCATAACTGTGTAGTTATGGATCACATGTAGCTTTCGTCTGTGTCAGGTTGTTTAACCGTAAACTCAGAAGTAGTAGATTCCATAGTCTTCTAGAACTGTTGTGAGCCAGAAATCCTGTCTAAATTGGGTGGAGAACAAGCTGATCTACAGCCATAGCCTTCTGAAAGTACTTAACTGTTACTTAATTAGCATGGCTTAACATCAATCCCTCAAGACTTAATCCTGAAAGGTCACCGTGCCTAATAATTGTCTTTATTTTGCAGAACTGAATGTACCTTTATGGCTGTAGCAACCACTATCCAGATCCTTTGAAAGAAAAGATTGGTAGCAAAAACAACAAGTAACTTTCTCCCCAGATGCAAATGAAGAAGGTGGATGTTCTGACTTTAGTTAGGCAACACACTGCCAATCTCCATCTTTCAAAGCAACAGATTCAAAACTTGAATTCACATTGAGCCATCAAAGAGATGGTTAGAGATGTTGAAATGATATCTTGGACCTTCCTACACTGAAAAATCTTGAATCTTCATCAAAAGTACCCAAACTGAGCGTGAATCTGAAACGCTTGTCCACCTTGACCCGTCATGGAGATGTCTGCAAAATCAACTTGGATCTGCCCGACTTTGATTGATACCACTGGTGTAACCGAACTGGGAGCTGCGAGCGCCAGACTGGCATCTGTAGCAAGCAAGAACTTTGGCACTGCATTGCTCTTGACCATCAGGGAAGCGAGGTGCACTTATGATGCAAGCCTTAAGAAACCGTCTACACTCAATAGTACCGCACAACCTCTTCCTGTATTCGACTGTGGTTTCACATAGAGGTAGGCTTAGATCCTACAGATATCGACTGATTCCTATCTTACCTTCTGAGCTGCTTCGCTTGACAAGATGCTGCATCCTGGCTTTTATCTCCAAACCAGTGTTTGTATGTGATACATGAGCAGATCAGTGAGACCGATTCAATTTCAGGAGGATAGATTACACGAGGCTGGAGCATGCGTCCGCTTTTAATAACCTGCCCCCTGTTCTTCCACCTAACCTACAATGGCACCATCTCGAGCTCAAATTAATTTTAAAGCTTTTCCCTAGAGTGGGCCAAGTAGATTATGAGCTTCCTGGTTTATTTCGTATCACAAAAAAGTCGAGCATCAAGACCTACTGACTGTAAACTAGAATATTTTATTATATCAGTCTGTTCATGTTTATGAAACTCGCTTGAAGAGTTAATTTGGCTGTTTCTTGATGTGTATGATTATGTAAAGCCTCAAAACGCATCACCAATTTATTATGATTCTATAATGTCCTTTTGTTTGCTCGATTTGACAAGTAGTTGCATTGTCCTGTACTCGCTGAATCCCTCACAGAGAAAGTACTGTGGTGGTACCATTGTACAATGGAGATAACTGATGGAAATACCATGGTACTCTGATATACATCATTGTAATGAATGCTTACCATGGTACATGTCCAAAAATCTGCTTTTTACCATTGTGCCATCTCATTAAAACATGGTAATGCATTCATGTTAATGTATGAAGGTGTATATTCACTACAACTGACTTGAAACAGCTCACTTTGTACTCATCCACAGCTGATGTAGGGGATTCTCTACAGTACATTTAGCTGCATTGTATGACCCAGCAAATCTATAAAAAAAGCATGATGCATATTTACTTAACTTTTTTTTGTATTTTAGGTAGCTCGTGTATTTTTATTTTTCTATTTAATACTCAAAACCCACGACTTTTGCATCTTAGATACAAAACACCAAGTTACTAACCTGGCTGAATAAAACTTAGTATGATGAAAAAGGGGCGTGTCATTAATTTTAAATTGTTCAGCATATACTCACAGGTTTGTAGCAAATTCAGCATAAATCCTTTCCAGTTTCTGTTTGCAGGCATTGACCTCCTCAGCTTTGGGAAGCTCGTATGTTTTAACAAGACTTGTTATTCCTATAGTGAAATCAGACACAATATTATGGTCCACATGGTAGATTTATATTCTTAATGCACCAATAACAATGTTTAATAACCGAACACAGCAAGTTTCCAAATAACTGTTCTGCCAAATAACAGCAAATCAAAACTTCTGATGTGTGCATATACACCAAGATGGTACGTTTTTTTTCTTCTACAGTTTTAAAAGAAGTCACTGACTGAGGCTGCATTTTTTTTCTTAAAAAAAATTAAGAAAATACAGTAAATCGGCCAAAAGAGGTGGGTTTAATGCGCACAAACAAACTTCGGCCAACCAATCGGCAAGAAGAGGTGGGGTTTAACACGTGCATTATCCCCACTTCTTCTTGCCGATTGGTTGGCCAGAGTTTTTTTTTTTGTTGTTGTGATAAACATCCTGTACCCATAGTGCCGATGTTTCAGTATTGCAGCCTCTGTGTTGTCTTTCAAGACCGGGTTTTTTCCCAATGTATTCAGAGGGCAGACAGCAAGACAATCGAGGGGTTATGTATACGGATTGAGATAAAAATGAAATCTAGCGAAAATCCTGCAACATCGCATAGAACACCTTTAAAGGTTTAAAAGATTTTTAAGATTATTGGAAATAAAATTTGTTTAAATTATTTTAGACTTTTGAGTGGCATTAGTGTACATTATGTCCATGTAGGTATGGGAGTTCAGATGGGTCTTCTTTAGTCTTCAAAATGGCATTTCATATAGCATAAAAATCTTTTAGGAGATAAACCGATCATAAAATAACTTTGATTAAGTTCCAGGCCACCATTTATCAGATTTACCCACTAAATATCAGACCTTTTATGAAGGTTTTGCTGGGTTGTTCAGAGTTATTCATCTCTTATCTAGTGACATTTTAAGTTTTAAAAAAATTAATGAAAAAAAAAAATACTTACGTCTCATTGACTCATACATCTTTGAGAGGGTCTCTTTATCCTCCTTAAGCCCCATGCATTCTGTCAAATATCTGTAAATGTCAAAGAAAATGCTTTTTAACGTCCTGCCAACTTTTCAACTGCATCTCTGAATGCTGAAGGAGAAACCTACGCCTCCATCTTGAGGCCAGCACGTGCTGCACCATTAAGGACGGCAGTAAGGGCGATCTGAGATGGAGAAAAGAGGAGTCCAGCATCTGTCATTGCTGCCCTGTTGAGAAAGTCTTCTGCACTCTTTCTCAGCATCTCTGGGTTTTCTAACAATGGGTATCTGGTCTGAGAATGTAGAGACCATGCACTTTAATTCACTTAAATAATCTGCAATTAGCAACTTTTAAAAATGCTGTAGCAGCCTGTCATGTTAACACTGGCACAACCAAAGGCACGCATTTGGGGTAGGACTGTTTATAACCAGGTTTTAGACTCACCTTCAGGTCAATCAGAAAGCCCTCCAAAGGCCGATAAGGATTGTGAACAACAAGATGAAAATTGAGCTGCTGGATAAGAAGCAACTCATACTCCAGAATCTGTTCTAGGGCCCTCTCCTGTCCAGCTGGGCTCTCCTGAAGGTTCCCAACAAACTGAGTGCTTGACACGTTAAACTCATCCACTTTACAGGAGAGATATGAACATGTCAACCTGCAAAAGTGGGATGTGAAGGTCAGAAACTAAAAACCTCTAAAAAATTCATAATCTTATATAACTCATTCAACTAAGTGCACTTACATTATCGTACGAGGGTGATATTCCATCAAAGAGTTGTTTAAATAAAACCTTCGAAAATACATACAAGCTGTGCCCTGAAAAACATATACTGGTTTTAAAATACAAAAAGTGAGAACAGCACACTAGATGTTCCCATTTTAAATGATAAAAGTGACAAATTACCACAACAGATTTGGGCATAGCAGGCTTGAACATGGCACAGAAGTCTAGCAATCTCTTTTCATAGTGTCTGAAGAGCACTTTCTCTTCTTGTTCATCAAGAAACATGGATTCATTTATTCCAGGCTGAAAAACAGATCAATTGTAAGTATGATTTATGTTTATGCTGTAGGATAGATAGATAGATAGATAGATAGATAGATAGATAGATAGATAGATAGATAGAGAATATTTTGTACTTTGACAATTGTAT
>JAUMHP010000046.1:13019823-13060917 GCA_032361065.1 Enteromius trimaculatus
GATAGATAGATAGATAGATAGATAGATAGATAGATAGATAGATAGATAGAGAATATTTTGTACTTTGACAATTGTATTTTGAATGTATAACTATATAAAGAGAACTCCTGCAGTTGTCACATACCTTCCCACTGGACAAGCCTTTTGAGCAGAACTTCCGATTAGCTTCTAGTCTTAATTTATCTAAGGATTCCTCTTTATCGTAAGTCCAGAATTTCTTCTGAGAGCTGTTGTGATACATGTTGAATACAAATCTGAGAACAGAACAATATAATTAGGATTACACACGAGATACGTGCATTTTGTGAAACTGCAGCGTGCAGATGTCTACACATATAATACATATACACATATAGTCGTTGCAAATATAATAAAGTCTATACATATATCTGAGAATTACTAGCATTTAAGTTAGTGCAGTGAACTGCGGCAATGTTTTCATATTAAATTAAAAATATATGTAGTTTATCCCAGAGAATGAAATGTTTCTGTCTCACCCCTCTTGGGCACGCGGTGACGCTCCGACTGTCTATTAAGGATGGTCGTACAAATATTAAATGGTTTCAAAAGATTCAGCTTTTGATCTTTGTTTCAACCAATGTTTTAACAGTAAACATGCGCAAGAACGCGTCGCGTACGATTCACGCCACCTTTTAGTCGCTTTTGGATGATGTCAATTGTTGCCCGCTCACGAGTCTGTGAATCGGCTCTTTAGAACCGTTTGTTAAAAGATTCAGTTCCTACAAACAATTCAGCAATTATTTTATTTCATGCACACTAGTGTCAAATTCAGCTCAGTTTAGCGCCAACCTTAATTAAATACACCTGAACCAAGTATGTGCTAAGTCTTATATAGTTCACACTCACTAAAATGAACCACGCATGATATTATAAAGGTCTTTATTCATATTTTATTTCGTTTCTTAATTCCTTTTGTTTTAAGACATACATGCTTCAATAACTAAATTGGAACCAGTCAAATATAAATTATAAATGAATGTTTCGTATTTGTGTTAGCAGAACTCTCATACAGTCACTCCATACACACATTTTACTTTATCTCTACAAATATGTACTGCTCGATTCAGTTGGATTCGAGTTCGAATCATACTGACAGAACCACTTTAAGTGATTCACTGAAAAGATCCAATTTAAAAGAATCGCCGCCAGAGTTCAAATGTCTGTCGCTTCTGAGAGAACGTAAACATGGCCACGAGGAAATATTTCCGCAGATCTATTAAGGAAAGAAAGTGTATACTTGAGAAATATGACCAGCTTCCTCCGATGTCACAAAAGAGCTGCAGCGCGTCTGCTAAACATCTCACGGCCGCTGCTTTCCATCTGGCTCTGAAAAAGGGACATAAAAATGATCGATACTTGTCGTGAGAACGCAATTACAGTAGATGATTCAACGATTGGTAAAAAAGCGACTTGAGCTGCTACAGAAATGGGCCTCTGTAGCTTCAGCGCGAGCGCACAGTGGTTGGCACGCTTCAAAACAAGGGATGCTCTGGACCAAAAAACGGGATGCGCTGTGGCGGTGGATCGATCGTTCTTGTGAGAGCGGCTCGGTTGACCAGGACTGGGGGTTTCCGTAACTTCAGAGCGAATACAGAATGCTTCGCCCGCTTTAAAACACGAGAGGGACTCGTACGAGCGATGATAATAAGACAGTGGTACAGTTTGTACCAAGGATGGATTTTACATCTTCAAAGACGCGACAACTCGAAGCCGCGCTTTGGAGATGGGTCGATCAATCACGAGAGAACGGTGTTACAGGAGAAATTACTCGGTCAGAGGCGACTCGGTAGGCTGGGATGATGTGATTCGGTAACTTTCGGGCAGGCGCAGGCTGGCTCAGCCGCTTTAAAACCCGGGAGAAAGTTCGAGAGATATTCCGGCTCGACCAGTGTTCAGGAAATGCACAAAGTGACCAAACAGAGGACGGAAGTGCGTCTGATCAAGTTACCCAACAATCTGACGAGAGCATAACAGAGCAATCTAGCGATGAAAGTGACGCACTAACGCATCTGGACATCCCAAAACTCGAACCGACAGTGGTCACGGCTGAGATCAACGGTGACATCCTCGCGGTCACGGTACCTACACTGCGGCAAATGAAAGAGGCTATGAAAACAGTAGCAACCGGGTTACTGTACAGAGGATTCTGCGACTTTAAACTTCTTCATCAGTTTGAAAAAGAGGTTAACACTGTTTTAAGAAGATCTGTGGACACAGGAACGCAGAACGGCTTACAAGAGTAACAATTCTGGGACTTAAGTGTGTTATAGACTTACAGACTGGTCCATTATGTGGTGTAAATGTAATAGTGTTATTTCAACACGATCGTAACGGGACAGGTGCAACACAGACTCTCCCAGATGACCACATGGGGGCGCCATGTGTTTGTTATAACTGTTTCCTATGTTGGAAACGTGGTTCCATCGGGCTAGTTAATTATTTTGTTAACCCGGTTTTTAATTGTGCAGCATTCATTTGTATTATGTTATAAAGGTGCTTAATATGTTATACGATGTTTGATTAAAATGTTTAAACACTAAAACAAATGTTTAAATCACTGACTTATTTTTACACAAATAATTTTTTTATTTTTTTTTGATAAAGCTGTATGTTGACGGCATTTTTTTTTTGCTACATGAAAAACAGTTTCACCAAACATTTGCTTTTTCAAAAAAGCCACTGAAGCTTATGAAGCAAGACAGGAAAAATTACCAACCTCCTATTTGACTAGAGCTGTGTAACCTAATTTGCATAAACATGAGTAATTTATGAATAATAAATGTCCTTGTATTCAGAGTGATCCATTAATTTGCATATCACCATAGCACTACAGTTATTTTTCCTGTGTGCTGTGCAACCATGAAGCGATAAGAACCTGCATAAAACAGAATCAAAAGGTGAGTATGTGTTACCTTTTTGGTCTCCTGCTGTTGTTGAGGGATGATTTGTGTGTTTTAACCTAAATAACGGTCTTTTTTCGTGCTTTTGAGTGGGCACAGGCTTTTGTATGGGGCTACAATCACTATCATGTACTAGTGCTCTGTCATTGTGTGAGTTGCATAAACATGATGTTTCGTTGCATTATTGATGAGATCCAAGCTCTGCCTTATAAGATGCAAAAACTGGTGAAGTGATGGATTATGAGATGTTACCTAATATATAAATGTTTCTTTGATGGGAGCTTCTGAGACCCTCGGTCAGTGTTTTGTCGTTATCAGGTGGTCTGTTCGAATTAAAATCTCATTTCTGTGTAGCACAGGTATGGACAGATAGACTGTAAGATGCCCACTTCTGAATCCATCAGAGGTCATTTGCATGATCTGTTTGTCATGCAGCAGCTGATAGCTGCTGTCAGCACTGCCTTCAGTCTGGAAATGCGGGCTTTAGGTTGCCAGGAAATTTTACAGTTTGACATTTTGTCTGTATTGGTATTTAATGCAGGTGGGGATGAGTAAGGTGTCAGTGCTTTTATCCTTAAATTGCGAATATATTCTGGCAGATGACTTTAGTTATCAGCAGATGTTGTTTAAAACAGGTGGGACAGAAATCAGCTGTGTCTGACACTGTCCACAGTGCCTCAGTTTATCTTTATTTATCTTCTGTCAATATTTCCTCTCTGTAATTTGGACAAATGATGCATACTGATGGTTATGAATAAATCCATGTCCAGGCATGGTAAATTGATTGTGTGGAGAGAGAGAAATGTCTTGTATTACTGTTACTGTGATGAACAGCTGTCACTGTCCTTCAGCTCCCGGATATGTAAGGCAAAAAGTCTAAGGATCCTTGTCAAGGTCTGAGCAAATAATAGACTCGTTATGTTGCATTCAGGCTGAAGTATGTTTTATGCACGTATTAAAAGTGTACGTCTCGGCTTCATACTGAAGAGCAATATTGTAGCATTGACCCTTTATTGCTGTGTTGCAATATGCTTTGAACTGTGAGCAGTGCAACACAGAGCCCCTCTTCCAGAGAAATTCACCAGCATAATTTGTCAGTCAATGCTACCCATCAAAATGATTGTCTATAGGCTACAAGTACTACATAATGGCTCATGCATGTTACGAGAACATCCACTGAGACATCCCGTTGTGGCCTTTATCAACTTAACAGCAGTATACAGACTCTATAGAGAACCAAAAACTCACTAAGTTCAGTGCAATATGCTGGAAGATAATATGTAAATTGGATTTGTTATGTAAATCAGTACCTAAGCACTTTACCTAGTGCAATATCTTGGACCTCTTTTGTAAAATGTTGTGCATACTGTTCCTCTTCAGAAGTGTATAGTGTAGTTCTATTTTTTAGACAATTCATTAGAATTTTGTATTATTATGTATATATATATATATATAAACCCCATTGATCAGTTCTAGTATTTTTGCATTTAGATGAAGCAAAGGTAAATGTATTCATTTTGATCATTATATAATACACATCTTTGCACTGAAGTGATGCATAAATGTACATTTTTAGACAAAAAATAGTAAAGAAATCATGTATTTTTTAAATAATTTGAATATTGTACATTTATAATAAATCTTCGTCTGAAATGAAAGAACCTTTTTCCAACAGTCAGATTTACATTCATGTTGACAATTATTACAATTTAGTTTGTTTTTTTTTTGTTTAGTTTTTTTGAACTGCTGTTAAAGCCAGGTTTTTGGTTTGGGCTTTGTCATATTTGGATGTGCACCAGACACTGGCACTGAACAAAGGCAAGCCCAGGCGTTCACATATCATCCACTCTTTATGCAAAATTAATGCATGCACCCCCATGACAGCATGATTTAATTTCCTCCTTTCATTTTCTGTCGCCCGTTGCCATGGACACCGACGGAGGGCTGTTGTGATATTAGCTGCTACAATATGGACAAGTGCAGCTCTCTCCATGAAGCAAACAGCTACTAAATCACATGACCTCATCAAATCTCTATTCTGCTTGCAGACTGGCTGGCACTGTGCCATGATCAAGGGATGTAATATATTCATAGCTTACTTACAATTTCAGGTTGAAAAACCGTTGAAGATTTATGTCAGACATAACCTTCGACTCATTGGAAGTGCTACATTGACAAAACCAAACTATTTAGAAATGCATTTGTCAGAAACTTGACAAATATTCCCATAACGTGTTTTGGAGAATCGCAGGATGCTATTGGCTTGTGGTCCTCATTGCGGCAAAGACGATTGCACTAGACAGGATGGCGTCATAACACCATGCACAGTGTTGCCACCCAGATCATGTTGCCTGCAATGACCATTTGTGTGTGTTTATGCGTGTGTGAGAAAGCGTATTAGTCTGCAAGCGGAGTAATATATGCCTGTGAATCCAAGTGTGGAGATCAAAATGTCTCAGGTTGGCATCGGGCACCCTTCCCCCATCAGTTCCATCCTCTCCACACACACAAACACACACACTCTGCAGGTCCCATCCTAACCATCTCTCTCTAATTGGGCTCTGTCTAGATTCCTCAGCTTAATATTGCATCCTATTTTCTTCTTGTTTTCAGGGTTTTTCCAGCTGTACAATACCACACTACAATGCCCGACTTAAAGTTTTAGTTTCAAAACTGCAGAAAACACGATTCAACATTGAACTTGGCATAAATAACGACATTGCTGCCTTTTGGAGAACTGCTTACAGCTTATTAACACATCAACACTGAACTGACTTGAGCTAAATAATCACACTATTGTCTTTGCAGCAGAATCGAATCAATCTGTATGTATAAAGCATTTTAGAAATTAAGGTGATTTGATTTCACTGGACAATTCCTTCTTTAAGTGTACGTTTTTGGGAGGCTGTGACTAAAGATCAATGAAAACTGAAAATGGTGTCATTTAACTCACCCTCATGTCATTCCTAACCTGAAAGACCTTATTTTTCCAATGAAACATGCACACTAATTCAAAATATATTATGTTAGAAGGCAGATAAAGGTTTGGAACAACCTGAGGGCAAATAAACGATGACAGTGTTTTATTGTTTAGGTGTACTATGCCTTTAAGTGTTTAATTTATTACAGAGCTTTTTATAAGCAGTGAATTATTTTTCCTCACTACTGCATTGAATAAGAAAATATTGGCTAAGTGGACACTCCTGTACGCCCAAATCTGAATTTTGACCACTCTCATTCTGCCACTTCTCAATAGCAGTGTGCCCTGTCAATATAGCTGGAGGTGAATAGATAATCAGACAGCAATCAGAAATTGAGATCTGCCATTCAAAGGCTATCTTAGTGTGGACGAAGAAGAGGACGGGCAGCCTGAGAGTGCAAGCATTCATGTGAAAATCCAATCCTTCACAGTACACAGCCCCCGCAAAGCCTGCAGAATGACCCTTTTATCAAAGTGCCATGTCCGTAGCTCTCCAAATAGCCAGTGTGCTCTCAAGGAATAGATGCATGTACAAACCTGGCTGAGTAATGTATGACCTGTCTTCACAACGTTCTGGGTTTCTGACCCTGCTGTGTGTGTGTGTGTTATGAGAGTGTGTCTGTATGTTGTCCGTGGTATGTTTTGAAATAGGTTTCTTATGGTCAGGCATACAGAGCATTAAATGTGTTATTTATGTGACTTTCACATGTGAAAATGTTATTTTCCTGATAGCCTTGAGAGTGTTGAAATGACAGTGTGGGCATCCTAGGGCAAGATTGGTGTACTGACACTGAGAGATGAAAAAATTGCCATTGATAATCGAGGGGGGGTTTGAAAAGCATTATTATTATATTTATTTATTTATTTAATTTTATTTTTTTGTAAAAGGTGTTGGAGAAACAAACAGTAAAAACTAGAACATTTGATTTCTAAAGAAAATATGGCATTATGAAATTATGGGATTATAAAATATGATGTCATTAGATAACTCCAAATCATGATTTGCCATTTCATGACAATAAATGCATTTTTGATTTTAATCTCGAAATGACAGGTGTCTGAAATATTTTCCAATTCCACTTGATTTGCATATTTTTAAATGTGTACAGCATGCTTGTTTTTATCATTTAAAATGTAGTAATATTTGAGTGGTGTGTGTATGAAATTTTAGTTTGTGCCTCTGTGTGGATTTGACTTTAATTAGACCAATATTATGTCAAACTGCAGATGGCCCCCTTGTGGTCATTAGTTACGAAATGATTTTCGTAATAGACTGTACTGAAAAACTAATAGTAAGACATTTATAATCACATAAAACAGTGCTGACTCTTTGCCGCTGAAAATTTGTTTCACATCCCTTGTTCAGTTTTTTTTTAATATGAATAATGTCTGTTAATATAGTTACAAGTATTTAAAAACAATAAAGTGTACTAAACATATATACAATCTATACATTTGATAACCTTTTAATTATTTTACATTTAAAAACGCTCCAGATGGTTCCCGCTAGCCACCTCTAGATGGCGCAATGACTTCGTTATTTGACTGGGTGACCGTCATTTGAAAAATTGCCCATGTGAGTGATTTTCATAACATTTCTAAATGCTCTCCCTATGCTTTGCAACACCTCGAACACAACATATTTAAAGCAATAGCATTTTTCCTGGCTTGATTATGTGTTTCTGACTACATGAGAAAGGACGGAGTAAGCTGACAGTCGAGTTTAGTACTGTGGTGATTACAAGTGGCTGTTGATTAAGCTATTGGCCTTTATGGGCTACTCGTCTGTCTTTCTTTATTCATTGCATTCGCCCCTTTTTCTTCCTGAAAGAGACCAAATGGATCCCAGCAGGTGAAAGTAAAGAAACGTGAAAAGACGCCCCTTTTTGGTTCTGCTTTCACACCAACACAATACCCCGTCCCACCTCTTTCTGTCCGGGTTTCCTACCTGATTAAACCTCTTCCTATGAACCCATTGATAGATGGTGCAAAACCTAAATCAACAAAAGCTGTATGAGCCCCTCTTAAAATTTCAAACCCTTTTAACAGTACGCTTCAATTAGCTTTTGTTTCTTGCGTGTAGTGAGCGTGTGACAAGAGAGAGTGACACAAAGCAAAGAAAAAGACGTCTTTTATGTTCTTTAATGTAATAGTTTACTTGCTGATTAATTCAGAGATTTCAAAAACAAAACTGAACTCTTTTTTTCCCCGCCTGTACTCGTCTGCCTGTTTGTTAGCAGATTTCATTCAGCGGAAGCTTCGTTTTTTTTCTTTCTTATTAAGTATTAACAGTACAAACAGCACATAGCAAAATTACAAAACTGTTCATACCGTTGTTTGTCATCAGACTTTTTGAATTAGTGGTTTGTCGGGAATAGCAGTTTCATTTGTTTCCGCGACTTTCATTTTCTGTCACTTTTAATTTCTGGTGCCTATAAATGTGTGCAAATTGATTCTATTATCGGCGTTTTAGCAGGCCTCCTTTTTGTCATTCAAATGAGAGCTAAACTTCAAATAAGAATTTTTCGCCTCATCCTCCAAGCAGTGTTTGGTGTTGCTGAGTGACATGGGAACCCGTAATTGACTGCGTGTAAGAGAGGGGAACAGAAGTAAAGAAGGTTACTTTATGTAGATGCCATGCTTCTGTTCTTTAGGATTGACATCCTGCATCCATGACAATTATACACATTGAATCTTTGATCAGTACTTTAAATGTTGCCTCTGCATCACCCTTTCTCTCTGTTTAAGTATATTTATATCTATTATGTTTGGTGACTTTTTTCTTAAATTGTGTATACATAGTCTACTCCCATTAAGAATGAGCCTACTATATATGCCTGTTTGTGTAGTTAATATTTTAATTAATAATCTCAGTGACTAAAATGAAGTTAAAGCAATGCGTTTATGAATGATATAGCCTATGTAATATATTTGATCTAAAAAAAGTAGTTTTTATTAGCATTTAGCATTTCTTACTTAGCATGAATTCAATATTTACAGTTTAATACTCACTGATATAATTGAGTGACCCTTAATGTGAAGCAGTGGGAACATTCCATTAAAAAGAAAATAAATCAATACTATATAAATTCTATATGATCCATTCAATTAAAGTACTTATTAATGACCCTGTAGGCTATTAATATATTTAATAATCAATACACATAATAATAAATACTAAATATTACGATATAATATAAATAACTCAATGCAATAATAACATGCAGTAGCAAAAATCCAGATCTTTAACATTTAATTTCTCATTTTCTCCTTATCTTAATCTAAATCAGTTTTTCAAAGGCAAGCAAGTAAATTATGTGAACAGGCTATTAACAAAAAGAGGCAAGTCCTTGTGAGGCCGTACGTTAAGTAGCTGTGTGTGTTGGAGACCAACATTTGAGTCATTATTCTCTGAAATTCTTCTTCCCCTCTGTAGCTTTCAAATCTCTTTGGCATATTCAAATATTTAATTCATATTCAAATATTTCTTGAAAATGTGTTACAGAAGTTAATTCTGAAGCATCTCATGGCTGGTCATGTTTAAAAGCAAGTTGAAATGATATTTAGAATCTATGTCAGAGGCCAAAATATTCAGTAAATAAATGATTTTTTAAATTATTTTATTAAGACACAGAATCATGTCGTCTTTTTTATTGTTTATTTATTTTAAATACAATTTTGCTCATGGTCCCCTCTCCTTTATAGCAATGAACAGCTTCTTGATGGTCATATGGGTTTGGATACCAATTTAAGACGAGTACATGATGAAAAATTGTTGTTGAAAAAAGTATTTTCTCTTAACCTATAGTTTAAAAAATGTTTCACTCTATAATTGTTTTAGCATAATGTAGCCTAAGTACATTTATATAGTTATAGACAGCAGCTCTGCACAATTTACCAATATCTCTCTCGTTTTTTCTAAGTGATGATCTGACTGACAAACCAATGTAGAAGAACGAATGGGCAATGTCAGTTGCTACCAGAGGGGTGAGGGGTGAGGGGTGAGGCTGGCACACCCACAACCCTGTGGTCACCTCCAGGCGTGCGATCACACACTGACAGGCAGGCGTGATGCCACGGCACTTCACACAAACATAGCCACATTGACAGCCGGCTGACCCAGGCTGACAGCACCAGGGAGAAAAAGGGGGGAAGGCAGAAGTTCTCTGTGTGTCCGTCACGGTGTGAGCGTGTCGGGGTGTCAACAACTTTTTTTCTTCCAGTAGCCCCCAAACCCTCCGCATCAGAACACGGTCACATACCCAAACATCTGTGACCTTACCGGACACGGGTCACTGTACATTAGCACTCAAGATGGCTGCAGTGGCTTTAGATATACTAAATGCAGTATGCTCATGTCATTACTGATGGGTTGAGCTGAAAGGATTGTAGACAGAGGATAGTATATAAGTTAATATAGAAAGACTAGACTGGATGTGGCTCTGTGCTTGATAAGCATCTTTTTTAGTCATTAAGCATTATAGATGCATTGGCTATATATGTCAAAGTTGTAGTCACAAAAGCTTGGGATGGACTAGAGCGTCTTGTGCGTTTTATCTGTCTTCATTATAATAACATGTTATAGCGGGCTTAGCTGTTAACAGTTAGTTCATGAATTCACCAGTCAATGGAGCCTTTCAATTATGCTGAGACATACCATAGAGCTCTGTACTACCCATGGCTCTTTTGTCAAAGAAAGGCCTTTGATGTGATTCTATAGAAAGACTGCAATGTGCAGAAACTTGTGAGCAAAAAAAAAAAAAAATGGCAATGAAATGACATCACTGATCATACGGAGGACTTTTATTTCAATTTGAGACAGCAAGGCCATCATCTGTTTTCATCCTCTGTGTATGTGGGAAGGGAAGTGGAGGAAGCACATTGTCTTTATGTTTACGAGCAAGAGAGGTATACTCTCTGATTCCCCTTGAAGTTTCGAGAGATGCCAGTGAAGATGCAGGTCTCTGAAGTTGATAACCCCAGCATCATGTGACAAGCAGAGGAGAATGAGGCATTCAAAGCCCTGTTGAGATCCCTCCTCATTAAAGAGCAACCTCTCAGCTCTTCTGTAAAGAATCCTTAAGGAAGTTGACCTCCATGGTAAAAAAAGAAAGATGGGGGTGGAAAGCAAACATCCACACAATGTAAAATTCTCCACTATAAAGCTTTAAAATCATCTTGCTTTTTATGTTCGATTAAAGAAAGGTCAAGAGAGAAAGAAAGGGGGAGACATTAGAGGGATAGTGAAGACTAAACCCAGTTTAGACAGAGTCACACAACTCTATGTGCTGAGAAGGCACCACATAGAACATAAAAAGATGGACAATAATATCCACCTCCAGATGTCCTTTATGTTTTTGGTCTTTTGGGTCTATTTTCTGTGGCTTCTACTCCACGCCTTGTTGTTCCAGTTCCATGCATACTAGAGGACCCTTAGTACATGGTAAGAAAGGATTGATAGTTTATCCCCTTCGTGCTGAGATGATGACAATGCTCACCCTGTGCTGGAACCAAGTGTAGCAGGTAGAGCCTCATCTTGTGTAGGCACCAGATTTAGCCTTTTCAGGTCCCTCAAGCCCATTGAAGCAGGTTGCTGACTGTCTCTAGGTGATGAGAGGTTGTTGAGGGCACGGAGCCTTGCTGACAGGCATGAAAGGGCCAAGGATCACCTGTCTCCCGCCTCATCACATCAAAGTCCCAAGTAGCTCCTTGTGTGAGGGATCTGCTCATGAATATACTGGGCAATCTGATCCTTCTTATTAGCGAGATAAGGATTTTGTGGGTTGTATGTTGAGCACGGATGGCACATGATAAAGCACCACCCCTTTTAACTATGTGTGCTTTCAACAGGAATATTTTTTAGGTCGTTTTAATGGTATCATCATCTTCTTATTAGTGGCAAGACCCCTGAGTGCCGAAGTGAAAGGGACTTGCGGTGTCCCCCCGCGCCCTTGCTTTTACCCCTTAATCCGCTGGCTAATAAGTTCATAGCCAGTCCATATGCTCTGGTGCTGTTCGGGAGGGGGAGGTGTTGCCCCATGCTACTTACACCGAGCGGACCCATTTCTCAGGTACCTCTCCTGCTGACCGACCTTTTGTTCTATCGGATCAGTCCACTCCACGGCCAGAATAGTCTGAATTGATTAGCCCTGCACCGTATAATTGCCAGCAAATCCCACTGAATCGTTTCCCATCCATTTGAAAAGGACAATGTGCGTTCTTTTTCTCCCCAGCTTTTCTTGGCGCCCCTCCCCCATTACCCTCCTTTTCATGCCACTTGGTTTGTCTCCCGCCCCACACCCCAAGCCACCTCCTCGAGGTAAGATGAGAAGGGGGGAGGGGCCGGAGGAGAAAGCGCTCCTATTCCGGACGAGCCCCCTACCCTGGCACTGGCAAAGGATGAAAGCGGGCGGCGGGTGGACGTGTTCTAATCCGTCACCCTGGAGTGTGAGTGGCGGGCTGATCGGAGTCCTTACCTGCCGGTGCACAGTCAGGGTTGGGAGGACAGTGGGAGGAATCCAGGGAAAGGGAAAGATCTGGGGTATAGACTGAAAAGGGTCTGTGGGGATATGCACGGGATTATTCAGAGGCCCAGGCGCCAGCGTCAACTGCCCCTGCAGCTCTGCTTATTCAATTGAGAGGCCCAAAATTTCAGGTCGGGGCAAAAGTCCATTAGTCTTACTGAGAATATTGTTATGGTGGAGTAGACCTAGAGGGCTGATCAAGTGTGCCATGTCTGGAACAAAGGCTGTTTTAACATGTTTTACTTTGAGATGGTCTTTTTTGGACCGCTACAATTCAGGCCTCGCTCCACAATGTTTGTGACCGTTCCACACTGTAATTTAATAGTCCCCAATTCATTTTAATATCACACATCATAAGTTCTGCATCAGCTATTAGGCCAGAAATCTTGCTTAGAAATTAATGTGACCCACCTTCCCAAGACTGACAACATGCAGCTTTTACCGTTATCCTTGAGCTGGGCAGAATATCTTTCATGACTTTTGAGGTGTACAGACTTTGTTTATTAGGTCATCATTAATAAGATGCATTCCAATAAAGTCAAATGTCTAATTAACATGCTTTATCCTCTTCATGCTCCATGAACCTCACCTTGAAGATTGCTTGCCCTTCATGAGAATGATCTAAACTATAATCTCAGAAGCGCTGAATAATTTTATACCAAACTGGGGTAAGCTAAGAGCATTGCTAAAATATTTTTAAAAGGTTTGAATACATATTTGAAAACTCTATATGAAAAAGAAATGCTACCATTCTCTTCTAGTTCATCACAAATTCTATGTCTCAGTCAATCTTTTATGACCATGTTCTTTGGCCATTGGGGCAGGTCCTTTGGGAAAAGGTCATAGGTTAAGGTTGTTAAGGGCTGTGACCCTTCCCATCTTTGACCAGGCCTGTGTTCAAGCTCAAACAAGCTAATAGATAGAAGGTCCTCATGGGGTTTTACGAAGCACAAGGCCTATTGTCTGCTCTGAGAGCTGACCAAAAACAAATTGTGTATGTTCTTATGACATGACCCTCATTGCCACGTGTTAGGAATGACTTACTAATGAGATGGTCACAGAATCATGCCTGTTGAGAGAATGAGGACACTACAGTTTGTTTTATTGTTTATTTTCTTTTACTAAAAACACACAAATTTAAGAGGGATGTTGTAACCTCTGGAAATGCAGCTTACAATTTAAAAATGAAACTGCACAGTGGCGCTTTAACAAACTCAACTGTAGGAAATATATAACCATCAGTATTAATAAAGTATCAATAAGTTGGGTTTCCTCTGTGGCATTCTCTACTTGAGTCCAAGTTCACCCAAATGGGAGGTCATGTCCTTCCCACAGGGAGTCTGTGACATTGACAAGATCTCCAGCAAAAGGTCATATTGTTATTGACCACTAAAGTGGTTGATGATGAACTGGTCAAGCCCCTCATTCTCAAAACCCCTCCCTTTCTATCCAAAATGACCCATTTTACAAGTCTTTGTATTGATGTAGGATCATATGCCGGCAGTGCAAGAGTGGTTGACATCCCATAGGTCAAAGGTTAAATGACCAGGACCATTTACAGGGACAAGCGTTCAATTCACAATCATTATAAAAGACAACCATCATAAAAATGGACTTGGACCTTTAAGAAGGTGTTTGAATTGAAACAAGCTGTGTGTAATGAGGGGAGAAACGGTATTTTTTGCTAAGAACCATGTGAAATATTTGGAAGAGAACACAGTTTGTAAGCAACACCTGATGATCAATTGTGAAACATCAGATTTTCATCCAACTCATGAATATGTTTTAAAAAATATTTTATCCAAGTTTTGCTTGTCTCTTCTAAAATAAAGCAAAAAGGAGTCTCCTGGGACACTTTCTAAGGGTCACTGGCCGACTTAATTTCAGGCATCCATCAGTCATTTTTCCCACGTTGCCTATTGTCTCTCAGAGAAGGGGTTTGACCCAGTGAGGGTTGGTGCTGGGTGGTTGACAGGCCTGGGGTGTGAGCCTGCCTTGCTGCTTAAGTTCTTGAATGGCTCCCTTGGAAACTGCGTAACTAGGAGTGGTGGAGTTACCCAGGACAGCATGTGGTTATTTTCCGGCTTGCTGCCCCTTTAAAGGCCTTCAGGGTCTGTAATCAGTGCATTGAGGAGGGGTCCCTCTTTGACTATGCTTGTGTATGAAAGATAATAAAGCACAAAGGTAGAAAAAGCATGACCTGATCTTAAAGTAGGGTAAAACTGTTGATGAGATCACTGCAGTGGTGATGTCACTGCTGCATGGTTGGCTAGGATTGGCCAATGTGCTCTGAACAGCCAATAATGAGGGGACAGTGGTACTCACATTAAACTAAGCATCTGGAACAATACAATAAATTGTGAACATGTGTGGTCAGATAAATAAAAGAATTGATCTATATGAGCAGTCTGTAATAGATATCTTCACCTTCAATATCACGGTAACAAATACTCATAAGGAATATTAAGTTCGTCTGTCAATCTCAGGTTACACAAAACAGCTAAATAATCTTACGTTGGTTATTTGTTTGCTTTTCTCTTAACAGTTTAACACTTAAGATATTGGTTTGTTTCACATTTCAGGTAAAAATGACCTATTTTAAATATTCACACAGTATGAATATAAGCACAGCTGTCCTACATTTCTTCATACTATTCTGCATTGTTTTGCTCATCTGCCCGAGTTCACAGTGTGCATCACAGCTGTCTCTGTCCAGTAATTCATTCCTTCACTGTCAGCCATTTTCTCACTCACGTCCTCCTCCCCTTTCCATTCTCCATTCCATCTTTAGCATGGGCAGCTAAAGGAGGCAGATTTATCTGCATCACCCTGCCATGATGACAGAGTAAATATTCATCCAGACGGCCAAGGTTCTCACACCATTACCGGGGCGTTCACTGTTGGCCCTGCTGGTACATTTCTTAAAGGGATTGTTCAGAAGAATGAACGGAGCCAAAGTACTGAAGGGCACAGTGTTGCCAAGACAAAAGTTTAAATGTTATTAGTCGAGTGCAGAGACTGTCCAGTGGGGTAAAAAGAGACTAAAAGATGGTGTTAGTGACAATGATTTAAAGATTTAAAAACACAATGTAGTGCCATAAAACTGCTGTTTGCATAAATACGGCAGATCATAGATCCATACAAAACATAATGGCCCATTCAACCCATCAGTTTTCTAAATGCTTTTTATCTTATTGTGAATGATTCTCTAATGTGTTTATTTCTTTCTTTCTTTTAGCTGACCTCAGCTGAAAATGTCATAAATTCTTCTGCCTCAATCAACAACCAATAGAAAAAAAATGTCCCATTCGCTACATTTGAGTTTTCCCGTAATCCCATAATAAGAAATTATCTATTTGATCACAGCTTTAACAATCCTGTTCTATAAGCAGAGCTGATAGATTACTTACAAATTGTAATCCATTACTGATTCCAAATTACATAAAATATTTGTAGTTAATTACGTAATCCATTACATTATAAAATAATATAATCTGACTACTTTTAGTTCAAATTAGATTAACTTTGATGGTCTTGTCTTTCACATTGATTTAAATAGAATAATCTTCTACCATTGATGCAAAAATACAAAGAGTAGCGAAATATATTTAATATGTTGCTATCAATAGCATGAAGTGCATTGAGCGTTATTTTCTGACAAAGGTTTTCCAAATGTCACAGAACCATGAACATGCAAATGCGAGACTTTATTCATAAAACATATATTTTAAAATATCAGGGGTACTTCAAATAAAATATATTAAATAACAAATGATCTAAGTAAATCCAGTAGTCAAATGCGGTGTAGCTGTGACCGATTTCTGCAGGACTGCCCACAAAACTAGAACATTTTCTGAATGTATATAAACAGCAGGTTCTTCTAAAAAAGAAAAGATTAAAGGGAAAAAGTATTTTGAATAAATTATGATAACTGTGTACCTATTGTGTAATAAAATCTATATTACTGTAGTCTGATTACAAGTATTTTAAAATGTAACAATCTAATTCCAAGTATTTAATTTTTGGATTCTGATTACGTAATCCAGATTGCAGTTACCACCCAGCGCTGCTTAAACACATGATGGTGGTCTTGGGCGCAGTACAGGGTCTAAACATCAACTGAGTATTAAACCTGTTTAGTCCTATAGATAGCAATACATTTAATTGGTGACCTGTGAGAAATGTATTTGTTTAGATGTCGTGATGTTAGATGTTATGAGTTGAATCTGTGCGTAAGTGTGTGTGTGTGTGTGGGTTGCGCTATTGCTTTGTGTCATGCTGGGAGCCCCTCCTGAGAGGCACTGCACAACACTGAGGTGGGTGCAGCTGCAATGGCTTTCATCTCCTCAGGCACTCGGCAGGGAATCACAGTATTTATGAGTGTGTGTGTGTGTGTGTGTGTGAGTGAGAGAGAGAGAGGGAGAGAGCAGTGAGGATGCGGTGACTGTCATTTGAAGCTAATTAAGGGTGTCAAAAATATTGAATTTCTGTATCTCAGACCTCACATCTGGGATTGTAACACTGGTAATTCAATATATTGGTATCAGTTAGGAGACAAGTGAAAACTCTTTCAGCGTATTTGTACTTTAATCAAAAGAAAGTCGGTTCAGTTGTTCGCAGGCCTGCTTGGAGAGCATACAAGTTTCCATAGGAACAAAGCTGTGAGAAATCATTCAGCGGGACTGGATTCTGCTGATACCGTCCACTTTTGAGACATCTCCTCTACTGTGACTCCCTTCCGTGCTCCGTGCGAGGAAAAACACAGGCGTGAAAGCGGCCTCATGTGAATCTCAGAGGTTGCCCACGGCTACGGCGCGGGCAGCTAATCCGTGGTACACCTTTTGCTTGCTCAGATTCCACGTACGGTTGGGCAGAACAGTTTAGCCCCCGCGGTGTGCCGCAAGGCAAGAAGTGATACCTGCGGTGGAAAGCGCTTGCTTCTGGCTCTCTGTGCTTTCTTTTGCTCAGCTTTGATTTCTCTCACCCCTAAAAGGGCATTAAAGGCCTCGTTTAGATTTACCTTTGACTTACAGGTAACTGCTCTGTAAAAGTGAACTGATCTCAGTCTGGCATGTAAGAGTAGGTCTTATCTTTATTTGGGGTATGTTATATCCAGTGTAGATACAGTTTATTTATTTTTTACTAAATCTTTCTCTCCATCAGGAAAAATCAGATTTTGTCTGGTATTCAAAGTCAGTCAACTTGGTTGTCATGTTAACTCTTCTACCAGCCAAGAGGCATATGCGGGGGGAAGAGCAGAAAGCAAGAGACAAAGTGATATATGTGTATTTGTGTATATGATAATGTATATTTGTGTTTCGATCTGACTTTTTCTGGCCAAAAATTCAACAAGTGTTCGTAATGGTCTTATGACCTGACAGACTCTGGCCAAAGTTAAAACACTTGTTGAATATTATTAACTCATATTATTATACTGACAGTATAATAATATGTTAGACTGATTTAACTGACAGTACATACGTATATAATGTTACAAAATAGTTATTTTTCAAATAAAAGCTGTTCTTTTAACCTTTCTATTTATTAAAGAGTCCTAAAAATATATCACAATTTTCACAAAAATGTTAAAAAAAGGTACATTGTGCAGTAAATCAGCATATTTAATGATTTCTGAAAGATCCTGGGACACAGATGACAAGAGTGAAAATTCAGCCTTGTCAAAGGAATAAATTACTGTTAAAACATATTCAAATTTTAAAAACTGTTATTTTACATCAAAATATATATTTTAAACTATTACCGTTTTTGCTGTATTTTTGATGAATGAATGTAGCATTGATTAACTTATACTCTCTTTTTTTCCAAAAACATAAAAGACCCAAATGTTTGAAAGGTAGTGTGTATACACACATACACACACTCTCACACACTGCACTTAAGAAAATCAGACCCTTAGATCCTTGAGAGAAGATCTTACACTGGGATGAATCAAATCAAGGAGTCAAAAGGAGAAGAGCTAGTTGAGGTGTTTTCCTGTCATTTACCGTGCTATTCTGGATCTGAGAAGAGGAATCAGCAACTAGGGTTCTTTAAAAGCCTCTGGTTTTCATGGCAATGCTGTTGAGCATGCTCTAATCTGAGTTTGGGGGATAAAGGAGCTATTCTGTTTTCTAGAGTTCTCTGTAGATTTTGCTGTATTCTTACTCTGGCTCTGATAGCCCTTGTCAGCTTTCTACAGTGAGAGCTTATTCTGAGATGTGAGGACTGGCTTGATCATTAGTCAACGCGGCAAAGGGCCACATCAAAGTAGCTTCCAGTCATGCTCTGGTGCCTTAAGGCTTGAAAAGGGTCTCAAATCTACCTGCCTATAGTAAAAACAGTATTGAGGAATTTAACGAATTTTTGGGGGTAAAGCGTTTTAGCAAAATGTAACCCATGTACTGTCTTTTCAGAATAGAATAACATGCAATTCTGTGACTGCGGTGTACATGACCAAAAAAATATATAGGAAAGTAAAGTAAAGTTTTAAGTATTAGTATAGTAAAGTTTTTTTTTTTTTTTTTATAGCAGGCTAACAGACCTTTCAATCCCTATTAATAAATATATTTTTAACTAAATAATAATAACAATAATTTTTATATGGAAAACAGCAGCACTGGCATTTTAACAATTCCTAGCGCTTAAAGATGTATTTAAGTTTTGACATAATTATATTAAATTTGTCTAGACTGACCCGATTTAGATTTAAATGCAAATTTTTTACACACTCATGTAATCATTTATTTATTGCTGTTGTTGTTGTTTCTACATTTTTATTATTATTGTTATTTTTCCTTCTTTTTTTTTTTTCATTTTTGGAAGTCACATTCAACTTTTGTAGCTTTTGAAGGTTTACCGAAATGATAAGGCTTTTGAAGATTTATAAAAACAAATGTCATAACATAATATACCATTGCCATTACCACTATTCCTAACATTACTACCGCTAATGATGAGAATAAAAGGTGTCCACTTAACCATAGCCCTAAATGCCTCCATAATGAATGCAATAATCAACATGTAATATTCTAAAAGCATCTACCGTGCTCCTTAATCCATTTTAGCAGTATTTTAAACAATTTGACCATCAAATGCGGAGCCCTTTTCATTTGGCCGGCATGCTAAGAATATACAAACGTGGAGACACTTTCTACTTTCCTTTTTCTAGAGAGCTTTTATCCTGAAGTAAGGCATAAATGACAGTCGAATGTGTCTGTGGCACAAGGCAGTAATGATTGCATGAAATTACAGAGGCCTCAGCAGGCCTTCCCCTCCCTATCTCTCAGGTAGCTGGATCAGCTCTCACCCCTGCCTTCCTTTCTCTCTCTCCCTTCTTGCCTCTCACAAGCTATTCAAAGGGAATGTATAACTGAATATGAGATGGAGCGGGCGTCTTTCAAGGGCCAGAGCTAATGAGACGTTTTACCTTGAAATCAGAGCAAGACAGGAGGAGACCCTGTTGAGCTGAGCTTGCATAGGGGGATCACAATTGAGTCTGGATCCTTCATCGAAAGAGAGAGAGAGAGAGAGAGAGAGAGAGAGGGTGAGATCCAATCCAGACAGGAATAATGCTCTCAAACCAGAGTGGATTATGACAGGAGGACATTTTCAAGCGACAAAGTGACCCCACAAAAGACGCTGGCTCGTTCGACGCCATAGTTGACCCGCTTTCTTTTGTTTGCTTTTGCCCTGGGCGACACCCATACGTCAGAGTTAAATCTGTACGGCTTGGCTTTCAGGTGAAAGCAACAATTACTCTCACTTGGAGAGGCACAAGCTGGAACGGGGTTGGACGGAGATGATGAGAAGGAAGCGAACAGGTACTCTTGACAGTTAGCGGTGCCAGCATGGATCAGAGAGCCATGTTATATGAGGCCAGGGATGAAAGGGGACAGGAGATTTGTGTTCTGAGGGGTCCTCTTTTTAATCAGGGGCCCAAAGAGATCGTCGCAGAGCAGGCCGCTAACCAGTGTCATGCTAATAAAAGGGTATGAAAGTGTGAATGGAGGGTGCAGCTAGTTATCTACACTCTAATTAACGTGGTACCGGGAGCGAGATGCTTATTTGCGTAGCATTGAGGAGAAGGGAGGCGGGAACGCTCAAGTGTGGGGGAAGGGTACAGAGGAGCAGCCTAAGGCCATCCGTCCTTTGTGCAATTGTATACGTGCGTACAAAGCCGTACATTCAATCTACATTGCGTGCATGCTAATCAGCGCAAGGGATAATGAAAGTTGTTTTGGGGCTGAGGTAAATTTTGGTTTAAGAGATGATTGGGGACCATATTTATTTTTCTTAAAATAGCACAGCGGTAATTATCGGCAGCTATATGATGGCGTGTTCAGAAAAATGGTTTAAATGTAGAGACCTCAAACGTGAAAATAAGCCTGAAATGACCTCAGCCCTTTTCATCAGTTTTGGGATAAGTTACTTATGCATTACAATTGCTTTTTTATGGGAAGAAATACGCTACTTTTTACTTCTGAGCAGGGCTTGCTTGTTTGTTTTTAATATTAAAACTATGCTCCTTCACACAATAAATTCATATATATTAAAACGCAGAAGAAAGTTCAACACAATAAAAAAGGAACAAATTTCAGTTTATCTTGATATATTTTTTCTTATTAGTATTGTTAAATTGCTTAATTGAAAGTTATTATTATTAATTAACGCTTGTTTACATTTATTCTAGAACTTGAGTAACATTTTACTCCCAGTTTCTATCAACTTGGTGACAGGAGAGCTTTCAGAGGAGAGAGTAACTGACGTTACATATTCGAAAAAGTAACTCTTGTAAATCAAAGAGTAACGCGTAATACTTGAGCAACGAGTAATACTTAGTAACTCAAAAAAAAGTAATCGGATTACATAACTTGCGTTACCCACAACACTGTTGTTAGGAGCCTGACTGTGTCACCTCTTTTGAAAGACCCTGTGACCCTCGATGTCTGGCGTAGTCCTCATCCCTGCTTTCCCACAGACTATCCTGCAAATGAACCCGTGTCAAGAGGCTCAGCATATGGCCCCGGGACTTTGCTATTGTCTGGAGTGGTGAGGCAGGATGGGCCGCCATTATTGTCACCATTGTAAGATTGGCAATGTGTCTGGAGGAGCAGACACACAGCAGCGTGAACTGATCACAGCAACTGCTCGTGTCCGTTCCCACCAAGTCACATATCACACCTCGGCTTCACAAGTGTTTCCCTGCATGGTCATTGTTAATATAAAGGCCCAGATTTGGAGGCAGAGCTACTAAAGTCATTATGTTAACCGAGACCCTGTCAGGTACTTTGATTTTAATGCTGTTAATTGTATCTGTCAAATATACGAAATCAGAAGTGGACAAACATATCACATTGGAAAGCAGGTTAAGTGGTTTGTAATTCACACAGATTGCTTAGACTAACTATATGTCAAGCTATTTCATGAATAGAATTTTGCCAGGTTTAACTGTCAGGTGTCGGTTGTTGAAAAATGAAAATGTTTGTTCAGTGGTACTGCAGACCAGATATTATCCACAGCTATTGAACCATCTGCTATGAACCACCTAAAACTACGCTGTGTGTTTTCCTACACTGCAAACTGACAGACTAATAATGAATCGCACACCTCCGGCAGATGATGAGGTATCTAAAGCAGTTGGTTAAAACGAGTTTCTGTCATTCCTGGAGCTTGATCTAAAATTCTCATTCATCACCTTTTTAGGGCAAGAAGATGCCGATGGCAGAACGTATTCTTTTTTGATTTGTTGAAACTGACACTCTGTGAGTAATTTTGAATATAAAGACATTACATTTATGAAATCAATTATTTTTCGTATTAAAATCACACCCCTTCGTGGCAATGCTTTGCTGAATAATTTGGATGAACAGTTATATTTTACATTGGTATTAGACTGTAAAATACAACAGCTTATCATGTTAGTTTATTTTTTTTATCCATTAATATCACTAAAAATTAAGCCTCACTGATAGCACTGTACAATGAGGGTTCCACGGCTAACATGAACAAACAGTATTATCAAAAGCTAAATTAAATCAAAAGTAATCTCTGTTGACATTATTAAATAGACCTTTTTTTTTTTTTACTTACATCAATAATGATTAATAAATACTTTAATAAACGTAGTGCGCATTGTGTTGCACAACATATAATAAGATGTTATCATAAAGTGTTTCTGCTTTATTGTATTATTATGAATAAATAATACTAACAGTGCCCAGATCATTTCTGCACACTTACCTGCAATGCAAACAATTCATAATTATTTCAACTGTGTTATTTAATAAATATTTTAATTTTAATAACTATGTTTAAATGAATTTGTATTACTGGTAATTATTAAGATTAAAAAGGGATTTAGGTAATTCAAAGAGAATTTGAACTATGACAAACCATGCGATACGAAATATGCTTATTGGGACACAAAAAAATCCTGCATTTAGAGAGAAAGCCCCACCTTGCATGTACCATCTTAATTAAATTGTTGCTAGGTAACAGAGGCAATCTGTTGGTAAATGGGCAGGCTTTAGCAAAGTGAGCAGAGGCCGTTCACACAATGGTGGCACGTTGCCTCTTTGCCGCACTTCAGATACGCCCCTTGCAAACTTTAAAAACTAATACAGACTAACCCTTATTTCCCCTGTCTTTCAGGCCAGCAAACACAGGACACAATATGAGTTTTTTACCTCCAGTGGTGACTTATGGGGAGTGAACTCCTATGGCTTTCTGGGATACTACAGACGGAACATGCCTTCAGCCACAGAGCCTGGCAACTGCCTCCAGTGGCAACAATTCCCCAAAGACAAATACTTCTGAATGGGATCTTCACTATGACCACACAAAGACTAGCTGCACGTGAACAGGCCTGGAAACTTGTCATATATGGCATTGTGTAAAAAAAATCACACATGTGAAGGAACTCTCCATAGTGTTTTTTTTTTTCTTTTCTCACAAAATATTGATAAAATGTGCAACTATGTGGACATTCCATGTTTGTTCATTCATTATTTCTCTCTTATCAACCTCCATAATTTAGTCACTCATTGACGAAGCAAAAAATAATGTTCGCTATCCATAACTAATTATTTTTAAGGCCATAATACTAGGCTACTGTTCCACAAGATACAAATTAATAATAAAAAAACAACAACTGAGTATTAAAATTAACAACGTTACCAAAACGCATTAGTTGCTAAACTGAATTTTCGTGTATTTATTCATTCTTAAAGGGATCGCTTAATAAAGAAAGACTTACGGGTGGATATTTGGGGGTCTTCAGTGATAGTGCTGGTATGCTGGAATCTAAATGGCAGTGTCCCACGGGGGCTTCGGTTGACTGCTTGCTGACCTTTGCTGCCCTTGGACCACTAGCCACAGTTCAAACAAGAGGCACAAGGGACACATCAAGGGCAACGAAGGGCTAAAGAGGATTATAGATCAGCGGACACATGCCCGGCGACGGCTGCTTGACCGAAACCTTCTAATACGTACAGGTTTGATTTTGCAAGCTGTTATTGTATTTTATAATAAATAAATAAATAAAATCATTTCATTAATTACTTGAAAGAGAGAAAAAACGTAAGGGTTTTATGATCTACACTTTTTTTTCTTACTGCAATATCAAAGTGACTGATGTTTTCATTATTATACATTGCAATAAAATACAATTAGACTAATAAATTATATTTTGACATGTATGGATATGTAATGCAGATCATCATGACAGATTTTTTAATTTTATTTTAAATCAAACATTTACAATATTTCCAGGTTTCTATCAAATATTTTAGTTATTTCTGTTTTCTGACTGTTTTCCTAATGTCCAGTAGCTTTCTTTTTTGTAGTCTCACAATATCTTCAAGATATAATTAACAATTTGTAATGATATAACCAAGTAAACAATATATTATTTCTTCATGTAGAACTTTCTTTTATGTGATGGGGCAAACAATAAAACTAAAGTCTGTCTGGAGAGTCATTTTCAGCCTGTCAGTACATGATGCTTTCACAAGGGGGCAGTCACTTCTGTCCAAACGCCCTGTTGAAGCTCACTACTACCTCAGCTCATTATGCAGTCTGCTTAATTGCATTACACCGACACTACAAACACCTTCCATCCTCAAATAATCTATCCTATACAAACAACAACAAAAAACAGATCACAGTAGCTCTCATTCCCCTCATCTCATCACATGTAAACCAACACATCTGTGTAAATCACAAAACATGTTTTGCAGGTACCATGTTCACGCAGGCATGTGAACGTACTGTTCTATAATGTATTTGCATTATGGAAAATCAAGTAGTCTTTGAAAGCAGTTCTCGGCGCAAAACCAAAGCACCCAGGTTCGTTAGCTCCCTCAAGCATCCTTGCTTTCACTCTATTCATTTCCAGACAAAACGAATAAGGTTAGGTCACCCATTATTACAAGTTCTCATTATTTATTTTGCTGCTCTCAACTGAGCTAACACAATAATGAAACTCTCTTTATTTAGCACAGACAGCAGATCGGTCATTAAAAAGATACCGTTCGAGAAGATTCGCTCGTTCAAGCACTGGGAACGACGACCCTCAAAAGGGCTGTTTAGTGGGCCTCGGATAAAATGCTTTGTGTGAATGGGAGCCTTCTTAAGAAAAGAAAAGAGCCTCTTCGGCTGTTTGTTTTGGAATTTGTCTCATTGATCCAAGAGCAGCAACTAGAAGATGAGGCCTGTATCGACAATAGCACTCAGGGCAACATTACTCCAGCGTCACATGAATGCACCACGGTGCAAATTCATTTTATTCATGATAACTGTAGGTTTAGAAGAGTAAAATTGTGTATTATTAAAAAATAAAACCCAAAAACTCTGTTCACAATGAGAGTGGAAAAAACAAAATAATGTTCATTCTAAAGAAGCAAGACGGTAAGTCATGACTTTTTTTTGACAATCATTTATTAAACAAACTGAAAGTAATAAATAAAGATAAGTACTTAAAATGCATTAAAAGAATAACAGACCCATTTAGACTCAGGTTTTAAAAGAGATCCCAGCTACTTCACTACTGGAATACTGTGGGAGAAAAAAAAAAAAGTGATTTGTCTTTAATATCTTAAATTAATATGGTTCTGAGTCTCGTATACTATTTGGCATTAGGGTTAGAAAAATGTACAGACATGTTTATTGAACACCTTATAAAAGGGGCTATCCTATAGTAAGATTTTAGTAATAGATTTTTTTTTTGTATTAATTTGGTCACTTTATTTATTACATTTTTTATGGTGGGGGAAAAGGGGGAGAATATCAACATAAGGTAAAGTAAAAAAAAAAAAAAAACTCTACAGCTGAGTGTAAGACTAAAACGGCCCTGCTGATGATTACCAAAATTGCAAATGTTTACCGTTAAAATAAACTCCCCTTTGCATCCATCAATCTTCACAGCTTGATAATCAACAGCAGAGGAAAAGAATTTGAATTCAGCATCTAACTGCCACATTGTTAACAAGTATTGATTGTATAGTGTGCTTTTGATAATAGCAGACGCTCCTTTTGCACAGAAACAAATGGATTTCAAAACTGATATTTGATAAAAAGCAAAGATAATTTTATGTGTGGCTTATTATTAGGAGTCCCAAATGTATTTGATTGTTTTCTACAATAAAAAACAAATAAAAATCTGGCAGGATCAATACATTCATTGTCTGCATACCTTCCAAAAACTCAAAAAATTGAAGGTGAGCATAAGACTTTTTTACAGTAGGTTAACACTAAAAAAAGACAAATAGAAAAAAAGATATGCCTCTGTGTGGTTTTTGTAACTGTAGTGCCAAAACAAACAAATATTAAAGCGGACCTCGTAGACGTTTCTTTGTGATCAAGCCACATTGTTTTGCTTTGGCTCGTACCTCAGCATGTGTGTTTCCGATTTCCAACAGGAAGTACTGTACACACTCACGGGGGAATACAAGCATCCTTGGCACCTTCACATGAAACAAATCCAATCCTGTTATTTGATGCATTACAGAAAATCAATAGGCTCCATACAGAAACACAGAGCACGCTCACAGGATGCGTTTGATGTCACTGGACCCAAATTCAAAGTGAAACATCTGACCGCTTAAATGACAGGGAAGGGTATCAGAAGAGCGGAGGCCACTGCTTTAGACAGTTTTTTAAGTTAGCTTTTATACTTGATCAAAATGCCCTTTTTAGATTTACCCACCAGCAGCAGGGGTCACTGGGAGCCTGCAGGCACTGATGTTAACACACAAACCGTCACTTTCACACGCGCACGCACACTTAAATTATCTCTCAGTCTTCTACAGTCAAACGAAAAACGCTCCTTGTGAGAAGGCTGGCTTCAGTCCCTCTGAAATGGACAAATAAATATACCTTTAACATTCACTGTTCTCCTTGATCAATGCCCTCGCTACACTCTCCAAGCCCGACTAAAACACTGTTTCCTCTTCACGGATCAGTGATGAAAACCTCCCCTAAAGCAGAAGCCAGTTTCTACTTTGGAGAACTTTAAAACACTACTAAAAACCGTCAATTTTATGAAATCCGTACAGCAATATTTTAAAATAAAAAAATAAAATAAAATTGCAGAATGTCAACGACCATAAGTGATCCCTCGCTTTCAACCTTCTGGTGGTTCAAAGACGCCATCCCCTTTAAAATCAGCATTATTTTGAGGTCTCCTTCAGACGTCATCCTCCGTCCACTGATGCTTATTAATGTTACACTGACTGTTACTGTTGTTGTTTATGTATTGACTAAGTTAAAAAAAACACGTCCACGAAGGAAGCCCTCTCAGAGGAGAACCCAGCTGATATGGTTTGCACAAAAAGGGGAATGTACCAGGGCCTCGTGTCGCACAGTTCAGTTGAAAAAGTGATTCCCGAAGCTACGCAGCCATCAGATACTGGTGGTAGAAGAGGCCGAAGAGAGAGGTGGAGAACAGGCATGCGGCAATCCACCAAGTGAAGAAGGACAGGAGCCCTCGAAAAAGCAAGGGGGAGAAAACAGTCCTCAGCCCCCCGAGAGCAACCGACAGCTGGGCCACGGTTTGAGAGGCCTGCATCTCGCCCTGCTCCACCTCGGAGGGGCTCGAGTCCTCATTTGACAGACACGGCAAATTCTCTTCAGGGTAAATCACCCACGAGTATCCACCTGGGGGTTAAAACAAGTCTGAAAAATTCAAGCAAGCCTACCGGGTCAATCGAGAACGTGTTGAGAAGAACCTTAATGCACTCACCTAATGTCTTTAGCAGCAATGTAGTGTGCAACAGCATCACCAGAGGTGCAACGTACTGAAGAGCTATTACACACAGGTAGTAAAAGACTCGGGCGACCTGTGTGAGGAAAAACAAATTTGCAGTTAAAACATTTAGGCAAATTTCGTTCAAAACAAGCAGCTTGGCAGGAGAGAAGCTCATCAAACAGACTCGCTGAAACCATCACTGGGAGCTTAAGTACAGAGGGAGGCTGCAAGCATATGATTCTGGAGCAGATGTAAGACCAGACACCCCTGCGACTCTACAGCCATTTGCGAGTCTCACTTATGGCTTGGAACATCAAACGGGCTCTTTTCCTCGGCTCCAGCTGTGGAGTGCTGTGGGTTTTGATCCTTGCGCTCCACTAAACTCAAATAGCCTCCTCATTTTACAGCTTTGAGGGCAACAATGCCACGCAGTCCTTTTTCATACCGACATACTTCCACCTTTGAGGAATGTCGACACTATAATGCAGGCCCCAAGAGTAGACGCCACAAGAGGGTCCCTGAGTGCATTTATTAACCAGTATCAGATCAAACATCACAAGGACAACCTATAAAGATGGGACACTTGGGATAGGTGGGGTATCAGGCAATAAGAAGATGGCTTTGCATCACAATAACTTGCAAACTAATGTAATGACACATCTGTAAGAAAAAGATTTAACAAGAACAATAGGTGGTAAAAGTCTACGCACCATCTTTTGGAGGTCCACTGTACTAATGCGTCCCGCTTCCTTCTTCATCTGCAAGACGCCCTTCTGAGCCAGGTTTAGGTAGGCCTGGAGATGATGCCTCATCATGGCTAGTCTCAGCACACACAGAAGCAGGATTACCCACAGACGCAATGTGTCATATGTCTTCTCGGACATCCTGAAAGCAAATGAACGGGAAAGACATGCCAAATCAGCCCCGACTTGAAGAGAATTAAAAGTGTCTAACTTAAAGAAAAAGAAATCACTTTAAGTCAACAGGAAATGGCAAATCGCAACCCATTTTACTACTGCATTCATGAGAACAACAAATATAGGGTGGAACTTGTTTGATTAGATTGTGAAAAACTGGGCATTACACACAAGAACAGAGTTTGTAGTGGATTGCCCAATGATTACTTTCCTTCTATAAACAGCAACAACTTTGAGGACAATTTCTTACCAAGACGTGGAAGTTGAAGAACAAGTTCACCCTCAAGAGCTTCTTTTATTCTGTTTACTTTATTCTACTTCCATTAACCATCATTAAATTACTGGGGGAGAAAATATTTTTTTGGCAAGAGTTTAAAATACTGCATTGCCTACAACGTTTAGCAAATTATTTGACAAAAAAAAAAAAAACGTTTTGGCGAAACAAAATCATGAAGATGTATCCCTCAACCCTCAGTGGGGCATGAGCAGATAATACAACAACGTATGAATGAGATTATATGAAAGCCATCAATAAATGAGTTACGATACTTGTTTGCTCAAGAGCAGATGGTCTTTAAAACAAGTTTAATAACAATTCGACACAGTAAAACTACTAATGCAAAACATTACTGTAAAATAAAATACTCACAAAGGCACACTATCTTTCCCAAATGTAGGATTTATTATGCAATCCTTTGTTATGGGCTTCACCCAAAGCAGTACCATGATTAAGGGAGCCAAGAAGTTGATATGCAGCAATGTCCTGAAGGATGGACACAGAAAAACAACCAATTAGATATGGTAACACATAAGAGTATCAATATCAGTGGAGCTGTAAACATCAACTATCATAAAGTGCCACTGCTTTAAATATACCATTTCAGCCGTAGCACAGCAGTAATCCAGGCCTACAAGAGGTCCGACTGTAAGCCCCATAGTGTCATGAGAGCAGGTATGGTGAGCTGGCCACGCTGAAGAGGATTAGCTATGTGAGATGTGTAATGCTTAACTCCTCTTTTGTAACACAGTTACCCTGTGTGCTGGCTGAAAAAGTAGACCAGGTCCATACATCTCTGCTAACTGATGCTCCACATGAATTAACATGGAAATATTGCTAGTGGTAACGATATTTCATTATAAACTGGTTCGATTCATCTTGATGGGAAAAAAAAAATTGACACACTCTGTCAAACTGTAATACCTACAGTTAAGTAACAACTAAATAGCAGTTATAAAAACACAATGAATTCGATTTTCTGAAAGACTTACTGTGTGACTTTGCAGTTGTTTAGTGTGAGGGCATCAAGATGCATCTGAGCCAATCGTAGGCCGGGGAAGGTGAGAAAGGCTCCAATGAGAGCGCAGAGCAGAGCTAGGATCAGCTTAAAGGTCAGCTTGGATATGGGACCCCTGTAGAGACAGAGGAAGAGAGCAAGGCCTTCACCGCAGGGAAGCACAAACCATCACATACATGGCTTAATCTCAACCCATGGAGACATGGTATACTGTATACACACTCCCTCTCTACTGACAGGAAACTGGGGTATACTACCATAATACTTACTGAGACTCAAGGCCTTGGTTCTCCAGAAACTGCACGGCACTTTCGGAAAAATTTGCAAAGCCTATGAAAGGAGAAATTGACAGAAAGGATAAAATATAGTTTGGGGTGTGTGATATAGGTAATGTCTATAATAAACAAAACAAACAAAAAAATTAAACACATGCTGTTATAATGCACCTGAAATTCATTATGTACAGGTCCATTTCCCAGTGTCTTATTAAAGTAAGATTAACGACATATGAGGCATTAGAGTTTGACAAAAGATGATGAAAACCATTTAATTATGTTATAGAAACGGGGTGTCCAAACCTGTTCCTGGAGGGCCACGGTTTTGCAGAGTTTAGCTCCAACCACTAGCAACTTGTAAGCAAGTGTGTTAAACTCTAGAGCTAAACTCTGCAGGGCATCATCTGTCACTGATGCATAAAATATGAAGACTATGAAACGCTTTGAGAGTCAGCTGTACGCGACAGGGCTAAGATACCAGCACAAGCACACATTTAGCACACTATTGTCTTATAATTGTTATTGACAAACCATATATTATTGTATATATAATAAATGGTCAATATTGCACACTCCTAGTCATAGTCATAGATTTGAACCCTGGTTACTGGGGGTATGGTGAAGTACAATAGAGATCAGTTTTTAGGAACTGCAACATACCGCAGCCTAATGCATGGTTTAAATCATAACACAGGAATAACAGCCTGACCCTCGCTAACAATAAGTGATGTGAGTGATTCAAATCAAAAAGATGAAAATGGTCTGCGACATAAAAGCACGATGACTGCCATGCTGCCAAACAAGTTCCTACTTTAGTGGACAATTTTGACAGAAATTTAACTAAGCAGCTAAAAGCTTTTCTTTTATTTTCTGCATGCGGCCACACAATCCCGGTGTTAAGCGACATCCTAAACAAAAATGTGAGAAACACGTTTTTTCTTGATGCTTGGGACTGTGACTGATGCAATGCCAATTATTTATTTATTTTTTTAAGTAATTGAATTAATGGAATTAATGTACTGCAATTGAGGCGGGATACAGATAGGTTTGGTGGTATGGGTAGGATTAAGGGTATAAGGTATAAGGGTCAACAGTGTAATTCTAAATGCAAGTACAGAAATTACAGATGTAGTTACATATAGGTATTTTTAAAAATACAAGTACATTGATGAATGTGTATACACAATAAGTGCACTGTACAAATGATTAAACGTACGTACATGGTAGTTAAGGAACAATTAGAAACAAATGGTCTAAAGAAAACAAAAAAAGACAAAGCAATATGCATAACACCACTGTACCTGTCTCAAGGCCAAATTCCAGGTAGTTCTCTGTGATGATAAGAATAGCCATGGCTTTCACAAAGAAGAAAAAGGCAAAGGTGATGCAGAGGGAACGCTCACCACCCTCCTCTAATCTGAAGTAGTGAGCCGTGAGGGAGAAAAGGATCTTCCTGAGAGAAACTGAAGCTAAGGAACATATTCACAAAGATTCACAAATATTATTTCAAAAACTGCTCTCCAAAAATACTGGAATGAATTCTTTGACTCATAATAAAATATTTTGGGTTGTAATAACTTTTGCACACTTGAAAGAGTTTAAGAGTTTAAACTAACACATTTTTCTTTATTTTTACACACTGGAACATATTTAGGCTAGGTTGCCTTTAGCTGGCATTATTCCCATGGATCCCACATAAAGACACTCTGCATTACTGAAGCTGGTTGGATTCTAATTGAATCTAATTGAAAAATATCCTCACAGCTAAAGAGAAACGCATTTAAAACGACTCATCAAATAATGTCAAGGTTATTTTCACAAAAAGGTGACAAACAACAAATCTGAAAATCAAAAAAAGACTCCAAATTCAGACAGAAAGCGGCTAGCTGGCGCCTCTTTGTTCCGATGCCTGCCCATTTTGATTATACTGGTCTAGGGTCAATCATTCAACTTGGCTACGACGCGCAAATCTGCAAGGCAAGCGGGCGGCCATCTGAGGAAATGTTTCAGTGACCATCACTTTGACAAGGCCATTTTCCCCACCACATACTCTCCACTGAGATCAGGAAAAATGGCTCCTTCCTGTCCACATTCAGCCATTTGCACACATATAGACCTATCATCATCGTCATCATCTTCATCACCCTACCAGGCACCTTCCTTCCTTCCTCTCTTTTTTCCCAGGCAAATCAGTCCGGTGGGCCGTGAAAATTGGGCCTCCAATCTTCTGTGGCAGGCTGAGCTAGGTAAAGGGCAGTGGCGAGCGCAGGGAGATTGATCTTTGTGGACTGTGCCGGGGTTAATGTGTGTGATTTGGTGAGGCACTAGAAGGGGAAAGTAGCAGGAAAAAGGCAACAGGTGCAGCTTTCATCACTCACAGCTAGACTGTACCTGCACCGAGACTGTGAAAATTGAGCTTCTCCACAAAGATTGTCTTATATGAAGGATGTTTTAACATTTAGGGAGTATGGACACATTATTGAATTAAGTACTTTAAGGTTCCTACTGTAAATCTGTTAAAACAACAAACAGTTTAGTATGTAACTCATAACACATGCTGAAAAACTTGGCTGTGTTATGGTCCTCTTGTAATGATTTATTAGTATTCCAAATATGCCATATATATATGCTAACTTTTCTTTTATAAATGCTCATATTTGATACTAGCAAATAAAAACACAAGCTACGTGTTATAGTATGCTGTGTTAATGCAAATAATATCACTAAATGTTCTTTCAGAAAATACAGCTATCATGATTTAATGATAACTACATAGTATACTAAAAATTACAACTAGGAAAATTTTACTTTAGATTTCTATTAGTAATTTATATTTACTTATATTATTTATTTTTGACTATATGTAAGGCTAAAGTGTGACTAAATCGACAAATAAATATTATTTTAAATTATTTTAAGAGTCTTTTACACTCACCAACACTTTTGATTTAATTGGCCAAAAAACTAAAAAAAAATAAAACAGTAAAACTGTAATATTGTTAAATGTTATCGGAAATTTAAATAACAATTTTCTATTTATTTTTTTTGGCCCCCAAATTACTGAATCGTATTGTAAATCAATTTTACATTTAAAAAAATATTATTTTGTTATTTGTCAACTATGCTAATAAATAACTTATGAACTTGAGAATTATTTGGAAATATGAAAAAAGAAAAGCAATATGAATAAGAGCGAATTTTAGCATTTCAAGCACAAATGGATACATGACAAAGGCCAAGACCAGCAGGCTCCACACCACACTGATGTTCATCTCTCCACTTGGCTCTGCCACACAGAAGTAGAGCTCAGTGATGACATACACCACAGTGGCAGCCACCGTGAAGTCCACCAGCCACTGGAATTCAGGAAAGTAATGCAGAGCTAAAAGCAAATAAAAACAAAGATGGACAAAAAGAGAAGCTTACTAAGAAGGACTTTGAAGCTCAAGGATTCATTAGCTTTCATATAACACCACCACATGAGTCACCTAGTGTGTCCACTTCTGCAATGCATTTAGTCTCCAGCTGAAGGTCGATGTCTTTGGGAATAGTCATCGGCTTGTTCTCCAAGTGCCCATTGTACTTCCTGAGAAGCAACCAGAACATAACACATATAATAATGAACAATGAAACACTACAAGTAGGCTAAACCAAAATACACACATGCCCAAATTACCATAGGCTTTTTAGGTCCAAAATTAAATTCGCTAGAGTGCTATTTTTCTCCATTCACTTGCCGGTAGTGTTGCATAAATTGTATTAAAGTTGCTTTTTATTTACGCTTTTGAATATAACAATAGAAAAATACAAGTTTTATTATTAGAAAGCAAGTCTTTTAAAAGCACATTACTCAAAATATCTAGGCCGAACATAAATAAGAATAATTAGCATATTTTATTTTTGGAAAAAAAAAAAAAAAAAAAAATACACATTCTAAATGATAACAGTATGCTATTTCAAGAACTAGCCGTTATCATCCTCTGCTGCCCAGATAAGACCGAATTTATTCAGGAGCATCTGGACTACTCTACCTATTCAGTTATGATGTTTCAGCACTCTTGTAAGTGGCTTCAGTTGTAGGATGGTGGGGCTTCTCTGGCATTTAACCTCATCACACAATGCAATGCATCACATGACTCATATCTCCTTCCTGGCCGTGTGAATTCTGATGGCAATGTGAAGTGGGATGTCATCATCAGAGTGAGAAGTTCAGACACTCCCAGTTTACATTTTAGGATACGCCTTAGTCTCATTTTTAGGGTTGGGTATCGTTTAGGGTTTTTTCGATACCGGTGCCAAATCAATAATTTTAAAACGGTTCAGGTGCCTAAATGGTGCCTAAATAAAAATGGTAACACTGTATAATAACTGCACACTATGAATCATTAGTTAAGCATTAAACAGTCGGTTCATCCTTTATAAAGCATTGTTCCAACATTAATAGTCATTAGTAAGCAGTTTATAAATACAGCTGTGAATGCCTTGTTCTTGATTAATTATCATATCTATCACAAAAGAGATTTAAAGGCTTGTTATCATCCAAACAAAACAAATAAAAACAACACAGAGGGATACAGAACTATTCATTTCAATATGCAAATAATATGAAATTGTACAACTGTTCACTTGAATATTTATCATGAAATTGCATGAAAGGTTTAAAAAGTCTATTCATAAAGTATCTGAAAAATACTTACTCTATAAACAATACATTAAATTACATTAAATAAAGACAAAATTATTAATGAATAAATAAAATAAGTTTATGAAGCAATAACTAACATATGATCCAATGCCATGTCTCAAGTCAAGTGAATAAATCATCTTATAACAGGCATCCAATACTAACACGACTGACAAAAATAATCATGTTCACGCGCACGCGAGGGTTTGAAACGAGCTCGCAGGCTCCCGTACTTCGCATATAGATCTGTTTTCTTCTCGCGGAAATTATTTACTGCGCGCGCCAGCATCAGTGGTGAGCTCGCTTATTAATGCCATAGATTTGCCGCCATAGATATAGTGGGTTTGTCGTTTAGGCACAGAGCCAAAATAAGGCACCGAAATCCACGTTTTGATTCGGTTCGGTGCATACCGGTTACTTAGTTACCGGTGCTATAATAGTACCGGGTTTCGGTACCCAACCCTACTCATTTTATTTTATTAAAATGTGACTAAATTGGAGAACAATGGATTTAAACTATTATTTAAAGTGACAACACTTAAACATCACTGTATACAATTCAACTTACGACTATTGAATACTATATGAATTTTTCTGAATTTCCTATTAAAAAAAGAATAAATAAACTATATATTAAAAAAGTTGCACCAAATCAAATGTAATACAATACAGTGGTCAAATGATTATAAATGCTCAAAATTATATAAGTGTTACATATACACTATTACTTCAAAGTTTGGGGTTGATAAGATTTTTTTTTTATGTTTTTGAACATTTCTAATTGCTACCAAAGCGGCATTTTTTTTATTAATAATAAAGTAATATATTTATTCCTTGGATGACGGCCAAGTTTAATTTTTAGCTCCAGTCTTGTATGCTGATTTGCCGCTTAAGAATTTATTCGCAATGATGAATGAAAGCACGCATCAACGTGTGGGATCTGCAACTTTGTCCAACAGACAGCAGATTTTTCGCAGTCCTAACTGAGGGCTCTGTCTCTATTGGAAACCAAACACCAGAGTTTGCACATTTTACTGGGGATTAGAGGAGCCCTCCTCGCCATTGAAGAAAAGAGCTAAATCCACACAACGTTCAAATCAAACATATTTTCACCCATCTCTAATGCTGTCTGCATGACAAAGAATAGAGAAATGAATGTCGGGATCCGCTGGGAACGGTGGGATATTGGAAAGGGGGCACAGGCCTTAGCGTGAACGGGTCTAGTATGCAAGCTTTCTGCCCCGTGGCTCCGAGCCAGCTGAACCTGAGAATCTTGGACTTCTCCTCCGGGTCTCTGTTGTTTACATAGGTCAGTGTGCACAATGGTGTTCAGCACAAAAGCACTGTAGGCATGGTAGTCTCCCTGCACTGGATCGCAGCATACCTGCCTGACAAAATGGCCCAAGAGCTCCCTGCAGAGCAAAAATGGGCTTTTGTCTGAGAACAGGAGGTAGGTATAATAGAGCTGACTATCAAAACTAAGCTGCTAGACACAGGCTAGTCTACCTTTTCAGGGAATTAGCATTGTATGCATAGTCCGCTTCAGAATACGGGCAACAAAGCTGCTTGATTTTTTTACCACTTTGTCGAAGAAATCAAAATGTTCTTTGATACACAAAAGTCAAATGTGTACGAATTTAGAGACAAGCGCAACAGTGATGCCGTGTTGTACCTGTCCTTCTTGCTCTTGCCTCCTTTCTGCTGTTTACCCGCTAAAGTCCTCAGCTCATCTTCTGTGGGGTGCTGGTACCAACGCAGACTAAAAAGACAAGAAGAATTATATTACCGTATCTGAAATACAAATAGCTCTTTAAAACCTACATACACACTGCTTTTCAAGAGATCAGTGGTGCTGCTTAATATTACAGGAAACATTGAGCCGAAATATTAAATCTGTTATTATTTACTAGTTTCATGCCTGTATGACTTTCATCCTCAAAACAGACAGAAATGATATTCTGAAGATATTCCGTTTTCATCCATACAATGAAAGTCAATGCAGTCTGAAACAACATGCGAGTCAACCTATTGACTTTCATTGCAAGGCCCACTTTCATAATTCTTTTATGGTGCCTTTGTGACCTTTTTTGAAGGTTGAAAGCTTCCGTCCGAATTCACTGTAACTCCGTGGAAAAGACCAACCACCGCAGCTTTCTGAATTTCTCCTTTTATGTTTCTCAGAAGGCATACTGATGTGGAATGAGGGTAACTGATCACAGAATTTTCATTTTCGTGTAAACCATTTCTTCAAATTACAAAGGTTGTTTGATGGTAATAAAACTAGGGGATCTTTGGTGGCAAACATTTACCACAACCCCTTCAACTTTGTTTAGAAACTGGCCTGTCATGAGCCCTGAGAGGGCTGTACTGCTTTCGGTTGTTTTTTCATGTTTACTTCCTAATGAAAACTTAATTATGAAAGTCTCCTGGGCAACACTTCAAGCCCTGCACTCGAGCCAGAGTTTTCCCAAACTATTTTTACAGCCAAAAACAAGCACAGATGAATTATTGAGCACATTTGAAAGAGCTGTTTACTCTAAACACATATGGCGCTAATTAAGGGGGGAAACAAGCGTGGCTTGTACTTTCGTTAGCGGTTCTCTTGGGTCGTAGAGCTTTTTGATGATACCCTTTGGTCTTACTGAAACACCATAATGATGCATTTTTGATGGGCCCTTAATGTGAACAATAAAACAGGATATGCTCAGTGCAAAGTGGAGCGGGATCTGCGCTTTGTGTTGTTAAGGCTGCTTCGTAGATTAAGATGCCATTTTAAGCTGACCATCGAGAGGGATGCCAGAGAGGCACAGTGGGCTGTACTTCCTCATTACCTGCCACTGCAGAGGAGCCATCGTGCAAAGGAATAGTGGGGTATGATCTTCTGAATCACGCTGGCCATTACCATGGTAACCACCAGCTGCACACTGATCACACCCTGAAGGGAAAGAGTGAAATATTACAACACTTTCTGATCGGACCAGCAAGAACACAGAACAGCATTCAGACTAGTAAAAAGTAACTAATCTCAATTGCCAGAATTTGTGAGTTTTCAAAGCAAACTAGCAAAAAATGTGCAAAATGTGCATAAAACGACTCGAAATACTTGACATTTTCCTGCAGACATGGATTTAGGAAAAAAGTGGAATGTCCGCAGAGCAATGCATTTGGTGCTGCAATGGTAATAACCTTTTGCAAACGTCGTTGACTTCCCCAGTCAATCACCTATCAACTCTGTAATTGCCTTAAACGCCCCAGCATCAAACTATCCCAGCTACAGCATGGGAGGACCGCTCGAATCAATGGGCAATCTCACCATCCACGCGTGTAAGACACAGTGTCCCTGCCCCTATGACGAGGAGACGGTGATGTGCATTCAAATGATCGCTGATCCGCACAAATTGCTATGTGCTTAGCTAGCCATTTCAAAACTCGCACAAAAGAAATTTACATGGAAACATGGCTGACATGTCACTCAGGAACAAAGGAATCATGCATCAAACTGTACAGCAATTCAATCCCAAGATTAATTAAAATGATCAGGACTATTCTGTTATACTGCAAATTTACATGGTGAATTTTGTTCCATGACTTTGGAGCCTAATTATGAACTATGACGTGGTATATAATGATGCCATGTTCTTGAGACATACAGTTTAATGCAATGGAGCACCTCAGGAACAGCCTAACAAATTTGGGTTCTCAATCTGTTTGACTCTAAGTTTTTATTTTGTCTAAAACAGTAAAAAAAAACCTTAATGCGTGTATTTTAATTAACAATATTATGTTAACATGACTCAAATATTTTAAAGAAAATAAGCTGCACTTGACTATGTGTCACATAATTCGTAGTTGCATTAATGAGGGGGAAAAAAACAGTTGGAGTATAAGTGACATTCAGAAATAATGTCAAATATGACTAATGAACATGTATTTCATGAATGGTATTCAGAACAGAAAAGGAATGAAACATTTAAGTATAAAACAAACATAAATTATAGTGACATTCATTATAAACAACATTTATTATAAATGGCTAATTTAGTTTACGGTATGTGGCGAATGTGCTATAAAAATAAACTTCGGCTCATGTACCGCCATCATTTGGTACAAATTTAAATATGAGTGCTTTGCATGTTCGGCACGCTTGACGTTAATTGTATTATACAAATCACATAGGAATACAAGTCACAGCACATTTCAAATGATAAAAAAGCAACGTATATTCCAAAACATACTGGAATTGAAATTCTCTTAATATTATTTCACCCCCCAAGTTCGCACATAGTGGGAACCACCCCCTGTGACCAGAAATCACTGCATTAAAGTTGCATTTAAATAACTGTTTCCACTGTATCCCTGGAGAATTAGATCACTGTATTCAAGGCAAAAGTCTAAGAAGCACAGAAAATCCAAAGAATTCCGTTCTTCAAAAGGCACAAATAGTGAAAACTTCCTCAGTCAGCTACATTCTCTGTACTCATTTCAATGAACACCAACATTAAACTATTCCCATAAAAAGATCAACAGCTGTGATATTTAAGCACTGCTGCCATTTAATTCACAGTAAAACACTAAGAAACTGCAGCCAGCATTGCTTTCACTGTGAATAGCTCACTATGTGTGCAGCTCTAACCCAGAGCTAGCCATAAAAAAATAAAATGTTATGTTTCATTTATTTTATCCTGCTTTTCACCACTTAGACAAATGCCAGTAGTACCTGCACAGAGCCACACAATAACACAGAAGCTATAATGTGGTGGTCTGAAACACATGAAAGCAGCCGCATGCTTCTTTTCACTGCTGGTTACAGGCATCTCTGAGAGAACACAAGCCGATGCCACACTACACGGTTTCCCTCACTTTACCTGAAACATTGCCATGGGAACTATACAGCCCGCCCATAAGAATGAATGTGAGGCTACCAACAGAAAGCGCTACTAAAATGAAGCAATGAATGTTATTCTTGGTGGTCTGGATTAAAGTGTACAATACAACGTGGCATTTTATTTAAAGACACAGTAACATCATAAAAGCATTAACCTATATTTTGAATAAAAGACATTTTATTGGTACATTTATTTTGTATTTATTTTGATCATTTACATGTAATTGTTTTATTTAGAATAGTTTTATTTATTTTTATTAGTTTTTATGCAGTCTGCTAATATTCTTTCATTAGTAACTGAGAGTTAGTAGAGTTGTAAAACTAAACGCGCATCCAGCTATCAATTTTGGGATAGGACAGTTTCCAAAAAAACCCTCCCTTTAGTTGACTCAAACCATCAGAAAAGTGTCACATCCTGGACATTCTCTTTAAAAGAGTGACACAAAAAAAAAAAAAAAAAAATGGGCCGCCCCCCTCGCTGAGGAAGTTTGATCCTTTAGTGTAAGTCAAAATGAGAGGTTGGGGCAGGAGAGGTAATTGAAGCAGCATGGGACACTTATCTGCCTCACTGGCAGTGACCTGGACAGCACAGGGGCCAAATGAGCTCTGAAGGGGGCCACTGAAGATAACCAGCAGGTCTAGAAGCTCAGTCACCATATGAGATAACGGTCTGAAGAAGAGATGCTCTGGTAAAATATGGATTTTGAGCGCTTTAAAAAAACAGCCTGTGGCGACACACCAAAATTGGAGATTTTGCTAATAATTTTCTTTCATTACTAAATGTTTGTAGTGATGTGTTGCAGATTATAATTTAACCAGGCACAAAGACCAACGCTAGTGTGAAATCATCTAAAACTGATATAATTGTGTTATTAAATGACTAAAGATATTAAATGATACGTTAATTACACGACCTTATAACCATATTATACAAACCACACTGTAATATGGCGCCTCCAGCGGTCCAACACTATCAGTTCTGCTGAGAGTTAAATATTACTGAAGCAGAACTTATGGGCAAAAGTAAGTGCACACAGCAGTATTTAAGGCTAAGTGCATTTCATCAGTCATCATGTTCAGGGACTACTGTTCAAGACCTCAAGGAAAACATCCCAGTGTAGAATTACTTAGGCATATTTTGGTAGTAAAACCTGTGGCACATTTTATTGGTGCAGAGAATAGCGTGTGTATCTTATAAAAAAAAATTGCGATGACTTTAGTGAGCATTAACAGACCCGTTTTTGTTTTTTTTAATAGCACCCAATTGAATCTGTCACACAGAGGCTACAGAACATACATTTAGAAGGAGTTGGGTGGGGGGGGGGGGGGGGGGGGGGGGGGGGGGGGGGGGGGGGGGGGGGGGGGGGGG
>JAUMHP010000046.1:13069400-13080542 GCA_032361065.1 Enteromius trimaculatus
ATTTACATATTACAATTATTACATTTGTTATGTAATTATACACACATATATTAACACGTTAACTCATGAAGGAATTTATCGACCTTCTCTGGGAACAAAACACTAGTTTTTCTGTCTCTTGAACATTCTTCTGATTCTTTATTGTGTTATTATGAGCTGGGTGTTTATTGTCTGTGCAAAGTGTTATTGTTAAATAAAATATTGTATTTCAACTCAGAAAACATTAGGGGAATCTCTTTATACTTTTCCAAGATTGGAAAAAATACAACATATTTTTGTGTTATTTATAAGGCTGAAACTGGTTGAAATTTTCACAAGGCTTCAGGCGACGCAGACATGCATGGAGAGGATGGAAGGCTATGCTATATATGCACACAGAGATATCACACACACGCAGACAGATATTCTCATGCTCTATAGGTAATTTGCATCAGAGTTAGCCATGGTAAGGACTCTCTCCCACAGTGGAACGGGGATGGCAGACACTCCCTCATGGGTGATACAAGAAGGATGTGTGTGTGAGGTGTCTGTCTTTAAATCCTCAACCACATAATCATCATCTGGCGCTGTCTACTGAAAGTTATCAAAAAAATGGCATTGTGCCATTATTAGGCCTAAACATAATGAATTGGCAGGAAATAATATGATATGTTTATATTTGCAGCTGACTTCACACATTTATCTATTTTAATTATTCATAAAATAATAATAAAAAATGTGTAAAGTCAAATATTTTATTATGTTTTTATATAATGCGCTTTTTAAATAAAAGTATTATTTATTAAAGCAATATTCAGTCTTTGAGGGTTTATTCTACTTTTTTTTATTTATTTTTTTGTTAAGGACACATGTCTGAAGTTCAAGTTGAAGGCTTCAGTGAGTTTAGACAGCGACATTTGGTGTCTGACAAGGCAAGTAGTGAAAGGCTATGGAAACAAATGAAGGATGGGTCTCTAAGGACCTCCAGCATGGTCTGAGCACTGGGTGAGGGGACTTTGTCTAGACCAGACCTCCTTTGTGAGTCCCCTGTGATCTCTATGTCCTGTCTGAATGGAAGAACTTGACCCTAGGACATGGCCTAGTCACAGAGACACTGAATCGGCGATTTCATTTATTTGTAAATATCAACTCAAACCCTGAAAATCACAATCTATGTAAGATTTTAGAGATGATTTAAGATTAGTCTCAGATTTATGGAAGAATGAGTTTCCGGAGTATGTGAGATGTCATTTGTTCTTTGCATATTAATGTTTGCGTCTCATGAATAGAATCGAATAGCTGTTAAATTCAGCGAGACAGCAATAGTCTGCAGTCTGGCTGATCCACGGTCATAAGCCCACTGGATAATGGACAGGGACACTCATGGATAAGTTTGAAGTGGCTTTAGTGAAAGGGGGTTTTAGGACCCACATATTATTTTGCACTGCAATTATACATGTATGAATGATGAATTAAATTTAGACGATTTTCAGTTCTCTGATGGGTTTTAAGGACAGTGATTTTAATCGTCATACAAGATTGGGCATTTTTACTCGTACAAAGGCTAATTAACATGGCATGTATGATGGTTTTCTTCAGGAGAAATATGAGAGTTGATGAAGGTTTTTATTTTTTTACTTTGTTTTACTTTTTTTTGTGTTCTAAAATGAGTAGTACAGGCAAACAATTACATCCGATCATCATTTAATCAGTCCATGTGAGTTGTCTTCTTTTGCGGAACATAAAAGGAACATTTTTATAACATTTTCTGCTATCAAAGGTATCAAAAAGTAGTTCGTATTGCAAGTCTTAAAACTATAAAAAAAATAAAAAAAGCTGTTATTAAAAGAAATTTTAGTCATGCGTTCATGAGACAAGGAGCGAGGTTCTGTTAATCTCTCTAATATATAACAGGCCTTAGAAACGAGTCATTATCGCTCTAATATTGGGTTAAAAATCTTGATGACTTTACTGCTTTTTATTTGTCTTCAAACAGAAATTATGATGAAGTGCAGTGTTTTTTCTGAAGAGGTTTCCACTTCGGAACATATTTAAAAGTGGCCAATTGAAATGATCTTTACAGGGTAAAAGAAATAATAAAAGACAACATAAACAACCCTCTGTTTCTGCCTTTCTTTTTGTTAGGACTCAATAAAACAATAATGCTTTGACGCTGGTTCTGTATCAGTTAAAAAGCAAAAAGCACTCCACTTGTTTAAACCACACTGCCTCAAGGCATGCTGGGAGAAGAAAGGGGCTCTCAGACCAGTGGGGCAGCCAGATGAGACTCAGCTGTATAGAGTCCAAAAACACTTCCCTGATCCGTTCACAATAAATTCTCCATTGCTTATTTTTAATCGTGAGACGAATGTGAATATGTTAAGTTAAACTTTGGTCAGAAATGGTCAGCTATTTCAAAATAATTCTTGCATGTCTCCCCTTATTGCTGCTTATTTTTTGAATGAAATGCGACTGTTGTTTACCATTGTCTGTTATGTCTTCGTGGCTTGTCACAGTCCTCATAAAAAGATATTTCCTCAAAATATGAACTTGAACTTGACAAACCAGAAGTAAATCACACAATGCAAGGTTTCAGCTAGCATGTTATTGACCAATATAAATATTTTACACTCACACAGTGTTGTTTTGTAGCAGTAAACAACCATGTGACTATTAATGCAAACACGGAGAGTGGAGAAGGATTAAACCGTCCTTGTGTCTGAGCTCAGGGGTCTTCTGCATCTCCAAAACAAAACAGAACAAAAAAACTCCATTGTGTGTTTTCATGTGATAGATGTGTATCATACTTACAGGAACACTGTGTCTCATGTGCACGCAAAAACTGCTTATTGATTGTAAGCACGCCAAACACATGTATGTCATATGCCGAAGTCCATTTTTTGCATATTAATATCAAACAATATATTTTTTTATTTTGCGTAGCTTACTAGTGTAGCAACACTAGAGGAACTGTTAGTGCAGAAATTACTGTACAAATCCTTGCGAGCAACTTTAACCCGCTGCAAAATCCACAAGTGAAGTTCCAGTCAACAGTGATTCCTTATTTTTAACATAAGAGCGCCGTGGCTTCCCATGTCAGCTGTTAGCAGTTAGTCTGCTTGGCTGCTTCATGTTGTAAACTAGGCTTAGCATTTGTTGTATTTTCCCTTTAACACAGTATTTATCAAACTGGCTTGTAGTGCAGACAGTTTGACTATGCTGCACTTTATTCTTCCAGTTATTCAATGTGGTTTATGAATAGCACGTGTAATGACTGGATTTTGCCTGCAAAAAAAAAAAAGTGCATTCATTTTTGGTAAATGCTGTGTGCTTAGTAACCATGAGAATTTCACTAACCCTAAATACGACTCTTGAGCAGAATGTTTACAATGTAAGGTCTCACTGACCATAAAGAAACCACACAAAATAGCCTACATAGTCAAACCTGCTCGTGCAAACCTTTTGTATGTACAGTAGGCTAACATTTCACAGGCGGTTGACATTGTGTCTGCTTGTGTTTATGAGTGAAACCCATTGAGTTCAGTCTTTATACAGTGCCAGGCTTTAAAAAAAATCCTAAAAAAAAACTAAAACCTGCTACAGTTTTAGTGTGGCCCCAAAACTTGTCGTTCTCAGTTTAAAGCGAGAGAGAGAGAGAAACCGCACAGGCCACTGCAACCCATCTGTGAAAATCAGTGCGGCATGTGTTCTGTCACAGGGGCCTCTTGCACAGGTAGATCTGTGCTTTGGAGGACATCACCCAGCATGCTTGGGAATTCTGACTGGCAGACAGACACTCTGGGAATATGTCACAGTTCTCTCTTTAAAAGTTCTCTTTGTGCTATTCAGCCCGACTCTGCGCGAGTACATATACGCAAACGCACACGCGCAGCCGCGCATGCACCTCGTGCTGCGGCATATGCTCGGCTTTTCAGATGTATCCCTCTATTTGTCTGTAGAGGAATCCAAAAGAAGCTCTCTTTACAATTCGACTGGCTCTCATCTCCTTTAGCATGAAAGTGTGGAAAGTTTGGAAAGGAAGTGTTTGGTATCTCACCATCCGTGGGGAGTGCGTGGTGTAGCACGCCTTGGAGGCTTTTCCCCTCCTTCCCGTTTCTCCCTTCTTTCCAATAAGAATAAGATAACACAAAGACCTGCTATCGGGAGATAAAGGTGAAATACTGCACAGTACTTTCCTCTTTCTTAAAGCAAGAGAGAGAGAGAGAGAGCAAGTCGTGGAGTAGGTAATGGAGTTTTTAAAGTTAGATACCTCTCGCTGGCCTCACCAAGGTCACTTTCTTTGGCCTTAAAAGCACTCCCACTTTATTTTTTTTCTCTAAATTTCAAATGTCAACAAAAAGTATATTGAGTTTCATTGTTTGCGTTTGATTTCAGATCATTCGTAAGTGATTCTAAAGCAAAGCTAGCGGGGCTTTTTGTGGTTCTATGTGCTTACAGACAATTCAATTGTGCCGTGGAGTTAAGCGGCCGGTGCCATTGTTCTGGGAAGATCTACTCTAAAACTGTGTTTCATAACTGAAGATGGAACATCAGTCATCATAGATTTACAATGGACATCAGTCAGTCAATATGCTTAATCAGATTCTGCCTCTGCCCGTCATTTGTAATTCTTCATTATTTTCCATCTCTGTGTTATAGATGATGAGTCTGGGACCATTCATCTGAAGATTTGTACTCAAACAACTGAGATGGTGAATTCATGTGTTCGTCAGATGTCCAAGATGGTGTCTGGAGCTACTGAATCAACTAAATGCTGGTCTGTGGAAGTAGAACAACTGCTGGAGGGTTTGTGTGTGATTTCAATGGGATGGTCAGTTTTTCAAGCAGGACTGATGTGAAAAAACACCGGACACGCTCCTTGGGTTTTTGCATTTTATGAGAACTAACCATAAACTGAATTAGTTTTTAAACTAAAAATAAAAAATAATAAAAAATAATCTGCCATTTTTTACCTTTCACAACAACAAAAAAAAAAATACAAATAGAATAAATAAATAAATAAATAAATTAGCAAGATTTATAAATAGGTTTTATATTAAGGGCCAGCATTTTGTCCCCACAATTAAATAAATAAATATTAATAATAATAATTTTAAAAAAGCAATTTCATGGTTTAACTTTGTAGAGACTTTTGGAATACAGTATACCTGGACTGCACATTACACACACATATGTGTGGGGTCCAATATTCAAAGACCACTAGTACAAAATTCATTAGTTTGCATTTGCACAATTAAATACACACACTGTAAAATTATTGCAATTTTAAGAATTAAAAGAAAGAAAAAACTTGCAACAGTAAGAATCTGTTAATTGGTTAACCCCGTTTGCTATTTAAAATTAAACCTGCAATAGATATAACCTTACATTTCATACAATTTCACAGCAAGATGCTGTTAAATGTAGCATTTTTGCACATAAGAAAGAAGTCATTGTATAGTTTGCACGGAGCAAATATAAATCCCAGAATTCTCTGTGTGACAGCTCACATTGATAGTCTGAATAACTGTTCCTTAGGTTTTTGTTATCAGTAATATAGATTAGGCTCTATATATTATGCAGTTCAATGGATGTTTATTTTATTATTGTAGTGTTGAAATGTTAATTTAAAAATATGGACACAAAATAGAATCAAACCAGATGACTCAACATTCAGCATACATACATGATTCAGAGCATGTTGAGCTTCAGTGCACGCAACAACATAATGCTCGAAGTCACAGATTTAATAAGTGACTTAAAGAGTTAATAGTGCATGATATTTCTCATTTTTAAATAGCATAATAATACTAGTAATAGTATTTTTTTTTTATCCCAAAGATTTCGTATTTTCAGTTCCACTGTATACACATGTAATTCAAACTCAATGCTTTTTATTTTAAGTATATGTTTTCCCATATTTCCTTTTGTCACTGCTGATTTAGTTTGTTTGGTTTGGTCTTAAGAGCAAAAACACCTTTCCTGCTCCAGATACAGGCAACACCTGGCCACAACAGAGTCACATGACACTGAGGTCAGAACGACACACAATGCCTGGCTTTGTGTTCAGGTGTTCTGGTAGACTCCCATGTGATCAACTCTTTGTGACACACGCAGAAAGAGCAGAATATATGAACTTTCATTTCCAGACCAAAGAAGCTTTATTCATGCATCCTGACCACTTCCCTGATGCAATTCAGAGAAAACAGCAAACCAGCTCATTTTACCTTCACATTAGAGGAACTAAACTGTTTCAAGAACAAAATGTGGAGAGCTACTTTGCACTACGCTTGTGAAATACTTGTGTAAAATGTGTATAAATCAAATCCAAGCAGTGACATTGAGACTAGACATTATTGTTCTTTCATACTGTGAAATTTCTGAACAATGACAAGCCAGTGAAAACTTAAGGATAATTGTACATTATAATCGTAGAAATATTGTAGAGGTGACGTGTTCAGACTGAAGCAATAATTCCCTGTGCGGCAGTCCCTTAGTGTGGTACTGATTCAACCATGTCAACCCTCTCAATGGATCCGAGACTGATCATTTTAATACCCAGGATATTAAATATTTCATCACCCACAGTTCAGCAAATAAATCGCAAGACCTGTTCCCTTTTTTAGAAAAATGCACAGTTTATTGAATGAATAAAATCTACAAGCACGTTGAAAAGTTGGATCCTATAGCAATTTAATAAAAAATAATGCACTCTTCACAAAGTTCAAAGGTTATTCGAGCGACTGTGTATGTTGCGCACAATGTGCTGCAGCATTAGGTCACAGTAGTCATCTTTCCATGTCGGCAAAGCTGAATGAAATGGGCAACTCATTGGGTTTGTGACCTCGTGTCTTCAGCTGCTGGACACTAATGAGGGTGGCATGTGCTGGAGAGAGCTCTCTCAACCTGCAACAGAGAGAAGAACACTTTAGAACGGACACTACACTACACACAGAAATGTGACATTAAACATTATTAAACATGAGAAGCTTACAGTTAAAATTGCATTCAATTCTGTAAAAATGTGTCAAAAATGAATCACAGCGTGTTAACTGTTAATGCAACCATTTAAAAACGTTGAGGCATGCTTTAAATTGATTAAAAGTTACCTTTTTTTATTTATTCAAGTCTACTGCACGTACAGCAATAAATACAGATGATGTGATACACAGGTTTTTGTAAATTGTCGTTTTTAATAAGATCTGAATACGTTTAAAAAATGTTTTGGCCATTGCTTAATTCATTTTGAAGTCTTAATTTCATTTTCAAGTCCATAAAACTTGAATTTCTAAATACTGTATAGTCACCGGACGAGTAAAACTTTAGTATAGGGACCAGTTCTCACTATTAACAAGTTGCTTATTAGCATGCCATTTACTAGCATATTGGCTGTTTATTATACATATATTCGGCATGAGCATATTCTACATCCCTACTCCTACCCAATACCTAAACTTGACGACTTCTACATAATACCTAAACAAACCTTACTATTAATAAGCAGTTTGAGGCGAAAGTCAGATCTTAAAATAAAATATGACCAAAATCATTTTGAGTGTAACAAACTTTATATCAAGGAGTCTCATATTAAGGTGATTCTCAAGAAAGTGTTTCTTTCATGAAAGCTTTGTTATTCCTCACTCTGGTCTGTAAGTGATTTGACACAAAGCACTAATTCTGACATTAAGCCCTCACAAATCCCTTGCTGCTCATTTAGTCCAGCTCAAGCTACCATGATCATTTCATTTCTCAAGAAAGTGAAAAGAACCTCGCTCTCGCTCTCTCTCTCTACAGCACAAGAGAAGAGTCCTCATAAGCATCACAAAGTTTTCCACACAGCTTGCCAGTTTTATTAAAAGTTGTCTAGCACTAGGAGGGATTCTGACATTCCCAATATTCCAGGCTGTCTGTCGGCAAGCTTACAATGTGTTATTATACCTCTTTAATATAGATACGCGCTTAATCCAAGTGTACAGTTTGAGGAGAACAGATCAATGAAAAATAAAAAAGGAGCATTGTAGCAAAATGAACCGTCTCTATTGCCCTGTCAGACTTTAAGTGCACATTCATAAGCTGAATTCTGAAATGGTTTGGCTCTAATAGACTCAGGATGGCCCTCCGACTGCCGCTCTCAAGATCTTTCTTCTGAAATGAAACCTCATCGCAGGCACTTCTTCACGCAGGTGCCATTGTTTTCCTCTTTTCTGTGCTTCAAATTCGCAATAAAAACAAAACAGCAGAACGCACGCACAAGACGAAACGATGCTTTAGATTTCATTGCCTTTAAGATCTGACTCGCACCCTGAAACATCATCCTAGATGAAATGGACACTTTTCACTTCCACAGACCAGGAGTTTGACTCCTCGACAGGCCTTCGATTCTCCAACAAAAGGAAACTAAACCCCGTCTCATTATGAAATGTCTAAACCATTATCACGGTACCGTACGTGACAGACAAAAAGATCACCAAGTTCTCAAAAACCTTCATGTACTGTTCGCTAACAAAGAGAAAAAACAATAATGGAGTGTCCGACATTTTCTTGTCTTCACCTTTGTTCCTCCTCATCCTCTCACATGGGTTTTGCTTACACGTCTCCTTATAACCTGATAAGAGTGTGTTTTCTTATTGTTGTGGTTTCGTGTGTATTATTTCCGCCTCCCCTCATTATTTCTTGTTTGCTGTTGGGCAAGAGAATAGCTTAACCAAACAGAGATAAGTGGAATCGGATATTAAAGTATTATATTTCTCAAAACTTTAGAAGGCGATAACAAGCATGCGATTTTATTTAGGAGAGGACCTTTGCACTGTACATATACTGTTAGCTATATCTTAGCTATACTGTATAGTAAAGTGTTTCCAGGCTTGCGTTGAAGTGTACTGCGGGTGGGATATTGTGGACGTCGCTTACGGTCTAGTTGCCAGTACTTTCTTCAGTGGCTTGTTAGATTTGTCTCATCCAGCCATCTTCATTCTAAATCTCTTGTTCCGGAAAGTAAATACTTAAACACAAAAACCAAGACAACAACAAAAAGTACTTCAGCCCAGAGGAATGAATTAAAGGTGCTTGCTACATCCAGCGCGCTGCCTCAGGAGAAGCATGTCCCTTTGAAGTGTGGTCCGAGATCAGCACAGATATGTTTTTCAGCATCAGTTTGCTTTTACTGACTCTGCAGAATTCACCATCCTATCTGTGTCAGATTCCTCTCAGACCGCACATTATTTCTCTGAAAAATGAAAGAGGTGCTTGAGCCACTCTTTCCCGAACTGAACCCTGTGACTCGCTACCCACTCCTGCTCGATACGACCACACTGCTGTCCTGAGTAAAAACAGCAACACCATCTAAGAACTCATCTAGATTAAGTTGAATGAAGTGTTCATGTGCACTAAATACTGATAACAAGGACAATAAGTAGTACTTATTTGCAGTTTGGGCCACTAAAGCAGATACTCAATCAAAGATATTACTCCAGCGGAAAGCAAAGAAAGTAGGCTCTAGAAGCCTAAAATGGTTTGCCGGTTTCATTTGGTCTCCAAATCTGGTACGCTGGTGATGTTTTTGTTTATGACAAGATTTTATTATTATTTAGACCCCTCTGGCCTAAAATATTTACCACTTGAGAAGTTTTAATATCTTAAAAAAAAATTAACAATATATTCGCACGTTCATAGCTATCTGATGTCAGAAAAATAAAGAATTTAATATTTTTAGTAAGTGTTTTATTATTATTTATAGATTTTAATTTACATTTTTATGATTTCGTTTTTTTCACTAAAAATCTCACAAACCTCTTACAGAGGGGAACTGGCCCCTGACTGATCCTGGTTTCTCCCCATTTCTGTTGCTGATTGAGTTTGGGTTTCCTTTCTGCCGTCTTTGGCTTGCTTAGTTGGGGACACTTAAACTTAAGCTTAAGCCTAGACTTAGACTAAAATGTAAATCTGCACTGTTTCAACCGAAAGAAACTTTTAAAACATGTCAGTGCCTTTGTTTGGTCTTAAGATGCACATCAGTAATGATTTTTTAGGAATCTTTATAAAAATTACTTTAATGTCCTAATTTAACTAGCCCTGTCAATGAAATTAAACGATTAGTTCACTCCTGAGTTCAAGTTAACTGATAATTTACTCACCCCCATGTCATCCATGATGTTCATGTCTTTATTTCGGAAATAAATGAAAGTTTTTGAGAAAATATTTCAGGATTTTTTCGACATGGTGGACCAGTCCAGTGTATACTAGGATTGGGAATCAAAGATCAAGTTTCCAGAATCAGATATTTAAGGTCTGGAATCATGGTACTTGTTGTAAAGTACAACCTACCGATAAGCAGAATTGGAATAGTAATAGGGTTGATAAAATTCAAATGATACCCAACCCTACTGTCTACAAGTGTGGAGAAGAAGGGCCGTTGCAAAGTTGCTTTATGTCTTTGTATCAGTTTATTATTTAAAATGGTCTGTTTGTATGCATATCCTGGATGTTTAAATCTTTTGAAACTTAAAAATGGGACCTTCTAATGTGATTACGTAAAGCGTGAAGTCATACAAGTGCCTCGATTCCAAGTATTTATTTATTATTTTTTAGAAAATGACCGATTGTTTTGCTAGACAAGACCATTATTTCCCAGCTGGGATCGTGTAGCGCTCCTGGAAACTGTTATTTGGCCCTTCAACCCGTTGGTCCCAGTTGATGTCTGCTATAGAGAAAAATGAACATCTGGAAACATACTAACACCTTTGATGACATGGGGGTAGTAAAGTGTCAGACAACTTTCATTCTGGTTTAAGTTTTAGCAATATTATTGACTTGATTGCACAGACAATATTGGAATAGAATAGAACTGAGCTGGACGATGACATGAACTGACTTTAACAGAAATATTTACCATTGTCGTCTTTTTTAGAGCTGCTTTACAGCAGTATTTATTATTATTTTTCTCCATTATTGACACGCTATTTTCCTGTTTAACAGTTATTAACATAAATTTAAGTCACTTGACTTGCACCTTAGTTTTGGAAAGAGTAGCTTGACTAACAGACCGACTAAGACCAGCAAAACACTAGTTTTGGTTCATCGTGCCTTTGTCAAAAGGGCTTTATACCACTGAAAATTGGTTATTTTTACTTTTTTCTTTGATTTACCCCAACCAGCTATAACTGG